>MU968403.1:3433691-3715120 GCA_034641835.2 Pinus albicaulis | reverse complement strand
TGCAGCTGCATCACTTTAGAAAATTCTGATTCAGACATGCTTCCTAATAAGACATTCATTGCTTTGGCATTGATTTCATACTTCTTTCTTTCAGCAAAATCAGTAGGAATACTTGTCGGGTATTGATAACCTTCTTCCACGATTGCCCATACATCTGCACCAAGACTTTGCAGATATGCTTTTGTTCGTACCTTCCAGAATATCAGATTGCTTCCATTGAATAGATGTGGCTTTATAGACATTACTCCTTCTTGACTTCCATTACGTGGATCTCAGCCAAAAGCGATCAGCTTCTGCGGAAGAACACGCTACGTACAATTGTTGGGAAAAATGCGGGGAGGGGGGTGAATCAGTATTTACTGCATATTCAAAACTTTTACCTTTTCTTGTTTCTAAAACCCATACGCTACTTTCCTGAAACAGACTCGCGTATATACGCGGATACTCTTTATGAAACTCGCGTATACACAGATATCTAATTATGTTATTAGATCTTCACTTAAATCATTCCATCATTCATTCATCAGATGTTTGTATCGCTTGTTAAACAAAAAAGCATCACACATGAACACGGGATTTTTAGGTGGAAACCCAAGTCGGGAAAACCACCATTATAGTTGCTTAGCCTTGATCTTTTATTATAGAAAACATTTTAAAACTTATATGTGTTGTTGCAAACTTCTACCAGCATGCGGGAACCCACGCTGGATTTTGACCTCTCACCAGGAAGGGAGCTCCAACCCCCTGACTCGTTTACCAGCCTCTCCTGGAAGGGAGCTACGACCCCCTGATCTCATTTACCGGCCTCACCTGGAAGGGAGCTACAACCCCCTGACTGAAGGCTACAACCCTCAGCACCACCTTGGACCACGTTTCATCAATTTTCACACTGGATCCAAAAAATTCAATAGAACACAACTTGCAGGCCACGTTTCATCATATTTTCAGTGGACCCATTCCTTTTTAAGCTCAAACACATCACCAAGCAGGATACTAACCAATTCGGACAACACGATTAGATGCAGCATTAATACCTTGAACAGATCGGATGTTTCATACCCCATGCTTGACAAACCCTAGTTTGCATACGCTCTTTCAATTCTTTGATGTCGCGTATATATAAGCTAGTCACACAAACCGAGCGTATACCTACAGTGACACTCATTCCATTGCACATACCTTTCGCTTTATCTTGATAATTTACGCGTGTATACGTGCTTCCTCTACAACGAAGTAGCATATAGATCTTCAATAATTATAAATGACATACTTCTTGATTCGGTTACCCTTTTTATTTGATGTTCACCTAGATGTTCGCCTCATCACAGATCTAAGCCTTCCATAATCAGATCTAGCAAATACAAGTGCAATTCAGATCTAGATCCCCTTCTTCATCATTGGTGCATCATCCATTCAGATTTATCATTCAAGTGTAACCCTTTCCATTCAGATATACTTCAGAGAGAAGTATTCATTCAAGCTCAGACATCTTGCACCCACACTCATGATTTGCACAATGAATTTCTTCTCTTTATATAAGTTTACCCTTTTTCAATACCATGAGCCAAAACCACATTACTTCCGATGGTATTCCTGGACGGGGTCATTTAGACGAATCATTACCCAATACAATGGGTCAATACCATGGTGGTTACCCTTGGTTTTTCATTTTAAGAGCGCTTTTTCCCATACGCGACTTGGCACGTTTATTCCCGCGTGCATACACGACTTCCCCTAGGCAAATCCACGTATACCTAGAGACATACTTCAGATCTAGATCCTCTTCTTCATCTTTGGTGCATCATACATTCAGATCTATCATTCAAGTGTAACCCTTTCCATTCAGATATACTTCAGAGAGAAGTATTCATTCAAGCTCAGACATCTTGCACCCACACTCATGATTTGCACAATGAATTTCTTCTCCTTATATAGGTTTATCCTTTTCAATACCACGGGCCAAAGCAATACCATGAGCCTTCAATACCACGGGCCAAAGCAATACCATGAGCCTTCAATACCACGGGCCAAAGCAATACCATGAGCCTTCAATACCACGGGCCCCTGGATTTGCACTTTTTGAGCGCTTTTTCCCATACGCGACTTGGAACGTTCTTTTCCGCGTGCATACGCGACTTCTCTTAGACAGATCCGCGTATTCATAGAGACATACTCTTTTCATCATACTTTGAGCACATTCTGAATTCCTTTCTTCATTTCCTTCTGTACACACTGTAGATACATCATATTTTCTTCATCAAGAACATATTCTAGCAAGCACAACTTCATCAAGTAAGTTGTCATCATCTTCATCAAGTGGGTTTCCTTTCAAGGACAACACTCATCATCATATTGTCAACAAACATCATATCACATCAGATTTACATCATTTACCAAGTCCATCAAGTCAAGAATAACTTCATCAGGTGGTTTGCCATCAAGGACAACACATGTCAGCAGTCGCATGTCTTCATCTTCATTCAGTGGGTTGCCATCAAGGACAACACTCTGCATCATATTTCCAACAATCTCCCCCTTTGGACTTGATGGCAACCACGATGGTGTTTGATTACCACAACAGATAGGTACCATGTCACTCTCCCAAATATGTCACTCTCCCAAATATTTGACATCATTATCTTCTCTTCATTCAAACACCATGTCACTCTCCCCCTTTGACATCAAGGGCAAAGGGCGGATCAAAAACCAACACTCTCCCCCTTTTCTCCTCATGTGGAAGAAACATTCTGCAGATTTGATATGTGCTGAAGTGGCCAAGCTCCCCCTGAGTTCATGCTGAATCTTCAAACATATTTGTCAATGAAGTACATGACTCTATGAACTTCCTATCACCAAAGACTCATACTTACATCAATTATCCATCCAAGTGGATTTACATATGAGACTCAACTACCCAACCAAGAGGGTTTACAAATTTGACTCAGCTACCCAACCAAGTGGGTTTACAAAATTGACAAGTCCTTACATGACTGAATATTACAATTTTACAACATGGGTCTCCACATGACCTTTTCATCAAAAATGACTTTTCATAACCAAAACCAAGAAGACCTCAAGAGAGATCATATAATAGAACCATCATAATGCCAGCAATGCATTATACTCAGCAAAGCTAATGCTCCCCCTGAATCTGTGCAACCAAGCAATCTTTCCAAATGACTAAGGCTCCCCCTTAGTTTGTGCATCATGAAAACTTCCACCAACAAATCATCAAGGCATCTTCATCAAAACATTAGAAACAGAATTATGAGAACTGGAACACCACCAGAGATACCAAACAGTATCAGAGATACCAAACAGCACTGCAGCTGTGCTGAAAAGAGCTGAATCCAAGCAAAAATTGTCAGCAATCATACATACGCGGTTTTCTGTGCAGGAACTCGCGTGTATACGCGACTGTGTTTCAGGAAACCCGCGTATCCCAAGCCATCTTCTAAAATTTATGCAGATTTTTCTTTTGACTGGCAGAGAACACTCCCAGCTTCTGTCTTAAATACTCGAATGCTTCCCTGGGCAGAGGTTTGGTAAAGATATCAGCAGCTTGTTCTTTGGAGGTAACATACTCCAACTTCACATTTTGCTCAAGCACTTGTTCACGTAGAAAATGATATTTGATGGGAATGTGCTTGGTTTTCGAATGCATAACAGGATTCTTTGAGATACTGATGGCACTTGTATTATCACACATAATGGAGATGGGAGTTGCACATTTGATTTGAAAATCTTGCAAGGTTTGCATCATCCATAGGAGTTGAGTGCAACAAGATGCGGCAGCTACATACTCTGCTTCAGTTGTTGATAAGGCAATAGAATTTTGCTTCTTGCTGAACCAAGATACTAACCGGGGCCCCATGTAGAATGCACCACCACTAGTGCTTTTCCGATCATCAACACTTCCAGCCCAATCTGCATCAGTGTAAGCATGAAGAGTAAGATCAGCATTCTTTGGATACCATAGACCAAAGTATTGAGTTCCTTGAAGATATTTGAATATTCTTTTAACAGCCTGAAGATGAGACTCTTTTGGATTAGCTTGGAATCGTCCAACAATCCCAACAGCATGCATAATGTCTGGTCTAGTCCCAGTGAGATAAAGTAAACTTCCTATCATCGATCTGTAATCTGGTTGATTCATTGTGGGAGAATCATCATTAGAACTGAGACTGCATCCGGTTATCATTCGTGTACTTACAGGTTTGCATTCTTCCATGCCATACTTCTTCAGAATTTGCTTAAGATATTTTTCTTGAGATAGGAAAATACCATTTGCCTTTTGATGCACTTGCAAGCCAAGAAAGAATGTTAGTTCCCCAAGTAAAGACATTTCAAATTCTTGCTGCATGACAGAAGCAAATTTTTGACTCAAAGATTCTTCGTTGCTCCCAAAAATGATATCATCAACATATACAACCACAATCAATAGCTTATCATTTTCAATTTTTGTGTACAAGTTACTATCAGCAGACCCTTTTGAAAAACCTTGTTGATGAAGATATTTGTCAAGACGATAATACCAAGCTCTTGGAGCTTGTTTGAGACCATATAGAGCCTTTTTAAGTCTACAAACAAGATTTGCATCATTTCCCAAATTGAATCCTTCCGGTTGTTCTATATATACTTCTTCTTCTAGATCACCATTAAGAAAAGCAGATTTAACATCCATTTGATAAACTTTGATTCGTTGATAGCTTGAGAAGGCAAGAAACATTCTTATGGCTTCAAGTCGAGCTACAGGAGCAAAAGTTTCTTCAAAGTCTATACCTTCTTGTTGAGTATACCCCTTGCAAACTAGTCTAGCTTTGTTCCTTACAACATCCCCATTCTCATTTAACTTGTTCTTGAAGATCCATTTAGTTCCAATGACATTTTTATCATGTGGTCTTGGTACCAAATCCCAAGTGTCATTCTTTTCAATTTGCTCAAGCTCTTCATCCATGGCATTATTCCAACATTCATATTTGCTAGCTTCATTGACATTGTGTGGTTCAATTGTGGATAGAAGTGCCAAATTACTAGAAGATCCCACAAAAGTTCTCCTTGTTCGTACACCTGATTCCTTGTCTCCCATAATCTGAGATTCAGGATGATTCTTTTGAACGTATCTGGATGGAGCTTTTTCAGATAGATCATTTTCAGGTTCTTCATTGGATTCACTGTCTATATCATTTCCATCTGATGTAGAAGGCCATATGTTGCTATCATCTTCTTTTGTTGTTTGTTTTTCTTCTTTAGGAGCTGCAGGAGACTCATCAATAACAACATCAATACATTCAACAACCTTTTGAAGCCTCTTATTGTAACATGTGAATGCTTTTCTTGAAGATGAGTAACCAAGAAGTATCCCTTCATCTGATCTAGGTTCAAACTTGCCAAGCTTCTCATCATTATTTTTGATAAAGCATCTACTTCCAAAAACTTTAAAATGCTTCACAGTGGGAGAATTACCATACGAGAGTTCATATGGAGTTTTGTCACTATTTACCCGAACATGAGCCTTGTTGAGAATGTTAACTGCTGCATGTGTTGCTTCACTCCAGAACATGTCAGGAACATTAGAGTCAGCAAGCATAGCTCTAGCCATTTGAACAATTGTTCTATTCATTCTTTCTGCTACACCATTTTGTTGTGGAGTGTCTGCTACAGAGAACTGTCTTTTAATCCCATGTTGTTCACAAAATTCAAAGAATTCATTTGATGAATATTCTCCTCCTCGATCAGATCTAAGACACTTGATTTTTAAATCCAATTCATTTTCTACCAATGCTTTGAAATTCTGAAATTTTTTAAAAGCTTCATCTTTGTGTTTAATAAACGCGATATGACACATTCTGGAGTAATCATCAATAAATAGGATATAGTATTCTTCCCCACGTAAAGACTTTTTCCTCATAGGTCCACAGATGTCAGCATGAATGAGTTCAAGAGGCTTACTTGATGATCCTTCTTTGGCATTAAATCGAACTCTGGTCTGCTTACCAAATTGACAAGATTTGCATATGGTACTTTCTGGAAGATTGATCTTGGGAAGATCACGAACAGCTTGAAGTCTGCTTGCTTTGTTGATTTGAGAGAAACTCAGATGCCCCAGCCTTCTATGCCATAGCCAATTTTCTGAAGACTTGCTCAAATAACATTGATCTATGCCGTTTAGTACATACAGGTTGCTTGGATTTATTTTTCCTTTTATAATGATTTTACCTGTATCAAGATCACGAACCACACATTCTTTGGAACTGAAGACCACTTCTGCTCCTTGATCACACATTTGACTAACACTTAAAAGGTTATGCCTTAATCCATCCACATACATGACATCTTTAGCCTTCACCTTTTCTTTTAGAAATACTGCCCCTTTTTCTTTAATTATAGCAGGAGTATCATTTCCAAATGTAACTTTCTTTTCTTTTTCTAGAGCATTATAAGTATGAAGTTTGCTTTTGTCACATGTCATGTGTCTTGAACACCCACTATCAATGTACCATTGATTTTCTTCACCCTCTGCAAATAACGCTATCCCACAATTTTCAACCGGTATTTCTTCCTTTTTCCACACTTTAGAGCTTGAGAGATCATGCTCTTTTGGCTGGACCTTGCTCCTGTATTCAGATTCTTCATGACCAAAATTATTGCAATAAGTACATTCAACTTCGTTTTGAAGTGGAGAAAAGTTGTTATAGGTGTTCTTCTTTGGTTCGTCATTCATCCTTATCTTTCTTGCTTCTCTTGTCATGATGGTTTTATGTGCAACACATTGAACAGCTTTATGACCAAAATTGTGACATGAGAAACATTGTCCATTGAAGTAGAAATTTCTGTGATCATGAAATATTCTATTAGAGTTTACCTGTTGGTTGTATCCATCTTGAAAGATCTCCCTGTTAGTGTTTCTTTCATTGAGATGATCATGCTTTACCTGTAAAGTTCCTTTGTTCCCTTGCTGAGTGGCTGAATGTAGAGAACCGGCTGTGGCTGCTTTTAGAAAGTTTGGTGATGATGTCTGGGAAGATTCCCCAGTATATCCAAGACCTGTTTTTATAAGAGGGGACTATTGTGCCTTGATAATCTCATCCAAGGTTTCTGAACCTTTAGCAAATCTAAGATTGAGAGATTTCACTTTCTCATAATCTTTCCTTAGACTCACTACTTCACACTCCAATTCCTCATTGCGCCTTTTTTATGCTTTAAGCTGATTTTCAAGAGTTTCTATGATTATGTTCTTTTCTTCGTGGCTTACCTTGAGTTGAGTGTTTTCTTCAAGAAGATTATTGTCTTCTAGAGAATCCACAAAAGTACCCTTCTCTTTTTCACATTCCTTCATGAGTGCCCATACTTTTGCACCAAAATTCAGCAAAACTTTTGTTTGTATACTTCCCATTGTGATGGATCTCCTTCAAGCGATCAAGCTTCTGCAGAAGAACCTCCTCTGATACCAATTGTTGGGAAAAATACTGAGAGGGGGGGGTGAATCAGTATTTACTGCATAATCAAATCTTTTTACTTTTTCATTCCTTAAAACCCATACGCTACTTTCCTTCAGTAAACTAGCATATATACGCGGATCCCCTTTATGAAACTAGCGTATACACAGAGATCTAGATATGTCATTAAATCTTCACTTCTATTATTCCATCATTCATTCATCAGATGTTTAATAAACAGTAAACATGTGCAGTAAGAACAAAATAAACCATCACACAAAGCATCACACATGAACACCAGGATTTTTAGGTGGAAACCCAAATCGGGAGAAAACCACCGCTGCAGTTGCTCGGCCTTCAATATTTTATTATAGAGAAAACATCTTACAACATATGTGCTGGCGCAGACTTGACCAGCACGCAGGCACCCACCTGCGCTCGTTTACCAGCCTCTCCTGGAAGGGAGCTCCAACCCCCTGACTCGTTTACCAGCCTCTCCCGGAAGGGAGCTACGACCCCCTGCTCTCGTTTACCAGCCTCACCTGGAAGGGAGCTACAACCCCCTGACTGAAGGCTACAACCCTCAGCACCACCTTGGACCACGTTTCATCAATTTTCACACTGGATCCAACAACTTCAATAGAACACCACTTGCAGGACACATTTCATCATATTTTCATACTGGACCCTTTCCATACTTTTAAGCAAACATCACAACCAAGCGATACGGACAACTCGTGCTGTAGAATACGAGATAGCGGCAATACGGCGAATAGATCGGACATTTCTTCCACGGAGTCTTCAGCAAACCCTAGGTTGCATACGCGCTTTCACTTCACTGATGTCGCGTATATACGCGCTTCCGTCCACACAAACCAGCGTATACCTCAGTGTATATTTTATTGCGCATACGCGCTTTCTCTTCGCTGAAGCCGCGTATATACGCGCTTCCTCCGCGGCGAAGTAGCATATAGATCTTCAATCATTACAGAGCAGCATACTTCATCAGATCAGATATTCAGTTCAGATCTACCCTTTTGCTTCAGACAGATGTTCGCCTAGATGCTCGCCTCATCACAGATCTAAGCCTTCCATAATCAGATCTAACAAATACAAGAGCAATTCAGATCTAGATCCTCTTCTTCATCTTTGGTGCATCATACATTCAGATCTATCATTCAAGTGTAACCCTTTCCATTCAGATATACTTCAGAGAGAAGTATTCATTCAAGCTCAGACATCTTGCACCCACACTCATGATTTGCACAATGAATTTCTTCTCCTTATATAGGTTTATCCTTTTCAATACCACGGGCCAAAGCAATACCATGAGCCTTCAATACCACGGGCCAAAGCAATACCATGAGCCTTCAATACCACGGGCCAAAGCAATACCATGAGCCTTCAATACCACGGGCCCCTGGATTTGCACTTTTTGAGCGCTTTTTCCCATACGCGACTTGGAACGTTCTTTTCCGCGTGCATACGCGACTTCTCTTAGACAGATCCGCGTATTCATAGAGACATACTCTTTTCATCATACTTTGAGCACATTCTGAATTCCTTTCTTCATTTCCTTCTGTACACACTGTAGATACATCATATTTTCTTCATCAAGAACATATTCTAGCAAGCACAACTTCATCAAGTAAGTTGTCATCATCTTCATCAAGTGGGTTGCCTTTCAAGGACAACACTCATCATCATATTGTCAACAAACATAGAAGAACCCAAGGAGGAGATATAAAATCCAATTATAGAACCTTACATTACCTCTGAAGAATATACAATGGCAGGAGAAGGGGAAGGAAAATTACACAATGTGAATGGTGAACATAGATTTGGAGGAGTAAGAAGTAGAGGAGGAAATAGAGGAGGAGGTGGAGGAAGAGGTATAATAGGTGGTAGAGGAGAACCAGAACCTTTTGGATTTCTCATCTTAGATGAAGATACCATGACCACAATGAAGAATATCTCACCCTCCATCCTCCCTAATTTCCATGGAGTAAGGAATGAGGATCCTGAAACATTTCTTTTTGAGTTTGAAGTTATGTGTAGGTCTTATGACTACTTGCTTTATTCTCAAAAATTGAAATTGTTTCCATCCGCCCTTAAAGATGGAGCATTTAAATGGTTTATGGGATTAGGAACACATACCATAAGAACATGGGAGGAAATGAAATATGTGTTCTTAGAAAAATACAAATATTAGTGTATGCCTCATAAACTTAAAGATGAAGTCTTTAAAATGATGCAAAAATAGAATGAAAATCTTGAAGATTTGGTTGAAATATTTTCTTACAATGTTAAAATGGCTAAAATACATACTCTAGATGATGAAACTTTGAAAGCTCTTTTGTTGAAAGCCATTAAAGATGAGTGGGTAGATATTCTCAATTTAATGGGTAAAGGAGATGTTTCATAGTTATCATTTAGAGAAATTTTTTAACTTTGTGCACATATTTCAAGAGGTAAGGCTAGAACCAAGAAAAATTCAAGAGATATTGTTATGTCTAGGATTAATAAATTTGCAACTGGAACAATAAGTAGAGTAGAAATAGGCAATTTTCTTGACAATTTTAAAATAGATATTTTAGGGAGTCTTAGTGAACAACTAGATGCCCTTAAGATTCAAAACAAGAAAAAAGTTGAAAATGTTGCACATTATCAATCTTTTTTCCTAAAGGCATAAATAAGCATGCTATAAGAGAATTCCCTCTTCATAGTGTGGAAATATGTGCTATTTTTGCATAAAACCATGACACAAAGGTATCCCCTTCAAACCCTGGACTTAAATCAATCTTGAAAATTGAAGCTGAAACAAGCCAAGATGAATCACTTTACTTTATCAGTAATAGACCATGGAAACTGCAATAACCAAATATAGTACAAGTTCTTAACCCTCAATAGAAATCATATGCACAACCTAAAATAAATTGGAATACCCCAATGCCTAAGATTTTTCACCTCAAAATCCATGACACAAGGTTGGAAGTTGCCTCCTAGGAATCATCAGTTTAATCAGTTTCAACAACAATTTATTCCATATCAACCTCCATATTATCCTCCTCAATCAAATTATTTTCCACAATCTCAAATAAAAACTTAGTCCTATAATCAACCACTTCCATTACCACCCACATCATACCCCCAAAAAACCAATCAACTACTCGCTTAGCCACTTTCGAGCGCAAACAATAAAAATTCACAACATGTCTACTATATAGAAGGTCAAAATTTCCAAGCTTACATGATAACTCCATTATATCTAAATAATTTCCAACTTAGATCTGGTAGATTTTTGAGAAAAAAATTACCTTCTGTTGTTATTCACAAAGAAGATGAACCTCTTGATAAAGATACATCTCTTAATCAAGAATAAATCTCTCAGAAAGAAAGCACTCATGTAAATTCTAATTATACTTCAATAAATTCAACTCCCATTGCAGAACAACCTTCTGCTTCTGTTCAAAATCCACCTTTTCTTAAAAGGCTAAAAATTGAAAAAGGGATAGAGAAACAAATTTTTTTCCTTGAATATGATGTCATAGATGAGTTAAAAAAAAATTGCATAAAAAATACTCTATTGCAATCCATAAAGGAAGTTACAATATTTGCAAGAAAATTTGGGAAGTTAAGCATAAAAAAACCAAGAAGTAAAAAAAAAAAGAATTTAAAAAATATATATTTAGTTGGGAAAACTGCAACTATTATGATGGGGAAACCAAAATTTTAGAAATATCTAGATCCGCAAAGCCCCATTGTAAAAGCACAAATTAATGGTATCGAGATTCCAAGCACATTCATCGATTTGGGAGTATCATTCAATATCATGAGTAAATAAACTATGGATCAATTACAACTTTACAATCTTCAATACACACCAACATTATTATAGTTAGCAGATATATTTGTTATCAAAATAGATGGTGTGTTAGAGGATGTATTTGTATCCTTACATTCTTGGGAATATCCTGTTGATTTTATGATTTTAAATCCCAAGGATAATTTAGGAGGACATCCATTGATTCTAGGTAGACCATGGTTAGCTACAGTTTATGCTTTCATAAGTTGTACATCTAGTGATATGTTTATCTCTGATGGAAGCTCTACTAATAAATTCACATTATACCCCTTTCAAAAACAACAATAGAAGTAGAAATTTAGGTTTGGATACATGATGATAATGAGTACTTTGATATAAAACCATTTTTTTCTACCTCACAAATAGATGAAGAAGATCAAATTTTAAATTTTATGAATAATAATGATTCTTCCTAATATTGTGAATGAGATCAAGGTTTTAAATAACAATGTAATGTTGAATATTTATCATCTCATCAAATGGCTTTATATTCTATGGATAAATTTGGAAATTCTTTAATGGAAATATTTGTAGGAAAAACATTGAATATTAATAATAATTTGGAAGAATCTCAAAATATAGAATTGATAAAGATGTTACAATAACATTCCTCTACTTATCCATGGGAATACTCTGATATGAAATGAATTGATCCTAACACTTGTATGCATCATATCTATATTGAATAAAATGCGAGACCAATTTGACAACCTCAGAAGAGGATGAATCCAAATCTTAGGGAAATCGTTAAAGAGGAGTTACAAAAATTGTCGGATATGAATTTAATTTATCCAATATTTGATAATAAGTGGGTCTCACCATTAGTGATTGTTTCAAATAAAAATGGAAAATGGAGAGTATGTATCGATTATATGGAATTGAATAAAGCCACCTTGAAAGATAATTTTCCACTTCCCTTTATAGATCAATTCCTTGATAGATTGGCATGGAAAATTAATTTTCATTCTTGGATGGTTCTAGTGGATATAACCAAATACAAGTAGCTTAGAAGATCAAGACAAAACAAATTTCACCTATCCATGGGGAACTTATGCTTACAGAGTACTTCCTTTTGGATTATGCAATGCACCTGCAACATTCCAAAGGGAAGTTCTAGTCATTTTTTCTGGTTGAATTCATGATTGTGTGGAAGTTATATGGATGATTTTACAGTCCATGGGAATTATTATGAAGAAGCTATCAAAAAATTGGAAATGAAAAAAACCTCTCTTTAATCCATGAATTTTTTTTTTAATGATGTTCAAAGAGGCAATTGTTTTAGGCCACCTCATTTCAGGAGATGTAATTAAATTAGATGCATCTAAAGTAGAAGTTATTTCCAAATTATCAATTTCTATTTGTCAAAGAGATGCTAGAATTTTTCTTGGTTTTACTGGTTATTATAGAAGATTTATAAACAACTTCACCAAGATAACCTCTCCACTTTTCAAATTTCTTACAAAATATTGTGAATTCATTTGGAATTATGATTTCCAAAAATATTTTGAAATGTTGAAAGAAAATATTTTTGGAGCACCCATCTTAAGAGGACCAAATTGAAACCTCCCTTTTCATATTTCAGCTAATGCTTCAAAAAAAAAATTAGGAGTTGTATTGGGACAAAAAAAATTGACTCCATATTCCATTTATTACACAAGTAAAATTTAACTCCTCCAGAGTTGAATTATACTGTAACTTAAAACAAGTTTTTAGTTGTTGTAAATGCTATTAATAAGTTTCAACATTATATCCCTACTTATGAACCTCTTTTTCACACAAATTACTCTGGAATTAGATATTTAATGAATAAATATATTACTAATGTCAGAGTTACAAGATGGTTATTGTTGTTACAATAATTCAAAATTACTATTTTGGATAGGACTGGAAAAGAGAATACAGTTGATGATTTTCTATCTAGGATCCAAAATGATAATAACAATGTTCTTGTAAAAGATAATTTTATTGACGAAAATATTTTTGCATTATCTATTAAATTTCCTAGGGTTGAAAATATTGCTAATTATTTGGCTACAGGGAACTTGCCTTCATATTTTTCTCCTCGAGAAAAAAGGAAAATTATTCAAACTAGTGCATCTCGGTCATGGATAAATGAATAATTGTACAAAAAAATACCTGATTTAATCATTTGAGGATGTGTTGAAGAGGATGAAGTACTAGAAATATTAAATGATTGTCATGATGAACCATGTCAAGGACATTTTGTTGATAAAAGGACTACCTATAAAATCGTTCACTTAGTATATTATTTCCCTTCTATTTTTAAATATTCCAAAGAATATGTTAAGAGATGCGATAGTTTTCAAAGAATGGGAAATTTTGTTCCTTCAAATGAGATGCATCTACAACCCTAGGTACTTATTAAACCTTTTGAAAAGTAGGCTCTGGATTTTTGGTCCAATTAATCCACTATCAAGACAAAAGAGGGACATTATTCTCTATACAGATTATGTCACAAAATGGGTAGAAGCTAAATCACTTCCTTTTGCTATTGAAAATGTTGTAGTTTCATTTCTTTTTGAGGATATCTTCACTCGTTTTTGTGTCCCAAGGAAAATTTTGACATATCAAGGAACTAAATTTACATCCAAGTTGGTGCAGAAGATAATGGAGGAATACAAAATCAAACATCGTAAATCTACTCCATAGCATCCCCAGGAAAATGGACAAGTTGAATCAACTAATAAAGTACTTGAAGCAATTCTTACCAAAATCATGAATCTGCATAGAAAATATTAGGCAGAAAACACAACAAGGCATAATCCTTATGAACTTGTTTATGGGAAACAAGTCATGTACCCTATAAATTTCCAAATAAATACCTTCAAAACAAAAGTCAAATCAAACAAATACCTTCAAATCAAAAGTCAAATTGGGTCTTGATATATCGGAAGCACAAAAACAAAGAATGGAGAATTTGAATGAACTTCATGAAATATGACAAGATGCGATTCATAAAACCAAAATATCTCAAAATAAGTGTCTAAATGGCACGATAAGTTCATCAAAGCCAAGAAGATCCAATCGGGTGTTTGGGAATTAATTGGGTCTTGATATATCGGAAGCACAAAAACAAAGAATGGAGAATTTGAATGAACTTCATGAAATATGACAAGATGTGATTCATAAAACCAAAATATTTCAAAATAAGTGTCTAAATGGCACGATAAGTTCATCAAAGCCAAGAAGATCCAATCGGGTGTTTGGGAATTACTTTTTGATTCCAAACTTAAATATTTTCAAGAAAAAATTCAAACTAATTGGCTTGGTCCTTATGAGGTTGAAACTATCTTTAATAATGGAGCAGTGAAATTAAAACTATTAATGAATAAAAAATAACTTTCCTCGTAAATGGTCATAGATTATGAATATATCATTAAACATTGACAAAGGAAGAGTTCATTAGCAATCTGCAAGATAATCTTGATTTGAAGTTGGTCAGGAAAGTTTCTTCTTCCTCTCCAACTTAGATTCCAAACTACTTTCTATTTTCTTATAATAATAATAATAATAATAATAATAATAATAATAATAATAATAATAATAATAATAATAATTGTATAACCATGAAAACCAACATTGTTGCCATGTTTATACATAAAATCTAATTTGAAAACAGAGAATTCTTGGAAGTCTAGATTTTATTTAATTCCCCTATTCTTGTCCCATTTATTTTTATTCCTCTTTGACAAAATAATAAGATAGCTACATAATTGTCAATAATCTACAGTTGAATTGACAGATTACAGCTGAACAAGATGAAGATCATGGCCAAAGCAACTTGAATGGAAATCAAAACTAAAGAAACCTAAGCGACCTACAAAAGGAAAATTCCATAAATCAGTAAGGTAGAATAAAATATATGTAAATATTAGTTAAATAATAAAGGGAAAAACATTGAGTTATGATATAAATAGATGAATGACCATTGCTATCACCATTTCACATAATAATTACCCTCATTATGACATGACTTTGGTTCTCACGAAATATTTGAATGTCTTGTCAAAAGGGTATGAAAATGTTATTGAAAGCATTTCTATCATTTGAATTCACTCCACTTCCTTTATATGTCATTCCATTTCCTTCACATATCATCACATTTTCTTCGCATCATATCTTATTTCATTCGACCTTGTTTAATTTGCGAAAGCACCTCAACTACTACTAAAATTTTGTCACCATCCTTGTTACACTCCATAACACTATCAAAAATTAAAATTAGGGATTGATAATTCTTCAACATGGGAGTTATTTTGTGTTTGGAGCCGAATGGATCTAAATTTCTTAAAGCATACCCACAGGTGAAGTGGCAGTTTCAGCAAGAATGATGGTTGGAGTTCTTTGAAAAGTTTTATGGGCAAGAGAAAGTGGTCACAAAATCATTTGCTTGGAACTATGATGGCATAGAAGAAGAAATTTAGGATATCAAGTTGGTCTTGATAGAATCATTTGTGGCAGAAGCTACCAGATTACTGAGAAACAGGGAAAGCTAGTTGAAGAATCGAAAGATCAAAGAAAAAGAGTGGGATTTTTTCCTTAAAAACACAGGCATGGATTTATTTGTCTTCAAGAAGGGAATTCCAGTCACAACCCTAAAGACTAAATGGAGAAATATGTTATTAATCATTTAGAAGTTCATAACCTATGAGGATAGGTTCAGAAATATGTTATTTTACCATGCTCTCTTAATGATGAATTTTCTTGATGGTAATGAAATTAATTCGTCATACTTCCTGCTTTGTAGTTTAAGAAAAATGGCTGCTAACATCTAGAGAAAAATACATTTCAATGACAATGCTCTGTCTCATCATGGGTTAGTGAAAATTTTAATTGAAGTTCATTTAAAAAGTAAAGGGGATACGTGGGAATATTTTATGATACAAAATCATTTCAAATAAGTTGAACAAGATGAACCCAGTGCTAAAAAAAGGAAGATTCGACGAAAATTTCCTTCAAACCCTAATAAAAATTCACTTGCATAGGAAACACAACAGGATGATTATTTTCATGATGAAATACCTCTTGTAAATGTTTTAGAAATTCTTAAGCATAATAATATTAGAATAAATAAAGCCAACAGTAAAAAGGAAGGTACATCGAAAGGAGAAATAGAGAAAGGAAAAGTCAATAAAAAAAGGCATGCCCTCACTACTGAAAAATCGCCAGCAACTGTGAGAAGAAGTGCAACACTTAAGAAGTCAACCAATGAACAGTCTCAATAATCTCCAGGATTTATTGATCTAGAAAAAGAAGAGGAACCAAGAGTTCCATCAACTATTGCAAGTCCAGTTAGAAAAAGTACAGAAATCAACCCTGTTCAACAGGAAATCTATGATTATATAGAATCTTTGGTACAAAAAGCTACAGGAAAAACTATTGAGTCATCCTCAAATCAAAAATAAATTTTAGACAAGAAATCCATTTCAATCCTCTAGAAGAACCCAGAATTCAAGATACTCTTAAGCAGAAAATTTATGAATTGGAATTATTGAATATATATTTGAAGCAGGAGCATGAAGCACTAAAGGTAAAAAAATAAATCCGAAGAACTCAAAATGATAACATTCTGCTACATCTTGGTTTATGGGACAAGAAAAATAATAAATTGAAAGCAAAAAATAAATTTCTTAAGAGAAAGGTCATAAGTTTGCAGTACATATATTAATGAAGAAACCAAGGATAATAGCTAGTAGTACCAGAAAATAAAAAAGAACTCATTTATATGTTCTTGCTCAAGCCTCAGAGGTAGCTTAATAACAAATAAGGGTTACAAAATTTGGAAATTTTGAGCATGAGGATAGGCAATATCTTCTCTGTGGAGGAATTTTGAAGACCAAAATTTTCCCTTTTTTACAACTTTCTTACACTTCATTCTCCTTATTTTTTACCTTAATAATTATAATTGAGTATTAGTTTACAAGGTTATTGGAAAAAGAGCATATTTTATCATCTTTTATTTCATATTTTCATTGTTCCTAATTATTTGACTTAATATTGCATAAGCTACTGAATTGCATCATTTTTGCAGCTTATGATTGATTCTATAGCTTATTCGAAGTTTCTATAGGTTCTGAAACACCAGGTTAGGAACGAAATTTATGGACAGGTAGCTAACAAAAAACGATATCCATCTATGTCCATGATCGATATTGATGACAAGGATGTTGTATGAGCAGGTCAACGTGGAATTCAACTCAGTGTAAAAGGAGCAGAATATGAACCAAGCGAGTGAGGGGATCCATGAAGCAGATATGTTGCCTCATGATTTTCTTCTTCAATAGAAAATCATGAAGAATCACTATATTGTGTTATCTTATGTTCTTTTTATAATTTATGTTGAGTATGATAGGTTCATAATTCTCCAAACAATTATTGAAGGAGGTTATAAAACCTACCTCTCGGCACGATGAAGACAAACTTATTCCTTTTTGAAATACTCTTTGCAACTATTAATGCAAGCTTTTTATCCCTATATGCATTGTGTTTAAATGTGTGTGTAGTCTCCATTGATCGCTACATACTTACAACTCACAGGAGGCCCCCTGGAATTTGTAAGATTTTATTTTAGTTTCTAGTTAATAACTCATTTTTCTAATTTCAATTATGTAGCATTGGAATATCATAGCTAACCCTTCATCTTAGATTTAAAATGCTTATGACAGTGACAAAGTTTTCAAAATTTTTTGTTAAAGACTTCTTTCATAGATTTGATCATTTCGTTGTGTGAGGGATGAAGAAAATAAATTGAAAAGGATTATTGTGCACATGAAAATGTTAGAGCAGAATTATTTGATTTCAAATTGCAATTAGAAATAGAATGATTTCAAGGATTTATCAGTGAGATTTGGTTTTTCCAGTGTGACATTTTAATTTCGAACTTAATATTTAATTTCATTACTTTTAGTGAGATTTACATTTAGTGGAGAATACTTTCATTTTTTGTATTAATATTATTTTCCTTTCCTTTCAAGTGTGAAGTAGATTTAGGTTCTATTTATTTCACTTTTGCTTTTTAAATTAGTTTATTTTTTCTATCAAGTGTGAAGATGCAATTTTTGCAAGTGCGATATATTTCTGAAAGAGTAGTACTTCCATTTTCTACAAGAGTGGTAGTCTTTTTTATTTGAATTATTCTTAGATAAAATCATGTGCATAAAACATCCTAATCCAATTTGAAAATTATTTACATAATAATAAATCCTTGCAGAAACAATGAATTTAAACTTCATCAATTTACAAGTCATGTTCGATCATTTATGAAGTAATTTAACATTTGTTAAATTAACAAACACACTCTCTAATCCCTGGAACAAATTGGGTTGAGTTAATAGTCTTGGAGCCTAGGTTGGGACAAACAATCTAGATCCCTTGGTGGGTTGACTTACTAGTCCCTAGAGTTGTGTTGAACAAACACTCTAGAGACCTGGAAGTCTCTAGGTTGAGTTACTAGTTCCTGGATCCATGGATAGCTTGGGTAGAGACCAATCTGGTTGGTGTTAATGATGTCTGACCATGGATTTGGAATCATTGTATTTGTGGGTTGAGGTGATTTTGCCTCTGGAAGCCCTGGTTTGGTTTTGTTTTGGTTAAATCCATGAGATCCCACATTCATGCTTGGAATATGGCATGGGGGCAGATGGTTGAAAGAGATATTTGGTTTAACCCAATCTATGATCAAGTGGTACTTGGAGGTCCCTGACTTGGTTGGTATTTTCACATCTTAAAATGAGACATTTACTTATTGTGATATATGATATTTGCATTATTATATTGGTGATGTTATGGATGAGTTTCCATGGTCTTTGTACTAGTTATTTTATGATTATATGTTGTATATTTTTTATGTCTCTTGACATGTTTTGATGAGTATATGAATGGTTGATGAATGCATGGACTAACAAGTGTTGTTGCAGCCATGTGGATAAGGCATAGAGCCCTCTTGGTGATTCTAATATTAATCTCATACTCTTATGATAATATATGCAGCTATGACTTGTAGCTTACATGTTTTCCATGTGTTTGAAACAATGTCTAGTGTGTTATAGGAAGTCTACGTCAATTTTTTTATTCGATTTTGAATATTTAGCCTCATTTTCATGTCATTTATCACTCTGAAAGTCTTAGGTAGTTATGGGTAGTGGTCTATCACGTTTTTCATGTATTTCTCATTTTTTGTGTAGCAAGATCCATCAAAAGTATGCAACATGGGTACTCCTTAGATGAGGAGTTAAATTTTGAATCCAATGAGTACTTCCTCTCAAAATTTGAGTAAAAAATTTAGGAGATAAGTTCAAAATACGAGTTGAAAAAGTAATTTTTTATTTTTTTCCTCTAAAACTTGATGATGTAATCAAATCTTAGTTTATTATTTCCATTATTATTTTATAATTTCCTTAGGAGGCCCATTTTAGACCTCAAAATTCCCCTAATGCAAACCCGTTGTTCCATTTGTATGGAGTCGCAAGTCTAATGGTGTAGTGTCAGATAATCGACAATAGAACTTTTTTGTGCAACGAGAGTGTCATATGTCTGAAATTTCATTTCTTTGGTAATGCATAGAATATATAATGGTAGTACCATCAAATAAGATTCGGATATGCAATGGGTTCAATGTTCTGTCGAATATCGAACATGATTATGCTCTTTAAAAAAAAATTAGTTGACGATTTTACATGAGGTTTTCTCGATTTCTCCGTGGCTCCATCATATTTATTCCAAAGGTGAAATACCAAAACCTCTATTCAATAATAAAATCACTATTAAATCTTGCAAAAAAATTATAAATGTATGCCTTGGGTGTGTTATCGCTCTAATAATTCCTCGGGTTGTTATGTTTTTGTTTTAAAGAATATTATGTAATATCCCAAAATGGGAATGCAGCAATGCATAAGCACAATACTGGAGTATCAGTGATAAATTATCTCATAAAATGTGTTTAGAAACACATAGACATCAAATATTATTACAACAACAACTTATTATGCCTTTTATGATCCCAAAAAGTGGGGAAATGCAGCAATAGGGACCATAAAAAACGTTATCTTCATAAATTACGCTATAAATGTGAGAAATGGGACTTGGATCCCTTATTTAATACTATATACATCTCACATAAAGAATTGGAACAAAAAAAAAATCTCTCTAGCCATGCTAAACAAGTCTGCCCAAGTCAATACAACTCAAAAATACCCAAACCCCATGACTTATGACATGCAGAATTCCTGGAGCATGTGAAAATGTTATTTTAAAGAGGTTTTATGCATAAATATACAATAAATAATATATCTAGAGTTGGAAATCATTTAATGGCTGAGAAAAATGGAGATCTCTTCCTTTTTACACAATATGAGAATAACCCGGCAAGGGCTTCATGAAAGTACAAGTATAAAATACCAGATCTGCAGATCTAGATCTAAAACAACACAGTTATACTATATCTCTTTAGATATGTAGCTGAATAATACAGGGAGTAGAAGAAAATTCTTATACAATCCTTCCAGGAGAAGGGTTGACCCTTTCCCCAAGGAATAAGCTCAAGATCAAGGGTCTTGACCCAAATACTGCAATACTCAGAAAAATGATGTAGTTCCTGCAAGGGACTAAATTGTAGTAGGTGGAGAATGATTTTTCCAAGTGCCAAGATGTAAAATATGCTCAGAAATATCCCTCACTTATCTCCCAAAGAAAGGAATGCTCCCTCCTCTGAAAATCAAGCTCCGAAAGTGGTATTGTGTACCTTCCTCTGCAACACCCTACAACACAACGTTATACTCTGCAGAAATAACACTGTAGCTGAAGGAGGATGCTTGGCCTTAAGCCTAAATTTGGAAAATTGAAGTACAATGCTCCTCGAAGAGGCCTCTCAAGGTAGGATAAGGAATTCCTGAACAGGAATGCCTTGTGCTAAGCAGCACTGCAACTCTGCTAAACAACAAGAGAATGCCAAATAGTCATGCAGACCATAAAATTAATAATCATCAAGCTAAACTCAAATAGATGCCCTCCTCTTCTTTATAAACTATGTGAGCCTCCTCACCTTGGGTCCCAACCATTAGGGTTTCCAACATGATATGATCAATCTCCCTCCAAAACTGTGTTTTATCTCCATCAAGGCCACTCCTCCATAACCACGCTGTTTGATTTGGTAAAAGTTGACCTCTTCAACCTACTTTACCCCTTTTCACGCCCAAGTGTCTTCAAGTTAGCTCTCATATGTTTGTTTAAACTGACCCTTGTTCATATTGAGCTATTTGCATTGATGATCCATTCTTCTACATGAATGTTGTTGACTTGGTTAAACTTGACTTTGTCCACATCCAATTGCCCTTGTTCACACATGATGGTGTCAAATCTAGCTACTAAAATGATCCCCTTTCAAACCAAAAGGGTTTTTATGCTAATTCAAGTTAAGTATGGGTCTCTTCCCCCATTTATTCATCTACTAGATGCAAAAATCAAAAATCAATATTTCTATTAGTTGCATGCTAATGTAGGAATATTACAGTCCTCCCCTCCCAAATGTTGCTTTTCCTCAAGCAACTACAAGGATAGAACTGAAAAGTCTCCTCTCCCCCCTCCTGTAGCATCCTCATATGATGAAATCCTCCAAGGAATATGAGGTTGTCTCAACAATGAATCTCCATAGTGCCCCTCCCAAGCATGCAAGCTAGCATTTGGTGTGCATCCCAAATAGCCATCATTGTGAAAAGGTGAAATACTCAAGGAGGCAACTATGTGCTATCTAGAGGTCCTCTCAAGGCATGGAGTCTAAAATGTGTTGGGAACTACCATTCCCATGTAAAACCCCCATCCCCAAGCTATCTTCCATAAAAATATGAGTCACCCTCCAACATGGCAACTCATGAAATATCTCCTGCACCTTTGGCTTCTACAATGTCGGTGGGCTGAATAACTGAACATGGTAGAAAAAATGGCGTACCCCACACTATCTTCCTCCCCACTTATGATAAGTGTGGAGAATATGTTGATCCTGGGCTGCAATAATATTGCGCTCAAGTGGCAAGAAGAATATTAGATCTCCAAAGCTCCTTTCTCCCATGTCATGAATCATGTTGGCCCAAATCATCCCATTCAAAATCAATGGCACATCATCACCATTTGGCATCCAAATCAGAAAAATGTTGAAGGTTATGTGTGATTTTGGATGATACCAATGGCTCCTCAAATGGATACAGTGCAGTCTTCCCAACTGCTGCTTTAGATCATCATGTGGCAAGTGGTCTGTCAACAAGATGACAACTATGCATGTTTTCACATCTACCATGAAGTGGTAAATATCATTATATATCAGCTGAGTACAATAATAATGACAACACACTTGTCCAAGTTCATGTAGAGAAGGGTTATCTCCATCATAAAGGTTGGTTCTATCATGATCATGAAGCTCATAAATAATCTTCCCCTCTTGTGGAGCAAGGCACTGTACAGACATGGTGAGAAGATGTACACACTCAATGAAATAATTAATAATTACAGAAACATATTTATTACTATGCATAATGAGTAAGATGAAAGTGAGGTCCATGGATGAGTTCTCCCATGAAAATCTTCCCATAAAAGTCTGTAACAAGAGAGGATGCATGATCCACTTGGAACACTTCATCAATAGAAACATACTCCCAAGTGACAACACTGTTGGCCCTAGTGATAAGGTTCTTGTCACTCCATGATTCCCTTCCTTGACATCCCACATGTCAAATTCATCCACTATGATCATGTTGCTATGTGGGGAAATATTCTTCCTATGTGGAAGCCCTTCCTTATCCTTCAATGTTGAAGGTTAGCCTCTTTGCACCTTAAATGTGCCATACATTCCTCTGGAAATATCATGATGAGTATGGAGAAATTTCTACCCATACTCCCCCAATAGTAACCATAGCAACAAGGACTCGTGCTGCCTCATTGAATTATCATGATGCAAGTAATGGAGCAACAATACAGTAATGGACATGTGAGATGTCTCATCAACATAATACAAACAAACTCCTTTATGCCACATCATGTGAGAGTTATCCTTCCTTCCAAATCCAAATACATACATGAGATACATCCCAAACAGAAATATATGTAAATACAGGAGACATGTCCCAAATAAGAGTAAATACTTGGACATAAGTTATAACATGTGATGTCCAAACTCTCTTCTCCACAACCATATTAACCATGTCTTTTTCTTATGCATTCTACCATGCAGACATAAGGCACGAGACAAGAAAATATGGACCTTTGGGTAGTAACCATACTCACCCAAGAGCAGCTAGCACAACCATGCTTCTTGCTGGCTTGTGTCATAGATCTACAAGTGGTTTGGAAACCACTTGCTCCATACTATCATCCACTCATCCCAATGTGGGTGATGGATATCCTTCTGCAAATACTTGGTATCCTTCCATTGTAGGACATCAACCTCCTCAAACCTTTGAAGAACTTTTCAATTCATGAAATGTTGAAGCGCACCTCCAATGAGATCTCTTATTGAGACCTTCTCCTCATGCATGGCCTTCCAAAACCAATGGGGCTTTGGATCTGCTACAGGTAGAAGTCTCTCTTTCAGTTGTGGCATGCTCATTGAAAAAGTGTCATCTATAAAGGAGAAAGTGTTTCTCATATCAATATGTCTACCTTTTTTCATTTCTTCCTCCATTGCTTCCTGAATGAAGCTGCCATCTGAATGCTCCCATGAGGAACGAGTCCTATTTTCTTCACTACTACCCTTGGACAGTGCAGTGCAATTCTGTTGCTCTAGATTAGCAGTATGTGCCAATCCTTGGTCATGCACAGGTAGATTTTCACAATCCTCTATAAGATTTGCTGCAATAATATAAAATTGAAATTCAATCATACCTTGATGGGATTTGAGAACACCTTGTATAGCTGCAAGATTTCCTTCTTCTATTGTGTTAGCTCCCTCAATTGCTGATGTTGAAGGTTGCTCCTTCAAGGTTGTGATAGCACTGGTACAAGTCTCCTCAAGTGGTGGTGAGGGCTCCTCCCTCTCTGATTTTTCTTCATAAAATCTCTTAACCACCCTCTGAGTGAAATCTATAAAAGTATATACTCTTTCATGGCTTATGTGACTAAACCACCAAGTGCTTGCCTTACCCTCCATGTGTAGTGATAAAATCTCTACTGATTCTCTCTCTACCACTAGATGTAGTAGGAAGAATGCCTCAATTATTCTTGCCCAAGCCCTTTCTACAAATGTCCCATAAAAAGTGGACAATATAAACCTATTGCCCTTAATTTCCCTTTTGCTGCAGGGCTTCCTCTCTTTCTCCAGTTGAATGAATTGCGGGAAGGCTAGAGTCTCCTTGAAGGCTCTAGGTTGAGATTTGTACTCAACAAGTTATTCACTTAGAATCTGATGATCCAAGTGTCCTCCATGCTTCTTGTCTTATTCTCTATGAGAATAGGAAGTGCATGTTCCTTCCTCTTCTTGAAACCCTCTAGGAGTTTCATTGCACCTCTTCTCCTTTATTTGCTTAACCTCCATGGAGAGGTTCTTCCTGGATCTAAAAATTGATGAGATAAGGCTCATCCTCTCCATCATTCTGATCTTTCTCCTTCTCTTTGTCTTCTTATTCTTCTGATATCATAATATTTGGAACTCACAGTCTGAGCCAAGATTATGCTCTGATACCACTATAATATCCCAAAATGGGAATGCAACAATGCATAAGCACAATATTAGAGTAGCAGTGAGAAATTATCTCATAAAATTTATTGAGAAAGACATAGCCATCAAATAATGTTACAGCAACAACTTATTATGCCTTTTATGATCCCAACAAGTGGGGAAATGCAATAATATGGACCATAAAAAACGTTATCTTCATAAAATTATGCTATAACTGTGAGAAATGGGACTTGGATCCCTTATTTCATACTATTCACATCTCACATATAGAATTGGAGAAAAAAACAAATCTCTCTAGCCATGCTAAATAGGTCTCCCCAAGTCAATACAACTCAAAAATACCCAAACCCCATGACTTATGACATGCAGAATTCCTGGAGCATGTGAAAGTGTTATTTTAAAGAGGGTTTATGCAACAATATATAATAAATAATAGATCTGGATTTGGAAATCATTAAATGGTTGAGAAAAATGGAGATCTCTTCCTTTTTATACAATATGAGAATAACCTGACAAGGGCTTCATGAAAGTACAAGTATAAAATACCAGATCTGCAGATCTAGATCTGAAAAAACACAGTTATACTACATCTCTATATATATGTAGCTGAATAATACATGGAGTAGAAGAATATTCTTATACAATCCTTCCGGGAGAAGGGTTGGCCCTTTCCCCAAGGAACAAGCTCAAGATCAAGGGTCTTGACCCTGATATTGCAATACTCAGAAAAATGACGTAGTTCCTGCAAGGGACTGCACTGTAGGAGGTGGAGAATTCTTTGGCCAAGTGCCAAGATGTAAAATATGCTCAAAATTCTCCCTCACTAATCTCCCAAAGAAAGGAATGCTCCCTCCTCTGAAAATCAAGCTCCGGAAGTGGTGTTGTGGACCTCCCACTGCAACACCCTGCAACAAAAAGTTATACTCTGCATAAATAACGATGTAGATGAAGGAGGATGCTTGGCCTCAAGCCTGAATGTGGAAAACTAAAGTACAATGCTCCTCCAAGAGGCCTCTCAAGGTAGGAGAAGGAATTCCTGAACATGAATGCCTTCTGCTAAGCAGCACTGCAACTCTGCTAAATAGCAAGAGAATGCCAAATAGTCATGCAGAACATAAAATTAATAATCATCAAGATAACCTCAAATGGCTGCCTTCCTCTTCCTTATAAACTATGTGAGCCTCCTCACCTTGGGTCCCACCCATTAGGGTTTCCAACATCATATGATCAATCTCCCTCCAAAATTGCATTGTATCTCCATCAAGGCCACTCCTCCATAACCACGCTATTTTATTTGGTCAAATTTGACCTCTTCAACCTCCTTTACCCCTTTTCACACCCAATTGTCTTCAAGTTAGCTCTCATATGTTTGTTTAAACTGACCCTTGTTCATATTGAGCTATTTGCATTGATGATCCATTCTTCTACATGAATGTTGTTGACTTGGTCAAACTTTACTTTGTCCACATCCAATTGCCCTTGTTCACACATGATGGTGTCAAATCCAGGTACTATAATGATCCCCTTTCACACCAAAAGTGTTTTTATGCTAATTCAAGTTAAGTATGGATCTCTTCCCCCATTTATTCATCTAATAGATGAAAAAATAAAAAATCAATATTCTTATTAGCTGCATGCTAATGTATGAATATTACATATTAGAGGTAACCACAAACCTACTTTTAAGCTTAGGATATAGCCTTCCTAATTCTCAAAGAGGGCTCTCTCTATATGATTTAACTTTGTTGTTTTTAATTGATTTTAGGCTAGTTATGTAATATTGATTGGTTTTGATTTTGGTTTGGTTTGGTGGTGGAATTACTAATTCAGATGGATAAATTCAGGTCTATTTAACATTGTCCTAATGGAGTCAATGTATCAAGAAACAAGACAAAATCAAGTTCTAAAGGAAGTGTTCACAGGGCAAGGTAACTGAGTAAATTCAGGTCTTTAGGCTGGAAGGTGTTAGGTCCCCGTAATTTGTTATATTGGCAAGACCAAATGTACGAGGGTAACATCAAACCAGTATTTGGAGTGAGTCCTAGGATATAGCCTTCCTAGACTTAGAGAGGGCTCTCTCTATATTTTTGTAACAGATGCAACTTGGTATATTTTAGTGTTTTGATTTTAGGTTATTTATAAGGATTAGGGTTTGTTTGTTTTTTTTTTTGGTTGGGTAGGTTTTCAAGAAAGAATAGATAGAGTGAGAGAGGTTGGAACCATTGGGCTATGGAGTTTGCAAAAGGTCTTGATAATTGCAACAATAGGTCAAGGGTATATCACAAGGCAAGTCTAACAAAGCCAAATGGATCTAAAAGCTTATGTGAGTGAAGTGAAACATTAAGTTGTGAACATAGTAGCTGCAAAGGGCAGTTAAGAATAATTTTAACAAATACTTTAACAATAATAGCCTTTAAAATCACTATGCATAAATAAATAATCAAAGACAGGGCATACCCATAACTTCCTTGACCAAACCCTAGCAAGTAGACATCAAGACAACAATCCAATGAACCATACAAGGCAAGAAACTTGTAAGTCTTGTAGTGATTTCACCTTCAGGCAAAGAAAAAATCTAAGACAACATGTAGTAATAATCAAAGAGTAGGGAACTCCTAATTTCCTTAATCAAAATATAAATAACATCGAAACAACCATTTAAGATGAGAAAAAGGGCAGGGCAAACCATAAACCTCTTCAGCTAAACCCTAATTAGCAATACTTCAAAGCAAAGATCTCAAAAAAAATGTTTAAGTTACATAAAAGAGCAGGGATAACCATACACAACTTTGACATTGGCTCTATTAAATCATTCTTAAGATAAACAAGCATAAGTGGAACTAGAGAGCATTCAAGAATTCTCTAATCTGACCTAACAGAGGAAAACATACAAGTAGTAGAGAGCAAACAGAGCTAGGGTGCCTCTAAAAAAAAATTCTTAGCCTAACATTTCTGTCCTACTACATGAGAAAGATGAAACAAAATGATAACATAAGAAAACAAGCACCAGATAGGAAAGACATCACCATTAACTATGTTTAGGAATCCTGCAAGTGAGCTTGCTCCATCATCATGCAAATCAAGACATTCAGAAAGTCCAAAGCCAAATTTCTCTTCAATCTTCAATTCTACGATATTTTTCTCAATAATAAACCAACATGTACAATGAGGCCTCATTTCAGTATTTAACTAGCAAGGAGGACCAAAACCTTCAATTTTTTTCCAAAGAGACCATGCAAGGCCCAAGGCACAAAATATCTAATGTAATAAATGAAAAATAATGTCAAACATAAATTCTGAGCTAAGTAGGAGTTATTTTCCTTAAAATTACTCAAAATTATCTTTTTTTCAATAAAATTGTGTCTTTTGTTGACTTTGCAGGCAAGGGCATAGCGCTTGCACTGGAAAAATAAGTCATCTTGCGGCTGATTTTTGAAGGCCTTCCCGATGTCCAAATGAGCACCATGATATCTCATTGGAAATATTGTCAAGTTTAATTTCCAAAAATTCCTTTAGTTTTATGAGTGGACTTCATTTACCTGCTCAAAAACGCAATCTCCCAAGACTGCTCAGGGCACGACACCAGCTCTGAAAATAGGGCAGAAAGGTGATTTTTGGAGTACTAGTTTTTCTCCAAATGGCCTGAAATGTTTTTCGGATGATGTCCTTGGTCTAAGGAGTCCAAAATTTAAGCCATTCATCAAAATATTTCCCTAAGAAATAGCGAAATGCTAATGGCGATGCGCCTTTAGCCCTCCAAAACAGTCAAAAATCCAAAAACTTCAAAATTGTGCAAAATTTGGATTTACCTTACTGATTATGTTTGGGCTACCTGTAGGGATGCATAAAAAATGATTTCAAGGTTTTATTTTTTTGTAGCCTCCTTTCGAGCCCTGATATCTCTGATCTCATAGATGGCCTTCTATGCCTCTAGCTGCTTGTTTTCAACCTCATCATTATTTTCCTCACTACCCTCACTGCTTCTTATGACTGTCATCATTACTACCAACATCATCACTAATATGTTATTCACTTCCTTCACTTCCATCATGGATCTTTGATCTGTCATCATCCTCACTGCTCTTTTCGTCAATGCTCTCTGCCTCACTAACATCTGCCTCCTCATTTCCTTCTTCTTTATTGCTTGTTTCATCATTCCTTGATTTCTCATTTCCCTCTCCCTTATTGACATTTGATTGCTCATTGTAACATTACTTTATTGTTTTATTTTTCATTGTTATATTTTTCAATGATATCATCTTCTTTGCTTTCTTCTTCATTGCTCTTTCCCTCACTTCCACTGTCCTCTCTTTGTGACATTTTGACCACTCTGCCTTTGAAACCTTAGGATTGCAAATGGAAATGAGATGAAGGGATGGTTGAATGGAAGCCTTTACAAGTGAATGAGATGAATGAGTGAGGGTGTAAGTATATGAGAATTAGGGATAAGCTACCAACTTAATGGCAACCCTCTGCTGATATGTCAAACTCTATTTTGAACACCTGTGCTAAATGTGAAATTGAGATGAAAGTGAGATGATGGAGTGACAATTTTTGCAAGTGAAGGGACATAGTGTATGAGTGTTATGAAGGAAATGGATTTAGGGGGAGACCTAGATGGGTGAAAACTTCCACAACACCCTATTTAACCCTTGTCTTGACTGATACCCTTAGTAGGTAGATGAATGGGGCTTAAACAATGATTTTAAGCATGAAATTTAGGGTTTCTCCTTAGGGTTCCATTCTTTTAATCAAATGATGACAAAAATAATTGGAGAGGAATTGATGACCTTTAATTACCTCTAATAGTTCTTGCAGAACCTTTGACAAGATCTTAGAATAAATTTGGAGTGATTTGAGTGTTGTGAGGGCTTAGAAAACCTCTCTGTCCATGGGCGCAATGCCAACTCCTGAGCACACAACTCCTTTTTGTAGAGGGCATTTGGAGGACTTCCCACTGTCCAAATTGGGCCCATGATATATCGTTGGAAATCGTATCATGTCTAATTTCCAAATATACCTTTTTTTTCTGATTGGAGTTTATCTGACCTATCAAAAGTTGATTCTCCCAATACTGGTCAAAAAGTGTTGAATGATGGTGCAGAAATGCAGAGTGCTGGTGTAGGAAACTTTTGGAGGCCTTCCTTCGCTCCAAATTGAGCTGATGATAGCTCATTAGAAATAAATTCTAGTATAGTTATCATTTGACTCATCAAGTAAGTCATTTGGACACTCCAACTATGAGAAAACCTAATTTTCCCAAGGTCACTCTAGAAGTGCAACAATTCTCCAGTGACATATGTGTTTTTGACATTGCTCTAACACCATGACGCCTGTGTAAATATGAAGGAGGTTTTTATTCTTGGACCTATGATGGACAAAAAAATCTCTCATTGTTGTCAAATTAATCTCTGTTTGGTCAGAAAATTATTTTGAAGAAAAACTGGCCCTAAGTGTGGCAAATGATTTGTCCTTTGGAATGACTTCTTGGAAAATGATGGAGGCATGATAAGTTCATTAGAAAAGTTTGGGATATGATCAAATAGTGGAATCTTAAAAGTCTTCTCTTGTTTCCACCATGGAGCTCAACTCGTGCTTTTTACCTTTTCTGGCCATTTTCCCAAAACCCTAGATGTTTGGAGTGTTTTAAGACAATCATTAGTATTGTCTTCTAAGTTCTCTATAGCCCTTTCAAGTTCATTCATTTCTATCCAGTTCACCTCACCTTTTTCCCTATATCATCAAAAATCCCTGATAGACTTTATTCATGTTTGGCATTGTGTGTCTCCTTCAGGTCATTTCTCCATTTGATCATTGTTTTGGCATTCTGCTGGACTGTCAAGTTCAAAAACTAGTTCTTCTCAAGAACAAATTGTTTCCCCCTCTTCTGATGTAAGTTTTCTTCGCTTAGAAAAATACCATCTACCTTATCAAAACCTTATGCTGATGGAAACTTCAACACTTTTGCAAAAGTGTCAATCTTGTCCATTACCTCATGTGTAGACTCTGAAACTGAATGATATTCTTCTTTGGAGACTCTTTAGTTTTTTCTTGAATAACCATCTCTCAAAATTCCAATACCTCTAAAATATGTTCTAACATATAAAAATAGTGTCTGAAACACCAATGATGACCTTGGAACATATGAAACCCTAATTGACCTAGTGGGGGGTTCTTTGACTTGGCCTTGATTGAAAAATGGCTTTGGAGGTTTCAAGTGGAAACAGAGTATTTGTCAAAGTGTTGTATTGAATATCCAAAATACAATGTACTTTATTTATCTAAAGAGCCTAAAGAGATATTTTTGATGCCATCAATGCTTGAGGAATCTGGGGAACATGGGAAGGATTTAGGCTATAGGAAATCCTAGAAGGAAGGTGAAGTTATGGACATGGAAAAAAATAGGCCAATGAGGTTATAGGAAGAGAAGGATACTGAAAATGATAGGTATAAGCTTAGGAAGAGTTTGTAGGAGTGACAAGGTGACCATGAAATGGCAAGCTAATGAAATAGTGAAAAAATTTCCGTAAGGATGATGAAGGAAGTGAGATTTCTAAAACTCACAATATTCAGGGAATTTTGTTTTTAGAAATCTATAACCAATTTATAGTCATATAAAGATAGTAAAAATTACTGATGACTAACAAAAGGTGAAATGGTTTCAATCGAGATCAAGGAGAAATTAAGGGTTCCTCAAACCAGATAATGAAGGAAATGACATAGGTCAATCGAAACTAGGGAGCAATGAAGAATTCCCTAATTTGGATATCAGAAGAAAAAATGAAAATGACTAACAGTTCAAGACAGAGTGTATTTAAACAAGTTCTGAAATAATATTCCTATTATATCATTTAGATTTAGAAAACACACAAGTATGTGAAAAACATAAGAGAATAACAAAGAACAATTGAAATTACTTCAGTGAAGTGGCTCAACACATGAATCCTATAATATAATGCCTTTATTGCTTATCCAATCTGCTGACTTGAAAATGGTACAATCAACCCTCAGGTTCAGAAGAATACAACTATAGAAATGTTTAGAAATAAACAATCCACACTTAGTACTTCAGATTATGAAGTATTTATACAAAAACTATTACAAAATATCCTAAAACCGATTTAGGAATTATTCAAGGAAAAATAAATATCTTCATGCAAGAAGATAGAGACACCGAGGAGATTAACTGCTAGTTGTCCCTCTTATTTGGTTTTGATGTTTGTTGTACTGATATTTTGATGCTTTCTCTCTTTTGATGTTGATGTATGTTGGTTTTCCTTAATGCTGTTGAGTGTCTTTTATGTTGGTTGATTTTAACTCTGTTTTTTCATCTCTGTTTTGAATTTAAACTCTGTCTTTCATCTAATACTCTTTAACCTGTTACTTCTTTTACATTAACCTTTGACTGCCCTATTTTACCTTTTCACTTTCATAGTAAATCACATAACTTCTCCCAAGCTTTTGCATCTGGTAATTTCATCTTTACCTTTCTTCTGAAAATTTCATCAGCCTCTGTATATTTTGCAAAAGTAGGCTTGTTAATGAATAAATGTTTTACCTCATGTTGGAGGTAAAAGAGGTTTTCAAAACTCTAATAGAGCACTTTTCCTGTAGGAATTCCTTTCATGGAGGAAGTTTTGGCCTGTTCCTTTGCCACTTCTCTGATTTTCTTATCATAATCTTCATGTTTCATCAATATGTCATTGATAACTAAGGCATTGGGCAGACCTTTCTGCCTCAAAACATCAAATTTAACCATGAATTCGGTTATTGCAAGCTCTATGTTCTGAAATTTGTCTTCAAGTTGTACCATTAATTTTATTTTATAAATCACCTTTCTTACCTCAAGGATTGTTTTAGTCCTGTCACTAATGCCAATTTATTCCAATTTCTTCTTGTTCTTAGAATTGAAAAATTTAATGATCTCATCTGCCTCTTCTAGATTTTTACCAAGTTCTTCCTTGAAATTTTGAATGGCTTCAGTTGCTGCCTTAATCAAATCCTTTTTTTCATAAATAACTTGAATGGATGGCCAAATATCATTGACAGAGTCAATGATATTGGCCCACAACTTCTGCTTGGCTTGGGCAAGTGGTTCTTTCAATGTTAATTATTTCTCTAATTTCTATATTGTATTAGTCAATATATTTTACTTCTATAATTCATTCTTGTGCATGATTTGAACTAATTTCTTCTCATCCTCTATACTTCTGATTTTCTCTTTAATTATATTTATTTCATTAGTCTGGATGGACATATATTGCATTTCTTTAACTAGTTTACATGCTTCATCACTAGGATGAGATGTTGTTGTAGACGATTTTGTAGCTTACGTAGTTGCTGATGTAGTGGGAAGTGTTGTAGCTACTGGAACTGCTGTGGTCACTGAAGCTGGGAAAGTAGAAGGAGATGTTGTAGTAACTGTAGGAATAGTAGTGACAGGGATTGCTTCCATGTTGGCCTTTTTCTCCTACACTAACTTATCCATCTCATTCTCCATCTCTTTCAGTTGAGCTGTCAACTGAATGATGAGGTTCATCATTTCATCTTTTTTTCCTTCATTTTCTAACACTTCTTTAGCCTGTGGATGTTCAGTAGGAGGAAATTTGAGCTGTTTCTTTAATGCAACAATGTTTGCATTCTTTTTCTTGATGATTTCTTCTGCAACTTTAATGTTTTTGGGATCATATCCTACCTCTATGACTAGTTCTTCTAGAGATTTGATTCTATTGTCTTTGGATTGTGAGGAAGAATTTTCTAGCTTTAGCTGTCCTCTGATGCTTTCTAGAGCATTTTACAGTTTTTGGACACTCATGGCTTTATTAGTCATGGTAGAATATAACGTTTCACCAGCTTTCTTATGAAATTCTATTTGGTCTATAGGATGTAGATCTTTGGCTTGAACTTCATATGATGTTTTCTTATAGTCAGCTGATGACTTTGGATTATTTACCATTAGCTGCAAGAAGGTCATCTGCATCTTCTTGGTATTGTAGTCAAATGATGAAAGAAACATGTTCTGGTCACTAGGTTTCTGATTCCAGTATTGGGCATAAGTATCTTCTTTTAATGCCTCATTTATGAGTTTTATTTCCTTTTACTTTTGCATGATATCATGTTCTTTATCTACTGGTTTACTAGATGAAGACACTTCAACACTATTCTGTTTCTAAATAATCTAAGTATGGGATGTTGAAGGCTGGAGAGTTTCCTCTGAAACTACTGGAGGTTCATTCTCTTTTACCATTGTTTTTGTATCTATGATCTCAATAGTTTCAACTTGTTCATTTACATGATTTAATTTGGGATTATTCCTATACATCAATTTGAATTTTGTTTCAGTGGTTGTTTGAGCTGAGTATGATCCTTATTCTATGACTCTCTTGGAGTTCCTATCTTGTGGGGCTAGATTTTGCAAGATGGAACTAGTATCACCTTGATTTTATGCCTCTTTTAAAGTATTCTCCAACCACTCTGACTGGTTGGATTACTTCTCAATGTCTGGCTTGGACTCATGGACAAAAGGAGTTAGTTTAAACTTGATTCTTAATTTGTTGATAACTCCTACAGGATCATAATTCCATTTGAAACTTTCACTGAACTTCATTTCCTGAAGACACTTTTCTGCCTGTTGACCAGCAGTCCTGTTATTGCAGATGAAAGGACCAATATGGTTTTTTTATCTTAAACTATGTTTTCCTTTTGGCTGAAAAGATTCACTTCATCAGAGTTAAGGATCTGCCTGATATATTAAAGTGCAAATAACCTCATTGGGAGGTATTTTGGCATCTTATATGGAATGATTTGACATCCATATACCCTATTCTTAGTGTGGTTCTGGTAAAGATACCAATCTCTTGTCCTACTATGTTTTGATAACTACAAGACCTTTTTTCTCTCATCACTGACTCTTGATCACTGCTACTGCTTAGAAATTGACAATTGGATGAATAAATGAATCAATGAAGTGGTTGTAGGTAAACTCTATGGAATATTTCATGATTAACGAAGTCCAAAAGACAACTAATTGGGGGTTACCCTCAGTGTCCATTTTTTGAAGGCTAACTGAAAACCTTTCAGATTGGAAGTATAAGAACATGTGAAACAACACTGATGAATATTTTAAGACACTTTTTTCATGAAATTTAACAAGTTTCTCATGAATAGCATCTGATAAGTATTGAGAAAATTTAAATGTGAAGGATGGCGGTTGTCTTGGATAGAAAATGGACATAAAACCTAGTATGTAAGCATATACATACTCATATGTGAAATAGCCTAGAATATAAAATAGCATTGTGATAACCTATCTTTTTCTTTCTGAGAGAATTGAGGCTAAATAGGGAGGATTGCTTTTTTGGGTTTCAACTAATGAAGGCAAGAATGTTTGGAAGATTTGAAACCTCTTTGGAAATTGCAGTTTCAGATAAAATTATGTAAGGATTTCTGTTGACAGAGGAGCTTCATTAGGCTTGGGTTGAATTTGAAGCATTTGGTTTATTGATTCAGCAGTAATGGTGAATAATATTTCCTTGGTGTGGCTTATTAGGGCTCTTTCATTTGGCAGATAGTTAACTTGACAAAGCATGATGATTTATGGGAATTGGAAAGTCTGTGGGAGGATATACTTGGGTAAATTGGACTCCCAAAGGCATATATCACCAGCCTGGTCCATGAGTTTGTCATGACTCTAGTAGTGGAGCTCAATGAGGTTGAAATCAGTGACAGGGTCACTGATTTTGAAGTCTTTGTCTGCAAGGGGGGTATGTACAACATTAATAACTAGAGGTTGTAGGGGATTGACCGTTATAATGTCTTGGGAAGCCATGGATTTGTTTATTTTATTCAATTTATTTAATCTTTGGCTTAGGAAATAGGATCAGGCCCTTATAAATATTGTGAAAAGATGAATACAGTTTGCAGAAAAGGTTTGGGAAGCAACATTGGCTTTTCTAAGGCATGAAAAGCTTGTTTAAACTCGTTCAATTAACTTATTAATTTCTTTTCAACTTAATAAAAGGCATCGACACTTTAAGAATACTTGGAGAAAATGCATCTTTTAGTATGCAGAAAGGTTCTATGGGGGCAGCGAAGGCTTTCTAAGGCTTCAATGGTCTTTATACTACTTCAAGCTGATTCTGCACTGGCTTTAGCAACAAAGAGTCTTGAATTCTGGCTAAATTTGGCTTAAAACTAGGTTAGCATATATTATTTTGCTTTGGAATAGGTCGGTAAGGCTCCTTCTCCATGGAATTTAATAAATAAATGGTGAAAAAGGCTGTAAAGGGTTGTCTTATTTCTTTTTAACCAACTGTGGTTAAACTTTATTGCACGGGGTCAAATTCAAATGAGGGTGGTATTCATTGCAATGGGCTGAAAACAGCTCGACATTTTTCGCATGATCAAAAGTGGTAATGTGGTATTCTGCTTAGGAGTGCGATACAATGTGGGGCTTCCACATAGCATTGGGGAGAGGTTGTGAAAATTCTTATTTCACAAGCCCCACATGATGTTAATGGTCAGGAAAACGGGGGTGCGAAATAGGCTATTTGCCACAGGATCTAATGAATTGTGATTAGATGGATGGGAAAATAGGATGGATGGTCGGGGATTTTGATAGGAGTTTTACACGACGAGGTTTTATGTATATACAAAAGGTTAGGAATATACAATGGGCGGGGTTTAATAAAATTGTGCTCGAGATGGTATATAAACCACAAGTTAAAGTAATGTACAGGGTTTAATATATAAATGGGAAATTAATAAAATAAAGGGTTGGGGAAATATATATGTGGGAATTAATGTAATACGGGGTAAATTTGCATATACGAGAGTTAATATACTAAATTTAAACACATGATTAATACATGTGCAGGATTTTAAAATACACTATGAATGAATTAAAATAACATCAGGGAGGGCTTTAGCAGTGGGATCCGATATTATTTTAAATATTTTAAATTTAGGATAAGTTTATTTTAGTGTGTTTAAATGGAAAAAGGGAAATTAATAAGGGAAAATTACTTTCCAAAGAATAAGTGTGTTTTTAACTAGGGAAAAGGGGTGTAGTAAGGGAAAATAAGTGAAGTAAGGGAAAAAGGTTAATATGAAGGGGAAAGGGTATTTTTACAAGGGAAAATGCATTTTTTCAAGTGGAATTAGGGTTCAAAACAAGAGGAAGGGGATTTTGGGATATTAGTGATATTAGTGATATGAAATTACCAACTTGATGCTTTCCATGCCTTGTGAAAACTGCTTCTGCCTAACCATCATTTACCTAACATTTTTTCTTCATTTATATGGGTGCATTTGAGCTTGCTTACCCTTTTTATTTTTATTTTAAATAAGAAAACTATCTAATTCTAACCTTATGACTTCCAATGGCTCAGATTAAACTATTGAGCTCATTATTATTCTCTACCTAACTAGTGATCTGCCAAGATTAAACAATTTCGCTAGATCTTTATTCTCTAACTATCAGCATGAAATTTAAAGCATGAATGATCAAGATTAAACTATTTGATCATCATGTATTTGTGGTATTTTTGACAAGATGCAGAAAATATTATTTTGCAAAGTAAAGTAAAAAGTAGTGGCATTTGAATTTTCATCACTTTTAGGATCTGTTTTATCTCTTTTGTGGTGGGGTTCATATTTTATATTTTTTTAAATCTTTTTCTTTCAGTCCTTTGATTTTTATTTTAGGACTTACCCTCTTTACATTTTTTAATATGGAAAAAAAATTTGCAGAGAGCAAAGTATGTAAAATATTACAATACTAATCATAGTCAATTCAAAATTATGAATCCTATTATTATAGGACCCTAATAGTGGCTCCACATGGGGATGGCATTTCTTGGTGAAATTTTAAGAAATTTAAGATCAGTGGCCTTTGAACTTTGTTGTGCTTGCATTGAAGCTATTTTCTGAGCTCTGCTTTATTCATACATATAATATTTTGTCTTTCAAATCTTAGGGCCTTCTCTTCGGGCTTGAAATTTGCAAGAAAAACATCCAATCCGATCTATTCTTTGCAATGTTATGTACAATGAGAAAAGTAAACAAAGTTAATTATTGGTTAATTTGGAGAAAATTAATGCTTCAGCATCCTACCATTGACTGGTCCACCTAGATTATTTGATCCATCTAACTCCTTCAAGAAAAATGCATTATTACCTTTGTATTTATTACCTCTGTATCCATAAATGATATAGGGGTCTTTCCAAGGGAAATAAAATTTACCATGTTTACCTTTTTCTTCTCTTCTAGAATCCAATTTAAGCACTTTATCACCTATGTAAAAATCATCTTATTTTGTTTTCTTGTCAAATATCATTTTGATTTTATCTTGGATAACTTGTGATTTGACATAGACTTCTTCCCTAGTTTGCTGTAAGTATATTGTGTGATTTATCCTTCTCTCGATATCATTGGGTTCTATCTGCAGTTATTAGATAATCTTCATCACTAGCACTCCTAAAGAGGATTGAAAAACAACATCCATCCCATATACTAGTTGATAGGTGGATGTACCAATGGAATTATTTGTTGTTAGTGTGTCTGCCCATAAGGCATTAACTAACCTTTTTTTCCAGGTCTTCTTGTTGTCTTCTAACAATTTCTTAATGATATTAACTAGGCTTTTGTTTGAGGATTCTGCAAGTCCATTACCTTAAGGGTAATAGGCAGTGGAATGGCTAAGGTTGATGTGGTATTTGTTACAAAATTTAATAATTTTCTTAGATTTGAAAGCAACTGTATTATCAATAACGAGCTTTTGAGGGCATCCAAATCTAGAAATTATATTGTTTTCAAGGAATGAGATAATAACAAAATCGGTGGCTTGTCTAAAAGGAATGAATTCTATCCACTTAGTGAAATAATCAATGGCTGTAAAAATCCATTTATGTTGGGCTGAGGAGGGTGGGTGAATTTTACCAATGAATTCTAAACCCCATTGTTGAAATGGCATTTCTATGGAGATGGGTTTGAGGGGTAAAGTTAATAATTTTTTCTTCCCTTCAAAGATTTGGAATTTGTGACAAGAGGTCACATACTTTCTAACATCTACAAAAAGAGTGGGAGAGTAAAAAACTTCCCTCAAGATTTTATCAACAATTGATTTGCAGTAAAGGTATCCTCCACAGTCACCTGCATGAAATTCTTCCATAAATTTATCATCTTCATCTTTCAGTAAATAGTTTAATAGAATGCCACCATGATCTTTCCAATATAAAGCATTACCTATGATACAATATGTCATTGCCTTTAACTTTATGAATCTACCTTTAGTTCTAGACAAACTAGGAGGAGCTTGTAAGTTTAGTAAAACAAATATGATATATGCATACCAAGGTGAATCTAAAAAAATCTTCACTGATTTTTGGAGTCGCCATCTCTTCCTGATCATCTAGTTGAGAAATAAAATTTGTATCTAAGGCCTGACAGTTTGATTCAACCATGAGTTTGGCTATACCTTGGTATTTAATGAGTTTTGTAGGCTTTATTTCAATATCATATTTCAAAATAGTGGCAATCCATTTGCCTCTCTTACCATCATATCTATTCTAAGTCAGAATGTCCTTTACTACTAAATTTGGGACATATGCAATGATGTGTGAGTATAAAATGTACACTTTTAAATCTTTAATAGCCTTCACTAAAGCAAGTGCTTGTTTTTCCATTATGTTGTACTTTAGTGTTGCATCTCTTAGGGATTTTTTGAAAAAAACAATGGGTTGTTCATAACCCTGATCATTTTCTTTTGCAACAAGACTGCTGCAATGGTATGTATTGAAGCAAAAGAAAAAATTATAAAATATTTTTTGAAATCAGGACTTATAAGGACTGGTGTTCTTGTAAGGGCTTGTTTGATTGATTCAAAGGATTTTTTTTCCTCTACTTTCCATTTAAGTGCTAAATCTTTCTTTAACATGTTATTCAATTCTCTAATTAATTCTGCTAAATTAGAAATGAATCTTCTAAGAAAATTAATTTTACCTATGAATGCCTATAACTCCTTGATGCTTCTAGGATGACTCATGTTTAAAATTTCCTCTATTTTGGCTGGATCTATTCTAATTCCATATTTTGAAATTATGTGTCCTAAGAGTTTACCTTCTTCAAGTCCAAAGAGTGTCTTTTTTGGATTCAAAGAAATACGAATTGTTTTGCATTTAATAAACATTTATCTTAGATGATCTAGATGTTCATTGTCTATTTTGGAGAATACTATTATATCATCTAGATAAATGACAATAAAATCATGAATTTCTTTGGCAAAATCTATGTCCATATCTTTCTGTAATGTAGCTTCTTCATTCATCAATCCAAAAGGCATTTTCAAATACACGAAAGTACCCCATGGAGTAGTAAATGTAGTCTTTGGTTGGTATTCTGGTTGAAATAAGATCTGATTATATCCAGAGAACCCATCAAGCAATGAAATCCTGGATGAGCCTACAAACCTCTGCAAAATATGGTCCATTTTGGGAAGAGGATAGTTATCTTTTAAGGACACCTTGTTTAAGTTTCGGAAATCAACACAAAGTATGAATTCCCCTGTTTTATTCCTAGTGGGAACTAATTTTGAGACCTAGTCAGAATATCTAATAGGTGCAATGATTTGTGCTTCATACATCCTTTTTACTTTTTCTTAAATTAAAGGCATAAGAACTGGATTTATTCTCCTAAGCTTCGGTTTAAATGGTTTTTGATCTTATTTGATGGGTATTTTATGTTGAATGATACTGGTGTCATAAGACTTAAGGTCTTCATAACTCCATGCAAACACATCTTGAAATTATTTAAACAAAGCTATGTATTTCAGTTTTTCTTCTGGAGGTAATTCTTTGGATAATTTGACGAGCTTGGGCTTTTGTTATGTTCCTATGTTACATTATTCTATGTATGATCTTAATGGTTGAATTTTTGTTTTTATTACTACATCATTTGAATCAAAAATATATTCTAATGGGGCTAATCCCTTAGGCAAAATGTTTTCTTTAAGGCTCAAAATATATGATTCATCATTTGCTACTTCTTCTATTTCTACAGTCTCTAATTTATCCATCTCTACTTTAGTAAATTTAGTTGGTTCATTTAAATCTAAATTATTTACATCTATCTCACTATCTCTAGTTTCATCTACTGTACAATTAGTATCTATGTTACAATTTTTGAATTCTCCCTCAGCATTCATAAAGTTGTAGATTTGAGAATCTTGTGAAAAAAATTGCCAATATTTCAAGTTGACTAGTATAATAGGCCTTTGTCTTACCTCTGTTCTATATTGGTGATTTGGCTGAAAAGGAAATCTGTAAGTGCTAGAAAAAGTATCCAAACTGTGTGCCTGCATGTTATGTTTCCTTAGAATAATAGAAAAGTCAGTTTCAAGAAACTCTTTTATCAGATCTAGAACAATTTCTCGATATTGGTTAAGTCTAACATTATTCACAGAATACTCTCCTTTAATATTTTTTTATGATCAACTCTAAGTCTCCCATAATAGAAACTCTCTTGGCTCCTAGTTTTCTAATAGTTTGAAGTCCTAAGATTAAAGCTTCATACTCTTCCATGCCATTTGTGCATTTAATGTTTAACCTAAAGGCATGACCTTCTGAATTATTATTTTCCATGTTATAGATCCAAACTCCTGCTCCTGCTCCTAATCTTTCTACCGATCCATTAAAGTCTAAGTGCCACATTGATTCATGAAATATATTGTCACTGTCAACTTCTTTATGTTTCTATTTTAATGTTGTGTTTTTATCTATGCCAAAATCTGAATTACATAAAATGAAGGAATCCACATCAGAGTGTAAAAAATAAATAGGATAGGTATGTGGTTGTTCTGCACTATTGATCATGTATTTCATTAAAGTCTCTCTGTAAAGCTTTTTGGGTTAACCAAATACATAAATTGTGGCATAAGACATGTATAACTGTAGATATCCCTGCAATTTTTCTCCCCATGAGAGAGATAATATCATTCCATACTTTGGAGGTATATCAGCTACTACAATATCCATGACAATACTCTTACCTGGGTATTGGACTAGAGTGACACACAAATATTTTATTAGGCCAAGACATTTAACTTTGCTAGAATCAAAAGAGAAAAGATATTTGTATGGTCTAGTGATATCTAGATTTAATGTTTCCATGATAGCTTTTGGAATTAATTTGTGGGAAGCTCTTGAATCTAGCATAGCATTGTGTAAGATTTGATCTTGAATACTCAAGCTAATGTAGAAAGGAGGAACACCACCTTCTTGATGTCTTCCATTTACCTCAAGGAAAAATAGTAATTTTGGTTGGTCGTCATTTAGATTAACAGAGTCCTCTCCTTCACTTATGTTCAATGTTTCAATGATTTTTTATTTGTATAAATCATGTTTTACCAACTCTGTTAAAGGAATTGGTATTTTCAATTTGGAAATTTCAGTTTGGATGTTAAATAGTACTTTTGTTTTTCCTAACTAAGTGATTTCTTGCTTTCCAATTACAGTTTGAGTGTTTTTCTCTTCTTTATCTACATCTAGTTTTTATGTTTGTGTTTCCATTGTTTTTCTATTTTCAATCTTCTTATATGGGACAATTTGAGTTGCAGTGGTAAATTTGGTAGCAATCATTTTGGCAGCAACTATTTTAGGATCAACAACATATTTTTGAGGATCAACTGATGTTTTAACAACAATATATGTAATATCTACAATTTTAGGACTGGGTGCAATTTTTGGACTAGAAATTTTCTAATTAGGACTGGAATTTTGCTGAGTTTCTCTAGAGAGGATTTGCAATATTTTGGTTGTAGGAGCTTCTACTATTTTCTTGGTCTGAGTTTGGGTAGATTTCTTAGTAGGCGCTTCTATGTTTTTTCTTACTCCTAAGGTTATATTTCTTGTGAAATTTATTAATGGAAAATTCATAACCTTGTTTATAATCAAAATACTCTCCAGATTCTAACTGTATCTGTTGTAGCATGTATAATTCCTATTCTTCTCGGGTAAGAAAAATAGTATTATCATCATTTATTCCCATTAATTTAATCTGAGTGTCTTCATATTCTTCATTTTTGCGAGAAATTTCAGCATAGTTCTCTTGGAAAGGTGGTCTTATTTGTTGATTAAGTGTTGATTCTCTAGTTTTACTAGTGTTGGGATTCTTTCTAAAGTTTGGATTTCATATTTGAGGACCTTTTTGTTTATTATCCCACTATGGTTTTCTTTCCATATTGTCTAACCTATCTATCATTCTTTCCATAGACTCTGCTAAACTATCTATCTTATTGTCTGATGTGGATGATTCATCCTTTATGGTAACTCTTCTTTCATTTCTCATTCTGGTTCTTTTAGCTAAAATTTTTTCTTCTACACTAACTACATTGCTTTGCATTTGTTCTAATGTTTCTAGGTTTCTTTCTCTCAGTTGATATGACATATCAATATCAAAACCATCAAGAAATTTTATTAAACTAGATCTGGTGGGGGTTTGATGTTTGTTGGAATAGCATTATAGATGCTGTTGAACCTAGTACAATAGTCCTGAACTGATTCATTAGGAGATCTTCTAATGTTTTCATATTCAGAAAATATTTGTAAAGGATTCTTCTTTTTCTCCCATCTATTGATAAATAATCTATGGAAAGATTCTAAATCAACTATACGATTGGCAGGTAAAGCTTTAAACCATTTCTTTATATCTCTAGCTAAAGTTTTGGAAAACAGTATCATTTGAACATTAGCTTCATCTATTTCATGCAATTCAAAGTAATCAATCATTTTATTAACATTTTGTTGTGCAGTGTACTGACCAGTACCATCAAATTGAAATATTTTACTTTGGTAATCCTGGGGCATGGCATGTAATTGAGCTGGTAGGCCCAAAGGTACATATCTGGCTACCATGGCTAATATTCTAGCTTGGCTAGTGTTAGGAATCTGTAATTTTAGTAGATTGGTGAGACTAAAACTGCAGAAGCAACATTATTTCAACCAACTTTGGGATTCTAGGATCTAGCCCTCCTAAATCTGGAGAGGGATCTCTCCAATAAGTACAAATATGGATTTGTCTTTGAAGTTTCGGGTAATAATGTTAGGCTAGTTATGAAGGCCAAGGGTTTGTTTGTTTTTTGGATGGTTGAGCATGAATACTACTTGAGGGGAAAGTTCTAAATACAAAAAGTTTCAAAGGTGAGAAGTTGTAAGCAAGTAGAACAATTTTGGCTAAAATATAGATATAACGCTGGTTTTTAGTCCATTGGGCTATGGAGCTGTAACAGGGCTTTAATTGAACAACAACATCAAGAGTGATCCAAGGGGAAAGTCATCTACATCACAAGATTATTGAGATTATAATGATGGAATGGAAACAATAATGTTTTGGAGGGGTGCAAACTGATAATAATTTCACAAAGGATTTATAGTCAGTCCAAGCAAGAAAAGCCTCTTAAGTAACTGTTTAAAACCAGCTAAGAACAGGGCTAACCATTGACTTCTTGGGAAAGTTTGTATTAAAGTAGCTTAATTGACAAACAATCCAGTAATCCACATAATTACCTTCAGAAAGTATGAAAACATATAAGAGAAGACAGAGTGTAAACTTAAGATCAGTTAAAGTACTTTTAAACCTAGTCTGCTTTCAGTCAACACCAAGGGAAACTTTCAGAATATGCTTTTGGGGAAAAACTAGGACCAGGGCACACCATATCTTCCATAGTCATCTTTAATAAGAAAAATAAGGAAAATAACTTTCAAGAACAATGTTTAAAGCAAAAAGTAGGACGAGGGAACTCCAGCATTCCTAACTGCTTAAACTGTATTAAATCATTCTTAAATAAACAAATTGGAGGAAAACATTGAGATAAATTTTTTCAGTCAGAGAAGGTTACTGATATACAGTAGGTCCTAACTCTATAAATGTTGTTCTTTATTAGAGAATAGTGAACAATATGACATACATAGAAGGAAAAACAATAAAAAATAAAGGGGCACTTCTCCAGTGATATAGACTAGGATCCCAAGAAACAGCTTGTTATTGATGTCAAACTAGTTATAGTACTCAAGTCCAATTTTTCAGTTCAGCAATCATCTTCACTATTCATCCTAACTAATCTATCACAAGCAGAGCTCCAAGGGCCAATGAACACTATTTACAATCAGAATTGTAAGCTCAAATATATTTCAGAGTTCTACAACCAACCCCTCACTCATCTTCTGCAGTAGTATATATAGAAGGATGAGGAGGTGAGATATGATAAAAGATCTCAATTACAATCAATACAGAATTAATGGCTTCTTGTCCTTTAAGGGGCTCAATGAAGAAACTTACAATATGTGTCTTCTACATTAAATGTTTTTACATAAAGATTAAGCTCGGTGGGAGCTTTTGTTGACCTTTAAGGATCTGTGTGGTGTCAGGGTTACTCTGTGGATATCCTTTGCATTAATTTTCCTTGCAGAAGTAACTTTATGGCTGCACTGAGGCAAATATCTTCGTTTAATCAATAACTTCGGCCTCTGATTGAGTACTGTGAGGTACAGGTGGCATTTTAGTGTCTGGGAGGAATCAATTTTCCTCAGATGTGGTGGTGGAAGTGCTCCTGTTGATAAAAACCCTTCAGATTTTCTTTAAACTGTGTTTTAAATCGGGGATTAGGCTTTTAATAAACATCCTTAGCCGTAATCCCCACAAAATCTGTCTTTAATCCTCTATTCTGATAAATTTTGGTCTTCGTCACTGATACTCTCTGACTGCGCCCTATTCATGGTTTTTTGCTGGTATGCAGGGCTGCGCAGGGTTATGTGGCATCAATGCTTCATGAATTATTGATGAAAATGTGGATTTAACCCCTGTGATGATTTTCTTTGTTGAATCAAAGGCAGGAAGATCGTCATCCTCTGCCTTCGAATTTTCTTCAAAAATGGCGAGAAAACCATTTAAACCCTGCAAAATACAAACAAATATTAAAAAATCCTGCATATATAGGTTTATTGTTGTGGAGGACACATGGAGGAAGGCACAAGCTGATTGCGACTATCCAATCTGGCCAAGATTGATCGGAGAAGGCGAGGAGGGCGTAAGAAAATTTGAATCAAGGTCGCTGATCACGCAGAGATCGGGACGACGGAGGGAATGAAAGTCAAAATGGGAAATGTTGACCGGCGATCAAATGGGCGATGAACATGAACCGCTGATCTCAGATCATATATATGGCGTAAATTAATTGACACAGAGCTACAGTCTTGCTAACTCGTTTGGGGCATCTTCTGCAAGGAGTTTATAGCTATCGGATGCCCTCCGTGACGGACGGCACAACGACATCATGCGCAGGTCCACGTCCGAACGTTAACGCATGATGGACGGCTATGGCGAATGCGTTCGTGCCACGCCACAACTAATGAGTGGAATCGTTACATTAGGAAAAACCCCCTTTCCTGAAAGGCACAAGTAGGAATACTGTAAGGTGTTTTTGCAATTGTTAGTGGATGGCGGGGACCACAGGAGAGATGGACTCCGTGCCGTCCGATCATCAGATCAGATCAACGGTGCGGAACGACTGAAAATTTGAACCAGCGGAAATTTAATAAAATAATAAAATCGACGATTTTTAATATATAACCAAAGGTTTTAAACTTTGGGCGGAAATAATTAAAAAAGGGCTTGGCGCCCGATTACGGGGCCATGGGGCACATGGGAGATAATAAGACTGGAGGCTTATGAAGAAAAGGGCTTAAGACTTAGTTCGAGGGGCCTTAAGTCTATAATGTATGAAAAATGTGATTTTTATGGATTTCCAATGGTTTTCAAGGGAAATTGAGGGTTCTAATATAGTTTAAAAATGAGTTTTAAACTATGTAAAGAGGATTTTCACGAAAGGGGGAAAAGGAATCATGAAAATAGAGGAGTTTTATGGAGAAAAAGGGGAGAAAATGAAAGTTATTTTTGGGAGAAGGGGAAAAGGGAAATGGTGCTTGCAACAATATTCTGGCTTGAAAATCAGTAGGATTTATGAGTTCTGGAGGGAAACAGCAGTGAAGTTTTGGACAGAGGAAAGGCATGAGGCCTTCAAGAGCCAAAAAATTTTAGTAATAAAATTTGTTCCTTGAAGGCTCAAAAAGTCTTAGCCACCTTTTGATATAAAAGTTTTTATAGGTGGCTAACAGTGGCTCCACTTAGGGATGGTGCCTTCTTGAAGGAATCAAGAACTTCAAACCTGCATTCTCTGGGAGGCTGACATGTGCTTGATCCATTATGTTCTCTGGGAGGCTGATCAGTTGCCTCATCCATTGGGTTGTCTTTCTTTCTGTGGATGATGTGCTCTGAAAACATATTAGCAGCCATAAAAACAATGGATCTTCATCAATACAAACTTTCTACCTACCCAATCCTACTGATCTAACATTTTTTCTTCATTAGAGTGCACTTGGATTGGCAAACTCTTTTCACAACATTTTATTCTTTTTAAAATCAGGAAAACTAATCTAATTCTACTCCTTATTTCTTCTTGAACTCAGATTAAACAGTTGAGTTCAGGTGCTTCTCTACCTATTCTACTATCTGTTGGGATTAAACTGTCCAACAAATTTTTATTCTCTAAATTCTAAAACATAAATTTAAAAACAGTCAAGTCAAGATTAAGCTGTTTGACTTGCTATGGTCTATGGCATAAAAAAAAGCTACACATAGACATTATTTTACAGAAAATTAAATCAAAATGGAAAGCTTAAGATCTGAAAATTGAAAACTCTTCCTTCATCTTTTTAACAACTCTGTTTTGGCTCTTGCTTTGAGTTGTTCCTTCTTTGTTCTTTGGTTCAGATTTTGAGTTAATTAGAACTAGATTTACATGTTTTTTGACTCAGAAAATAAAACATATTTGAGTCATCTTTTTTTGGAAACTTAGGTTCATATTTTGATCATGTTTGAACCTTTAATTTCTATCCTAAACTATCTACTGATAAGCCAAGATTAAATAGTTTGGCAAATCGAATTCACTATCCTATCAGCAGAAAATTTAAAACTAATTAGTCAAGATTAGGTTGTTTGAGTAACTAGAAGTGTGTTTTGTAGGAGTGGCATTTAAGCTTGCACACTTTCAGAATTTGTTTCTCTTTTTTGGTATGGGGCTATACCTTTCTTGTTTTGACAATCTACCCTCTTTTCTTTCTTTTCTTTCTTTTTGTATTTTTGAATTTTTGATTTTTCTTCAAAGAAGAAAACAACAACTAACTATATGCTCAGAACTAAGCTTTATTGACATTCCTATCTAAAATATTCTAATCATGGAGTATTTACATTTATCATATGATACAAAAATTCCAATGCAGCCAACTGAGTAATGTCAAGAAGAAGTAGAAACTATGGCTACTTGTCAGAGGTATCCATAGAAAATATTGAAGATTAACCTTCAACATCAAGGCTATCACAGAAGGTGACAACTTTTCATGTCTCTGGCTCTTGCAAAGGATCACTGCTTGATAATTTGAGCCATTTGGGATTTCCACGCATTCTTCCATAGGATCAACAAAGAAAAGATGAAGATTCTCTTCTTTTTGGTCCTCCACAATTGGTAGATTATCTACTTCCAAGACATCAGCTTTGAGGACTATCTCTTCAGTATGTAGTTTGGAAGTATCATCATCTTTAACCTGCACAATAGCAAACAGTGAAATATTTTCTTTCTCTAAACATATGCTTGCTTCTAATATAAATTCAGGTTCTTTGGATGACAGTTTGACATTAATGAAGGGAGAAGTCTCTTCTTGAGAAGATGGTATATCCACTACAGGATAGTCTTTTATTTGTTTCTCTCCCTCTTCTTCATCATCATCTGAACTGGAGGACTCATCATATTTGGTAGTGTTGTCCTCTTGTAGCCCTGGTATGCTTGGATTCAGTGGGTTGAACTCTGTGAAGAGGTTATTATATTATTGAGTGGGGATGTATTCAATGGTTTCCTCTTGCTCAAAAATTTCTTCATTACTCTTCTCTTCACCTTCTGAGTTGAAAGGCTACTGATTCCTAATGAAGTGAAAGCTTTTTATGATGGATCGAAAAGGATGATCACAACTTTCAAGCTGATGATGGTGAAACTCATAACACCAATCAAATGCTGGTTTCCCTGCATGATTAGTTTTTGCTTGAAAATCATCATCATCATAAGACTAATTGAAATTTGAAATTTTATTAGAATAAACATTTTCATCAGTCAAACATATTGGGATATCAGTAGGTCCTTCTTCATTATGATCTACAAAATAACTTTCTAAATCTGTACAACAAATTTCTCTGTGTGAATGGGCAAGAGTGTATGTTTTGCAGAAAGTTTCATAGACTGGCTGTTTATTAATAGTCTGATCTATCTCTCTTTCTGTCAAAGGGGAAGATGTTTCTATGTTCCTTTGAACAGGAGTACAACAGTTCTCTATCTCTTGTGAAGAATTATTTTGAGGCTGGATGTCTTCTTGAGCCTCGGCTATAAGTGATGATGAATCAATATTTGAGTTTTCAGGGATATCTTGAGGGATGTTCTTTATTTCTTGGATCATCTCTTCCTCAATTGATTCATCTATGTCCTTAAAATTTTTCAATAGGAGATTAAATTCATGAATGGTTGTTAAAAGATCTTCAGGATGCATCTCTTCCAAAGCTTCCTCATTATCTATAATATGTTGGGTGATTTTTTGTGATGGATCATAATATATTGCACCCAATGATAATGATGTAGTGTTTTCTTTATAGTTCTCATAGAACACATATTCAAGGTCTCTTAAAGAAAACAAACTACTAGATCTTAAGTATTCATACCAATCCTTAGCTTTTCCTTCTAATGTTAACATGAACATTTTCATTAGGCAGTCTTCATGCCATTCAACTTTCAACCTCCATACATGTATATGAAATTTGATGAGATGTAATAGAGGGTCATCAAACTTTTCACCTTGAAAAACAAGCAGGTTGTCATCCCAATTCACCTAGGGCATCTTATGTGGTAACCCAGGGATATGATCTCTACTCATTGGGTCATATCTTCGTTGTATTCTTGGAATCATATTTGTAAATCAAGAAAGAGGTCATTGTGTCTGGTCAATCAGTTTAGGGTCTTCTACCAGTGGAGTCATTTGGTCTTCTGGGAGTTTCAGAGTGTGGAGTTGTCAGGTGGATGAATTAACTATTTGAAGCAGGCTTCTGTCCACCATCAACAATGAGATACCAATATTACCAGAGATCTTGGGTCTTCTGAGTTCCTAAGGGTGTGTAAGATAAAATGCACTCAATTCCTCAGTGGAGTCGCCATAAATGTTAGGTGCTGGTGGCTCAACTGGAAAAAAGAATAATTTTCATAAAACCAAGGGTTATCTACAGTTTTAAGGTGTTTTTGAACTTTTATTAACTCAGAAAAGAGTCCCCAGTGGAGTCGCCAGAAATGTTAGGAATCTGTAATTTTAGCAGATTGGTGAGAATAAAACTGCAGAAGCAACATTATTTCAACCAACTTTGGGATTCTAGGATCTAGCCATCCTGAATCCGGAGAGGGATCTCTCCAATAAGTACAAAGATGGATTTGTCTCTGAAGTTTGGGGTAATAATGTTAGGCTAGTTATGAAGGCCAAGGGTTTGTTTGCTTTTTGGATGGTTGAGCATGAATACTACTTGAGGGGAAAGTTCTAAATGAAAAAATTTTCAAAGGTGAGAAGTTGCAAGCAAGTAGAACAGTTTTGGCTAAAAGATAGATATAACGCTGGTTTTTAGTCCATTGGGCTATGGAGTCATAACAGGGCTTTAATTGAACAACAACATCAAGAGTGATCCAAGGGGAAAGTCATCTACATCACAAGATTATTGAGATTATAATGATGGAATGGAAATAATAAAGTGTTGGAGGGGTGGAAACTGATAATAATTTCACAAAAGATTTATAGTCAGTCCAAGCAAGAAAAGCCTCTTAAGTAACTATTTAAAACCAACCAAGAATAGGGCTAACCATTGACTTCTTGGGCAAGTTTGTATTAAAGAAGCTTAATTGACAAACAATCCATTAATCCACATAATTACCTTCAGAAATTATGAAAACATATAAGAGAAGACAGAGTGCAAACTTAAGATCAGATAAAGTACTTTTAAACCTAGTTTGCTTTCAATCAACACCAAGGGAAACTTTCAGAATCTGCTTTTGGACAAAAACTAGGACCAAGGCACACCATATCTCCCATAGTCATCTTTAATAAGCAAAATAAGGAAAATAAATTTCAAGAACAATGTTTAAAGAAAACAGTAGGACGAGGGAACTCCAGCATTCCTAACTGCTTAAACTGTATTAAATCATTCTTAAATAAACAAATTGGAGGAAAACATTGAGATAAAGTTTTTCAGTGAAAGAAGCTTACTGGTATACAGTAGGTCCTAACTCTATAAATGTTGTTCTTTATGAGAGCATAGTGAACAATATGACATACATAGAAGGAAAAACAATAACAAAGAAAGGGGCACTTCACCAGTGATATAGACCAGGATCCCAAGAAACAACTTGTTATTGATGTCAAACCAGTTACAATACTTAGGTCTAATGTTTCAGTTCAGCAATCATCTTCACTATTCAGCCTAACTAATATATCACAAGCAGAGCTCCGAGGGCCAGTGAACACTATTTACAATCAGAATTTTAAGCTCAAATATATTTCAAAGTTCTACAACCAACCCCTCACTCATCTTCTGCAGTAGTATATATAGAAGGATGAGGAGGTGAGATCTGATAAAAGATCTCAATTACAATTAATATAGAATTAATGGCTTCTTTGCCTTTAAGGGGCTCAATGAAGAAACTTACAATAGGTGTTTTCTGCATTAAATGTTTTTACATAAATATTAAGCTCGGTGGGAGCTTTTGTTGACCTTTGAGGCTCTGTGTGGCGTCGGGGTTACTCTGTGGATATCCTTTGCATTAAGTTTCCTTGCAGAAGTAACTTTCTGGCTGCGCTGAGGCAAATATCTTCGATTAATCAATAACTTCGGCCTCTGATTGAGTAATTTGAGGTACAGGTGGCATTTTAGTGGCTAGGAGGAATCAATTGGCCTCAAATGTGGTGGTGGAAGCGCTCCTGTTGATAAAACCCTTCAGATTTTCTTTAAACTGTGTTTTAAATCAGGGATTAGGCTTTTGATAAACATCCTTAGCTGTAATCCCCACAAAATATGTCTTTAATCCTCTGTTCTGATAAATTTTGGTCTTCGTCACTGATACTCTCTGACTGCGCCCGATTCATGGTTTTTTGCTGGTATGCAAGGCTGCACAGGGTTATGTGGCATCAATGCTTCATGAATGATTGATGAAAACATGGATTTAACCCTTGTGATGATTTTCTTTTTTGAATCGAAGGCAGGAAGATCGTCATCCTCTGCCTTTGAATTTTCTTCAAAAATGGCGAGAAAACCATTTAAACCCTGCAAAATACAAACAAATATTAAAAAATCCTGCATATATAGGTTTATTGCTGCAAAGGACACGTGGAGGAAGAATGGCCATTGGATGGCATCATCCAACGGTCAGGATTGATCAGGAAAAGGCGTACTGAGGGCTGAAGAAAAATTTGAATCAGGGTCATCGATCGTGCAGAGATCGATGGTCGGGAGTGGGAAATGGAAAGTGAAAATGAGAAATTTTGACTGGGCGACGGAAATGGGCGATGAAATATGAACCGTCGATCTACAGATCAGATCGACGGTAGAAATTAACTGAATGTCGCGCCATAGCCTGGTTAACTGTCGGGCATCTTCGGTGAGCGATAGCCGTTGGATGGCCCACCCCAGATTGGACGGTGTACAGCGATATCGCACGGGGTCCACGTCCGAACGTTAACGCATGATGGACGGCAGTTTTATGAACAGTGCCCAGGCCACGCGTCAACCGATGAGTGGAATCGCTGGCGATCGGGAAAAACCACCCTTGCCCAAAGGCGGTGCGATGAATACGGCGCAGTTTTGCAACTTTTAGTGGATGGCATGGACCACAGGAGAGATGGACTTCATGCCGTCCGATCATCAAATTAGATCAACGGTGCAGAATGACTAAAAATTTGAACCGGCAGAAATTTAATAAAATAATAAAACCGACGATTTTTAATATATAACCAAAGGTTTTAAACTTTGGGCGGAAATAATTAAAAAATGGCTTGCCGCCCGATTACAGGGCCATGGGGCACATGGGAGATAATAAGACCGGAGGCTTATGAAGAAAAGGGCTTAAGACTTAGTCTGAGGGGGCTTAAGTCTATAATGTATGAAAAATGTGATTTTTATGGATTTCCAATGGTTTTCAAGGGAAATTGAGGGTTCCGATATAGTTTAAAAATGAGTTTTAAACTATGTAAAGAGGATTTTCACGAAAGGGGGAAAAGGAATCATGAAAATAGAGGAGTTTTATGGAGAAAAAGGGGAGCAAATGAAAGTTAGTTTTGGGAGAAGGGGAAAAAGGAAACGGTGCTTGCAGCAGTATTTTGGCTTGGAAATCAGCAGGATATCTGAGTTCTAGAGGGAAACAACAGTGAAGTTTTGGACAGAGGAAAGGCATGAGGCCTTCAAGAGTCTTCAAGAGCCAACAATTTTCAGTAATAAAATTTGTTCCTTGAAGGCTCAAAAAGTCTTAGCCACCTTTTGATATAACAAATTTTATAGGTGGCTAACAGCTAAGAGGTAAATTTATGGTGCTTGGTGATGAAGTTGAAGTACTTGTAGATGTGCTTGGGATACTATAAGATATGCTTGGAAATGTGGTTAAAGTACTAGAAAATGCGGCAGAAGTGCGAGAAGATGAACTTGAAGTGTTTGGAGATGGAAATAAAACTCTAGGTTGAAGAGGAAGCTTGGGGATGAATGATTCAGTGGAATAAATTGTAGTGGATATAATAGATGAGGTGGTACTAAATAAATATGAATTTACATATTCTGAATGAATGGTAGAAGGCTTAGGGGCATAAGAAGATAAAGCAGTTAATTCAATAGAATGTTGAAAATAGGCTTCATTAATTTCCTTAATCAAATTTGTAGTCAAAGCATAAAGTTTATCAAATGGTTCTATAGATTTTTTATCTGAATCAAGTGAAACAGTCTCCTTCTTTGTTTCAATGAATTAAATGAAATTAGGATCAATTACACTATCATAGATTGAACTTTCTGATTTAGTTCTAAACAAAGAGTTCTCAAAAGATAAATCAAATTAAATATCTTGTAAACTTGATAATTCTTTGGGGAGTGGGTTTGATTTGATTAATTGACTTGTACTTCCTAAACTTTCTACTTTTTTGTTTTTCCTTAAAATTCTATCAGGATCATCAACTATTACTGCAGGTTGTGGATCAGGATGAGCCCTAGTATATTATGTTCTTCTAGAAGCCAGAATTTAATTTTTTAATGAAAATTTTTCTAACAACCCTAACACAGTCTTAAAATGAAAAGATAAGAAAACATATTTCTTTTAAGGTTTTTTTTTTTAACTGAGGACTGATTTCCTAAGTATGGTCGCCAGTATGTTATCACTCCAATAATTCCTAGGGTTTTTATGTTTTTGTTTTAAATAATATTAGAGGTAACCACAAACCTACTTTTAAGCTTAGGATCTAGCCTTCTTAGTGCTCAGAGAGGGCTCTCTCTATATGATTTAACTTTGATTTTTTTAATTGATTTTATGCTAGTTATGTAAGATTGATTGTTTTGATTTTGGTTTGGTTTGGTGGTGGAATTACTGATTTAGATGGATAGATGTAGGTCTTTTTACCATTGGGATAAGTCAGTCAATGTATCAAGCAACATGACAGAATCAAGTTCTAAAGGAAGTGTTCACAGAGTAAGGTAGTTGAGTAAGTTCAAATCTTTAGGCTGGAAGGCGAAATGGTTTCAATTGGGATCAAGGAGAAATTAAGGGTTCCTAAAACAAGATAATAAAGGAAATGATAGAGGTCAATCGAAACTAGGGAGAAATTAATAATTCCCCAATTTGGATATTAGAAGAAAACATGCAAATGACTAACAGCTCAAGACAGAGTGTATTTAAACAAGTTCTAAAATAATATTCTTGTTATATCATTTAGATTTAGAAAACATACAAGTATGTGAAAAACTTAAGATAATAACAAAGAACAATTGAAATTACTTCACTAAAGTGGCTCAACACATGAATCCTGTAATATAATGCATGTATTGCTTGTCTAGTCTGCTGACTTGAAAATGGTACAATCAACCCTCAGGTTCAGATCAATACAATTATAGAAATGTTTAGCAATCCACAATCCACACTCAATACTTCCAATTATGAAGTATTTATAAAAATACTATTACAAATTATCCTAAAATTGATTTAGGAATAATTCAAGGAAAAATAAATATCTTCATGCAAGAAGATAAAGACACCTAGGAGATTAAATGCTAGTTGTCCCTCTTATTTAGTTTTGTTGTTTTTTGTACTAATATTTTCCTTCTTTCTCTCTTTTGTTGTTGATGTAAGCTGGTTGTCTTTAATGTTTTTGATTGTCCTTTACGTTGGCTTCCTTTAACTCTCTTTTTTCATCTCTGTTTTGACTTTAGACTCTGTCTTTCATCTGATACTCTTTAACCTGATACTACTTTTACATTAACCTTTGACTGCTATGTTTTCTCTTTAACTCTGAATGATCTATTTTACCTTTTCACTTTCAAATTAAATCACATAACTTCTCCCAAGCTTCTGCACCTGGTAATTTAATCTTTAACATTCTTCTGAAAATTTCATCAGCCTCTGTATATTCTGAAAAAGTAGGCTTGTTAATGAATAGATTTTATACCTCATGCTGAAGTTAAAAGAGGTTTTCAAAACTCTGATAGAGAAATTTTCCTGTAGGCATTCCTTTCATGGAGGAATTGTTGGCATGTTCCTTTTCCACTTCTTTGATTTTCTTTTCATAATCTTCATGTTTCATCAATCTGTCATTGATAACTAAAGGATTGGGCAGTCCTTTCTACCTCAAAACATCAAATTTAACCATGAATCTAGTTATTGCAAGCTCCATGTTCTGACATTTGTCTTCAATTTGTACCATTAAGTTTCTTTTATAAATCACCTTTCTTACCTCAAGGATTGTTTCAGTCCTGTCACTAATGCCAATTTCTTCTAATTCCTACTTGTTCTTAGAATTGAGAAATTTAATGATGTCAGCTGTGTCTTCTGGATTTTTACCAAGTTCTTCCTTGAATTTTTTAATGGCTTCACTTTCTCCCTTAATCAAATCCTTTTGTTCATAAATAACTTGAATGGATGACAAAATATCATTGATAGAGTCAATGATATTGGCCCACAGTTGCTGCTTGGCTTGGGCAAGTGGTTCTTTCAATGCTAATTCTTTCTCTAATTTATGTACTGTGTTAGTCAATCTGTTTGACTTCTGTACTTCATTCTTGTGCATGATTTGAACTAATTTCTTCTCATCATCTATAATTTGATTTTTTCTTTAAGTCTATTTATTTCATTAGTCTGGATGGACATATCTTGCATTGCTTTAACTATTTTACCTGCTTCATCACTAGGATGAGTTGCTGCTGTAGATGATTCTATATATGATGTAGTTGCTCATGTAGTGAGAAGTGGTGTAGCTACTGGAACTGCTGTGGCCAGTGAAGCTACTAAAGTATAAGGAACTGTTGTAGTAACTGTAGGAATAGTAGTGACATGGATTGCTTCCATGTTGGCCTTTTTCTCCTGCACTAACTTATCCATCTCATTCTCCATCTCTTTCAGTTGAGCTATCAACTGAATGATGAGGTTCATCATCTCGTATTTTTGTCCTAAATTCTCTAAAACTTCTTTAGCTTGTGGATGTTGAGTAGGAGGAAATTTGAGTTGTTTCATTAATGCAACAATGTTTTCATTCTTTTTCTTGATGAGTTCTTCTGCAACTTTAATGCTTTTGGGATCATATCCTACCTCTATGACCATTTCTTCTAGATATTTGATTATGTTGCCTTTGGCTTGTGAGGAATCCTTTTCTAGCTTTAGCTATCCTCTAATATTTTCTAGAGCATTTTGCAGTTTCTAGACACTCATGGCTTTATTGGTCATGGTAGAATATAACATTTCACCAGCTTTATTATTAAATTCTATTTGGTCTATAGGATGTAGATCTTTGGCTTGAACTTCATATGATGACTTTTGATTCTTTACTGTGGGCTACAAGAAGGTCATCTGCATCTTCCTAGTCTTGTAGTAAAATGTTGAAAGAAACCTGTTCTAGTCACTAGGTGTCTGCTTCTAGTATTGGGCATAAGTATCTGCTTTTAATGCCTCATTTTTGAGTTTGATTTCCTCGTAATTCTGCATTCTACCCTGTTCTTTATCTGTTGGTTTACTGGATGAAGACACTTCAACGCTATTCTATTTTTTAATAATCTGAGTATGGGATGTTGAAGGCTGGTGAGTTTCCTTTGAAACTGCTAGAGGTGAATTCTCTTTTACCACTATGTCTGTATCTATGATCTCAATAGTTTCAACTCATTCATTTACAGGATTTAATTTGGGCTTATTCATGTACGTCAATTTGAATTTTTTTTCAGTGATGATTTAAGTTGAGTGTGATCCTTCTTCTCTGACTCTCTTGGATTTCCTATCTTGTGGGGCTGGAGTTTGCAATATGGAACTAGTATCACCTTTATTTTATGCCTCTTTTAAAGTATTCTCCAACCACTCTGACTGTTTGGAGTACTTCTCAAATTCTAGCTTGGACTCATGGACAAAAGGAGTTAGTTTAAACTTGATTCTTAATTTTTTGATAACTCTTAAAGGATCATAATTCCATTTGAAACTTTCACTGAACTTCATTTCCTGAAGATGCTTTTCTGCCTGTTGACGAGCAGTCCTATTATTGCAGATGAAAGGAACAATCTAATTTTTGATCTTAACTGTGTTTTCTTTTTGGTTGACAAGAAAATCACTTGATCAGAGTTAAGGATCTTCCTGATATATTAAAGTGAAAATAACCTCATTTTGAGGTATTTGGACAACTTATATGGAATGATTTGACATCCATATACCCTATTCTCAGTGTGCTTCTGGTAAAGATACCAATCTCTTGTCCTACTGTGCTCTGATAATTGCAAGACCTTTTTTATCTCATCACTAACTCTTGATTCACTTCTACTGCTTAGCATATTGACAATTGGATGAATAAATGAATAAATGAAGTGGTTTTAGGTAAACTATGTGGAATCTTTCCTGATTAAGGAAGTCCAGAAGACAATTGATTGAGGGTTACCCTCAGTGTCCAGTTTTTGAAGGCTAATTGCAAACCTTTTAGATTGGAAGTATAAGAACATGTGAAACAACACTGATGAATATTTGAAGACACCTTCTTCAAGAAGTTTAAGAAGTTTCTCATGAACAACATCTGATAAGTACTGAGAAAAGTTAAATGTGAAGTATGGAGGTTGTCCTGGACAGAAAATGGACATAAAACCAATTATGGAAACATCTACATACTCATCTATGAAATAGCCTAGAATACATGATAGCATTATGATAATATGTCTTTTTCTTTCTGAGAAATTTGAGACTAAATAGGGAGGATTTCTTTTTGGGGTTTCAACTGATGAAGGCAAGACTATTTGGAAGATCTGAAACCTCTTTAGAAAGTCCAGTTTGAGATACAATTATGTGAATATTTTTATTGATAAAGAAGCTTCATTAGGCTTGGATTGAATTTGGAGCTTTTGGTTTATTGACTCAACAATAATGGTGAATAAGATTTCCTTGGTGTGGCTTATTAGGGCTCTTTCATTTGGCAGATAGTTAACTTGACAAAGCCTGATGATTTTTAGGAATTGGAAAGTCTGTGGGAGGATATACTTGGTAAATTGGATTCCAAAAGGCAGATATCATCAGCCTGGTCCATGAATTTTTCATGGCTCCAACAGTCGAGCTCAAGGAGGTTGAAATCAGTGACAATAACACTTATTTTTAAGTCTTAGTCTACAATGGGGGTATGTTCAACATCAATAACTGGAGGTTGCAGGGGATTGATTGTTGCAATGCCTTGGGAAGCCATGGATTTGTTTATTTTATTCAATTTATTTACTCTCTGGCTTAGGAAATAGGATAAGGCCCTTAGAAATATTGTGAAAAGATGAATATAGTTTCTAGAAATTTGTTTGGAAGCAACAATGGCTTTTCTAAGGTATGCAAAGCTTGTTTAAACTGGTTAACTTAACTTAGTACTTTCTTTTGAACTTAAGAAAAGGCCTCGACACTTTGAGAATACCTGGAGAAAATTTAGCTTTTGGTATGAAGAAAGGTTCTCTGGGGGAAACAAAGGCTTTATGAGGCTTCAATTGTCTTTATAGTGCTTCAGGCTAATTCTGCAGTGACGTTAGCAACGAGTCTTGAATTCTGGTTGAATTTGGCTTAAAAATAGGTCAATAGATATTCTTTTGCTTTGGAATAGGTCAGTAAGGCTCCTTCTCCATAGATTTTAACAAATAAATGGTGAAAAAGGCTTGAAAGGGTGGTCTTATTTCTTTTTAACCAACAATGGTTAAACTTTATTGAACTGGGTCAAATTCATATGGAGGCGGTATTCGTTGCAATGGGCGGAAAATAGCCCGACAGTTTTCACATGATAAAAAGTGGTATGGTAGTGTTCTACTGAGGAGTGTGATACAACATGGGGCTACCACCTAGCACTAGGGATAGGTTGCGAAACTTCTTATTTCGCAAGCCCCGCATGATGTTAATTGTCGAACAATCGAGGGTGTGAAATAAGCTATTGGCCACAAGATCTAAGGAATGATGATCGAACGAATGGGAAAATAGGATGGATGGTCAAGGATTTTGATAGGAGGTGGGACCGGGAATAAGTATTATGCAATGGGTTTTTATGTATATACAAAAGGTTAGGAATATACAATGGGCGGGGTTTTATAAAAGTGGGCTGGGGATGGTATATAAACCATAAGTTAAAGTAATGTATAGGGTTTAATATATAAAGGGGAAATAAATAAAATAAAGGTTTGGGGAAATGTATATGCAGGAATTAATGTATATGGGGTAAATGTGTATATACGGAAGTTAATGTAATAAATTTAAACACAGGATTAATACATGTGTCGGATTTTAAAATACACTAGGAATGAATTAAAATAACATCGGGGAGGGATTTAGCTGTGGGACCCGATATTATTTTAAATATTTAAAATTTAGGATAAGTGTATTTTAGTGTGTTTAAATGGAAAAAAGGAAATTAATAAGGGAAAATTAATTTCCAAAGGATAAGTGTGTTTTTAACGAGGGAAAAGGGGTGTAGTAAGGGAAAATAAGTGAAGTAAGGGAAACGGGTTAATATGAAGGGGAAGGGGAATTTTTACAAGGGAAAATGCCTTTTTGCAAGCGGCATTAGGGTTTAAAAAAAGAGGAAGGGGATTTTTGGATATTAGTGATATGAAATTACCAACTTGACGCTTTCCATGCCTTGTGAAAACTGCTTCTGCCTACCCATCATTTAACTTCACATTTTTTCTTCATTTATATGGGTGCATTTGAGCTTGCTAACCCTTTTTATTATTCTTTTAAATAAGAAAAATATCTGATTCTAACCTTATGACTTCCAATGGCTCAGATTAAACTATTGAGCTCATTATTATTCTCTACCTAACTACTGATCTACCAAGATTAAATAGTTTGGATAGATCTTTATTCTCTATGTTGTGTAACCAGCTTCAAAAATAGAAGAAAAAAGATATCAACACCTTAGAAATAAGCCACTTCGAGGGGGCAACCTCCAATACATAACATAAATGCACAATTCTTGGATGATACAATTTACAAAACCTCCTTTCTATATATAGGAGTCCATGGGGCCATAATGGAATCCTAGTGGGCCACAATGTAATCCTAGCCGACCTAACAATAATAATTTAAGGGCACAATAATAACAAAAATGGGGGTTACAAGGGTACAATAATAACAATATGTGGGCTACACTAACAATAATAAGGGACTATACGAGTAATATAGGGACCTAACCTGCTCCTCTCCTTCAAAAAAGTGTTGTCCTCAACGCTTGAGTAGCTCTGGGTGCTTCTGTATCAAATTCTCATTCTCCCATGTAGAATCTTCAGCGGGTAAGTTCTTCCCACTGACATACCCGAAATTGATCGATTCCGTATCGTCGAGTTCTTTGTTTCTGCTGACTGCCTAAGTCTCCAATATGATTTTTTCTCTTCCTCATCAAGTTCTCCGTAAATATTGTTTGAATTGGAAGTTTGTCCCCTATAACCTTTTTTAAGCATGAAACATGGAAAATTGGATGCACTCGTGAAGAAGCAGGAAGCTCCAATTTGTATGCCATAGTACCAATCTTTTGCAAAACCTTGTAAGGACCATAGTACTTTGGCGATAATTTATTATCCTTCTTAGCTTGCTTGAGGGACATTTGTCTGTATGGTTGTAGCCGTAAAAATACGGAGTCCACTACAACAAAACTTCTCTCGCCGCGATGTTGATCTTCCTGTTGTTTCATTCAATTTTGTGCCAAATTCAGGTTATCCTTTAAGAGTTGGAGAACTTTGTTGATGCTTGATGTGATCTTCCACTACTTGAACCTTTGAATTTTCTATTAAAGATGATGTGATGGATGGTGGATGATATCCATAAAGTGCCATAAATGGGGTCATTTTTGCTGCAGTATGGAAGGAAGTGTTATACCACTATTCAACGAGAGGTAACCACTCTCGACCCATCGTGTTTGTTTATCGTACACAAACGAATAAATCCTTCCTGCTGACGCGGAACCTATTTGGTGACTTGTAGGATTCCGTAGAAAGTCCCAACTAGACTTTGAACCGTTTGGAGTAGGGATCCCGTCCGGGGTGTGGGTCCGGCTACCACTTAAATGACTATCTCTTCGGTTTCGAGCAACCTGATTGAAACTGCAAACATACACTTATTAACACGATATAGAATACATGACTGATGAATAAAACCGATATATACCAATAGACAGGGATATAAGATCAATTCTTCTTGCTGATCAGGCAAGAGAATGACCCTTAAGTTGATTTGGGTTCAGCCAAACCACAACTAAGAATTTGCCTTTTTGAGAAAAGGACTTAAAAGAATGTAAATTTAATCTAATTGCAAACTTATTATATAATGCAAGCAAAAAGAAACTAATCTAAATCCTATCTCAATCAGGTAGATGAAAATCTAACCCAATTAAGAGTAAGATAATTAAGTGATAAGAATTAAAATATGTCTGGCTTTTAATTAATGTCAAACTAACAAAGAAATTCAATTAGGTCACATTTGTGAGTACCAAAACACATTCTATTGAGACCATTTGACTAAAATAATAAATCAACAACACTCCGGAAGAAATTCAGAAAAATGATATCGATTATCATATCAGTCAAACTAATTATTAAGCAATAACATGTGGAAGAAATTCACAACACATTACTATTTAATAAATCAGTGTTATAAGACAAATTTCTGAGTAATGGTTACTCAGAAATCAGAGTTTAATTCATAAGAGCAGAGATACTTCACAATTTGAGACAAATTATCCATATCAACAAAAATGCCAAAACATGAATAAAATGAAACAACAATTTTATTAAAATAAAAATGAAACTGGTATTTGATACTGAAATGACAAAAATACCAGTTAATTGAATCTGTTTCTCTGATCCTGGTCTCTAACGGTACTTTACATTACTTGAATTTCTGCTTTCAAGACTAGAGCTGCAGAAATGCAAACTCTACCCATCATGCATAATTCAAGATATAAAGAATAAACCCTCAATGTTCGCATCTCAAATTTTCTCCTCCCACCTACAACTCTAAATCCCTATTACAAAAGTGCTTTTAGAATTCCAGAATTACAGAGGAGAGCAGCCTCTATTCCATTCTGCAATCTGGTATTTATAATATTTGCAAAGGAATTCTTGAGGTGAAAGTTTGTTGAAGAAAATCTGCCCAATCACTTTTATTTTCTCAAAAATTCCAATCTTTTAATTGCTGGAGCATTCTCATTGATTAAGATCTTTTCTTCATATCTCTTCTACTGTTTTCCTGCAAAAAGAAATCAAAATGAATTAAAATGTAACAATAAAATAAAAATACCATTTCTGGCATTAAAACAAATCCAATCAAATTTAATTTAAATAAATAATTGAAAATAAAATATAAGCTCTCTATTGATGCCTGGGATGGTTTAATTTGCCAAGGATATTATTGGCGAATGAATCTGCAATTAGAAGAGCCTTGGACAAATGAAAATGCAGAAAATAAATCAGAAAATTGATTTTGTTTTAGAAATTCGGAGCTTGATATTCTGCATGATTTTTGACCCAATTAATGACCAAATATATTAGTGAAACCTCCTTAGAAATGTTCTCCTTGATTTTATCTTTCCAATGAGCCATCCTGGGCCTCATTTGGCCAAGTATAACTCAATCTATGAGCTTCCAAAGTTGATGAGTGAAATATGTCCAACCGGGAAATTTCCGTTTTAAAAGGGCTAAAAAATCGAATTTTTAATTAATAGAATTCTTAACTTAAATTAGATTCTAATTATCTAATAATTAATTTTAAATTAATTATTAACTAACTAATATATACAATTAATTCTAATTAATTATCACCTAATTTAGAAATTAATTAAGTTACAAAATTAAATTAATATACGAATGATTTGAAAAAGTTCACTACTACATTTGGCGGAAATTCCGACACCTGTTTCCGACGCTTTTGACCAAATGTCGGAAATTTTCCCAAATTTTTTCCATCCCGCCCGAAACCGTCGCTATACCGACGTCTATAGAAAGGTGTCGCAATACCGACACTTAAACTAGTCTCGCAATTACGACGTTTAAAGGAGGACGTCGCAATTGCGACACCATGGCCCAAAGCGTCGCTATATTGAGAGACTCTAAACGTCGCAACTGCAACACAATGTCTAGGTGTCGCCATTGCGACGTTTGGAGGCACCGTCCTAATAGCGACGCCTTTTCCTCCGTCGGTATAGCGACAGTTATTTTCGCGCTACATAAAAATACCAAACTTATATGGGCCCTACATAAAAAATCAAAACTTATATGCGCGCTACATAAAAATGTTTCGTATTTGTCGCAATAGCTACGTTTGATATCACGCGCGCATTCGCTCTCTTCTCTTGCAGAACAACATTTTCCCTCAGCATTCGCGCTCAGCTCTTGCAGAACAGCATTTGCCCTCAGCATTCGCCCTCAGCGTTCGCCCTCAGGTCTTGCAGAACAGCATTCGCCCTCAGCTCTTGCAAAATGGTAAGTTCTCTACCGCAGCCCTTCCTCCTATAGTAGGGTTGACTCTATTTGGGTTTTTTTGGTCAATTCCATTGGATTGTGTTAGGCCGTAGGGTTTCGTAGATGTCAAGAATCAAGATTCAATACCCTCTATTATCTTCATCACCCAATACAAGATTTAATTTTTTCCCAAAGAAAAGCTTATTAATTTGGTAGCCATTATTTCTCCCTGATTTAAAAACCCTACATTTAAATGAAAACAAGCATTGCATTTCAACTACAAAAATCTATTAGTGTTCAAATGTACATGTGTGCTACATTAACTTCTGATATCACACGCGCATTCGCCCTCCGCTCTTGCATCGACTCATTCGCCCTCGCATTCGCCCCCGCCCCTCTTGCGTGCACGCGCCCTCCGCATTCGCCCCGAGCTCTTGCACAACAGCCTTCGCCCCCACGTCTCCCGAGCTCTTGAGAACAACATTCGCCCGGGATTCGCCCCTCGCCCTTTCATGTATCGGAAGATTCGCCCGCATTCGCCCCCCCGCCCCGTGCAGGTCGTGCCTTGCCTCGCACTCGCTCTCTCGCCGCCGTCTCTCGCCCTCTCTCTTTAACAACATTCGCCCTCAGCGTTCGCCCTCAGCTCTTGCAGAACAGCATTCGCCCTCAACTCTTGCAAAATGGTAAGTTCTTACTGCAGGCCCTTCCTCCTATAGTAGGGTTGACTCTATTTGGGTTTTTTTGGTCAATTATATTGGATTGTGTTAGGCCGTATGGTTCTCTCTAGATGTCAAGAATCAAGATTCAATACCCTCTATTATCTTCATCACCCAATACAAGATTTAAATTTTTCCCAAAGAAACGCTTATTAATTTGGCAGCCATTATTTCTCCCTGCTTTAAAAACCCTACATTTAAATGAAACAAGCATTGCATTTCAACTACAAAAATCTATTAGTGTTCAAATGTACATGTGTGCATCACTTGTGTAGGGTATTCCTTTTCCACTTTCACATTATCCAAGAATGTGTGCAGTATAGTTCATATTTTTTGTGATTTAGATTGCCTTGAAAAGGAAAGGTAAATTATTTCCCATGGAAAAAGAAGGTTTTCCATTTTTATAGGTTGTTTGGACTTACGTGGAAAAATTTATGGTATGCCTTTCATATTATGTAGTTTGAATTTGAATTAACAGATTATTCTACATGAAAATATAATTACCTATGTGATGTCCTTCATCACTAATTAAAATTATAGGCTTTCAATTTCCTAGACTCTAACTCATCCGATGCTAAATTCTAGGTTCTCATTGGTGGATCACTCTTCCATTGATTTCCTTTCCCTCTGGATCTTGTCATACTTTAAAAGTCATCAATGATACATATATTATTTCAGGTATCCCGAAAGGCTTTATAGTAGAACATATTGTGAAGTTTTTTTGACACTTGAGGATTCTTTTTAGAACTGCAACGTGGTCTATGCTATCGAGTTATATATCAAACAACTTGTCCTTAATAACCACACTATGAGGTAGGTTCAACCAGTTTGAACTTGTTGGGACATAGCATATGAAGTTGTGTGATGAGTCCATATCACAGGTCTATTATGGTGAAAAAAGTGAAGACATGTAATGATAGTTATTATGTTAACATTACTAGAAACATTTTCAAAATTATCCATGCTATCAAGATGTCAAAATTCCAGGCATTAGGTGTCAATACTCGTAGCTAATAGATAATAATAATAATATAAAAAAAATCACAACTTTATTCTTGAAATATGATTTTTACACATTGGTAACCTAGTTCATGAGTTACTATCACCCAAAGACTGCAAAACAAACTTAAAATATAAATTAAACCAACATGAGAATCCAACTAAGGGTTTCTCGACAAAATCATGCCATAACCTCGCATTTTGAAACCCAAATTTGAATCCATCATAAGTAATACAATGCAAACTCAGATGGATTTTCAATGCATGTTTGCATGCTACACTTATTCTCTGTCTAGATATCATTTTTTAATGGAACCATTAGTCAAGCCCACAGTCCTTTTTATGTGAAAAATTTCAGCTCTATTTGAGCTCTTTTTTGCTCCACCACCTCCATAAACCAGTGTTACACGGGGTCTCGCCCCCCCACCTAGGGGTCTAGATTCCTCTCCCCCTCGCGCTCCGGGGTCTTGGGGACTTCTAGGGGATGTTTCCCTCACGCCCCCTCACGTCCCCTCACCGCCCCTTTTAGTTTATGGTTTCGTGTTAAAAGTTGATGTGCCACTTAGCATATTTGAGAATCCAAGTGATTCCGATTCAGATGGTGACATGGTTGATCTTGATATATTCGTGCAGAAGTTGGATGCAGAGACTAGTGGGGCATTAACTTGAGCATTTATGCTCATTTATCAGTATGATGATATCATTTGATATTCATATGTTATGTTTTATGTTTTATGTTTCAGACATAACTTATTCGCGTTTAAGTTTTATGTTTCAGACTTGAGTTGTAAACTTCAGTTTAAACTCTATTTTGAATCTTGATATAATATGTCATATGATATCTTAAACTTTATTTTCATTGCACATTGTTAGTAGTTACATTAATGATTATATAGTTACAAACTTACAAACTTACATGCATGATTATATGATGTATGTTTTAACTTTTAACTTTTAAATTTGTTTCAATTATATGATTCATCATTCATCGATTTGTAATTTTATCATTTATGATTTATCTTTCATGATGCAAGTGTATGATGACCGTATATACATTCCTTGCAAAAATATAGTTACATTTTAAATATTAAATTTTATAATTTTTATGACCCCGACGTCCCCCCACGTTTCCTGAAAATTGGTAGGGAGTTTTTGCATAGGCCGCTCCCGCGCTCCCTCGTCCCCTCGCTCCCACCTCCAGGGGACTTGGTGGAACATTGCCATAAACATATGCAAACATATATCATGATCTTGGAATCCATTACATATGTATGTGCCAATGTTCCATAATCTTGCCCCATCATCAATTTAAGAAATTTCCATTGACTATCAAATTATGGAGGGGGGGAACTTTTTGCCGCAACATTTGGCTCAAAATCAGGGACCATCTTCGTATGAGGTGAATGAGAACTATAGATATTTGAAGAAGTGGATTAGTGCCTTTTCCTCTAGCCATGGAGTCATATACAGTCATCCATCACAAAAATTTGTCTTTGTTCATTCTCACCTTGAAAGTTGCAAAAAATCATGCCCTAATTGAAACGACACTAAATTTGAAAGATATAATAAAATTGCAAGCTAGAAGTGCCCTATTAATACAAAGGGAAAACCTTCCTACCTACCCTAACTGAGATAAATTTTGATTGAATAGGAAACATGATATTTCCTATGGAGTTGATCCAACAACTTGTTAAATGTATGGGACTAAATCATGCATTTGATTTCTAGGGAAACATGCGCATGAAGAGAAAAAGTACAGAATTAATGGAAAATCCATACATGCCACTTATAAAAACTACACCGAAAGGTCAAAAAATACTTAAGGCCTTAACTTAATTTGAATCCAAAAATGACAAAACAAGATTAGTGAAAACACAAGAGTGGTGTGGGTGAACAACATAAATAAAAAGTGAAGATACCTTTCCCCAAGATGCCTTTGTCACCGTTGTATGAAAACATGTTTTCGTTTCCCTTTATACATGCAAGTGAATGCATTATAGGTATGGTGTTTTCCCAGAATAGGAGAAGCCTACTTAAAAATATCATTTGTGGATTGAATGTTTGGGTGCCTTAATGTACAATGACATGTTTCCAGGACTGAATTCAATGCAAGGCATATTTGAAACTCTAACTCTGTCTTCCGGTGTCTTATTAGAAATTATTTCAGTTTTCATTTTGTGTTTTCAAGTTAGATATTCTTTTCAAGTTTTTACATTTATAATTTTATTGCAATGTGGCAGACTGATCAGAGCAGTGCAGGAACAACCCCGAGACAGGATGATCGCGGAAAGAGGCCAGCGGAAGAACATGTAAAGTGCCAGCATTGCTCTATCTTTAGGTATTTTAGTTATTTAAATAATTGAAATAATATTAATTTTGTTCAAATATGCAGACACCTAGCCATGGTACGCTTGATGATTCCCTCTTTGAGGAAGAGCTTTTTTCATCCCTATCTCCAGTGTTGTTGTTGCAAAAAAAGGCACGAGATGCAACGTCGGAATTTAATGCTTTGATAGATGCGCCTCAAACACCTGAAACAGAAGAGAGGATACAACATCTTATGAGGCAACTAAATAGATATCAGGTAATAATAAAAAGTCAAAAGGATATTTTTTTTGTTCTGCATGAGATGAATTATGATAGTTTGATTTTTAATTTTTACATTGACTAAACTAACAAAAAGTTCTTTTGTATGTAGCGTCTTCTGGCATTTGCTGAACCCGGTGTTGGTGGTAGTGGGACACAAGGGAAAGAGATTTCCCAACAACCCTCTCGTACACCTTCTACTCCTTTAGGTGCTAGCCAAGAAACACACCCTGCCCAAGCAGACACCCAGCCAACCGCTGAACGTGTTGGCAATGATGAGGCCGATATGGCCAACTACATTATTGCGTTTCCTGGAGCTACACGTGTCAGCTCCACAGGGACCATTAATGGCACGTTGTTGGTGAACGATGAGGGTGTCCCTATAAAGCATGTACAACTCCCAGGCAAATTTTAATATTTTAACTATTTCATGTACTTTATCTAAAACATATTTATCATGATTTTTATTTTTAAATTAATGATAATATCTTCTTTTTATTTTGGTTTTATTCTGTGTAGGAAACAATGAGTTCTACAGGATTCTGGAGAGCCATGCGTTGGTAATTTTTGGCCCAACCATATGTACAGGGTGGAATTCCCAGAATTCCAACTTGAAAAAAGAACTTTTAGATTATCTAGAAGCCCTTTTTGGGGTCGGCACATTTGACAGAAAAGCGGTGGCTCAGGTAGCCGACAAATATTTGAAATATACCAAGGACACCTATAGGACACAATTGCAATTTAACCCTAGATATGAGCGTCCTCTCGCAGTTTCAGAGAGTGAGTGGAGAGCACTCATCCATGACGGAAAAGAGAAAAGGGCAAAGAAAGAAGGAAAAATGCCAACCGGACCCGCAAGGTAAATTACAACTTTAATTCAATAGCTTTAATTTTCTTTATGTCTAAAATAAAAGTGTGCTACGTCATATCTGACTTCAATATTTTGATGCTAGGTTGCCTGACACCTCAAAGGCAACCAAAGCTAGGATAGAGAAAAAGGGCCATCACAAGCTTGGCCAGGGTGGCTACTTGAAATTAGCTGCAAGAATTGTAATTAAGTAGCTAAACATCTTATAATTAATTGTATCTCCTTCCAACGTTTTTGTAATCCTATCAGATATGATTAAAAATACACAATCATATATAATGTAGGGTGATGACTTTGGAACAATAACTACAGAGGAAGATAAAAATATTGCTTTCTGTTTTGGCTATCAAGCTGTAGTTGAACGTCGCAGAAGCTTGGGGCAGGTCCCAAGATCTACAATGCCTGATAAGGTAAAACATTAACCTTCAATATTTTTGTTTTCGTCCATAAATTTAATGTCTAACAACTTTGTTTAAATCAGGGGAGCAACACTACCGACGAGGTAAATAACCCAGTTTTAGAGCCAGACGTAGATGATCCTCTCGTGCAACCTGATCATTGTAGTGGGGACCAGGCCGACAATGCTGCTATCAGTGAGGGCCGTGACGGTAATTAATTTCCACTTATAATTTTTTCTAATTATACCTCGATGGTTGTCCTTATAACGTTTTTTGTTTATATGACAGAGAATGTTTCCCTTGAGGATCTTACCACCAGAGAGGAAGACAGGGCAACAGTCCCAACGGCGACAACTGGTGCACCAGGTAAATAATCTCATTGCAATTTTTTTTATTAATATTACCGAACTAGTTCAATGATATTTAAAAACCGATAATTAAAATTTAATTATTATCTGTTTTTGGAGGCGATGCCCCGTCACTGGATGAGACCAGACATCGTGACAATGCAACTAGGTCAGCGGCGACAACTGGTGCACCAGGTAAATAATCTCATTGCAATTTTTTTTTATTAATATTACCGAACCAGTTCAATGATATTTAAAAACTGACAATTAAAATTTAATATTATCTGTTTTTGTAGGCGATGCCCCGTCACTGGATGAGCCCAGACATCGTGAATACGCAACTAGGTCAGCAGTGCGGGTTGAAAGGCACGAAACAAGAGCAGAGCACGATGATATTGATGATGTAATTAGGAGCTTTAAAAATAGGAAGAAGAAAAAGAAAATTTGACAATGTAAAATATTGTATTATTATAAGACAAACGTTACCATACTTGGAAATTTTTTTTGCGTTATATAAAAAACTCATTTATCATACTATTTTTATGTCAAGCATTAATTTCAATGTTTCCTTGCGTACTTTTTGTTGAATTGTTTTTTTACTAGTTATTGAATATTTTTTTTTATGCTCATGAAAGTAAAAATTGAAATATAGATTGGGTATTGGGGAATTGAGAGTGATGTGAGGGGGGGGGAGGGGCCATAAGAGCTTCCACCTTCACGTGGTTGGCCCCGTTTAGTAGAGAATAATTTATTGGAGCGATTTAATCTTGGAGCAAACCTCCCTTGATCCAGCGTAGCAACAAAAAAGTCACTGTTGACTTAGTTGCTACTCTTTCAGATCGTGGGAGGCTTGTTCCAAGTTCATGTGACTCCAATAAATTGTTCTTGAAACGAAGAGGAGCATATTCAGGTATGTTTTGACATTTTCAACATATGTTCTAACATTATCATAAGAATGCATCTTAGAGTAAAAAATACTACATCAATTACTTGTATTTATTGTATAGATAATGTTGGATTTTGATTGACTTGGCAGTGCAGGTACAAATCCTCTTGCATCATGAGCAATACAACTTGTCAACCAGGGTCATGTCCAGGATATTTTTGTTTGTGCACTTGACCAGGTTCGTAATGTCACATTTTGTAAGTTCCTTTACAGCTCATAATTCAATATTAAGCTTGTTCATGATTATTATCTAGGTTTTTTGTATGTGTTTTTTCATCTATTTGATTGTAAGCAACTATGCATGTTTCCTGTTGTTCACTATGATTTATCCCATTACCACTCCCAGGATGAATTCGAATTTATTTTTACATAGGTTACTTTATTGTTACTATGATTTCTCCATTTACGATTTCATAGGTTACATCATGTAAAGTTGTCAATCTCAGGTTGGTGATGAGCTTTAGTTCTCCAGATTTCGGGCTTTTCTGATATTTTCTCCTCATGTCATTCCTGCATCACCTCGTTGTTTGAGCATGCCAATTGTCTACCACTTGTACCAATTGGCACATGTCAATCTCTGATTGGTGCCACATTTCACCTATTTTCAGTGAGAGTTTAGGGTTTCTCTAACATAGCTTCAGAAATCCGATTCAGTGCCTGCTTGAATATTGTCACATAATACTTATGGTTTGGATTGATGAGCATGTTCTGAATGGTTGGTTGATTCATAAGAACCACCCATAAATCTCCCTTCCTCTAACACAGAGAAAATAAAAATTTCTTTGACAGGAGACATAGTTTCAATACTTTGAAAACAAACTTCTATTCCCTTCAATAACTCAAAAAAAAACTATTACACTACTTCCTCACTGAGAGGGATTACAAAATTATGACTGCTACAAAACGCAATGCATAAAACCAACTCACTGTCTGTTCAAAACAAACATACTCTGTCTCTAAGACACTCTGCTATGTTTTTCCCTTTCGCACTGCTGTGCATACACACTTAAAAAGTTACACTCAGTTTTTCACTTTTTACACACTGCTATGTAATAAAAAATTTACGTACTGTCTATAAAAAAAACTACCAAGCTTTTTCGACCTTTTTATTTTTATATGCCGGAACATATAAAACATATTATAATAAACCCTCTTTAAAAAAAAAAAAAATTAAAACTAAATTCTATGGCCCACCTTTCATTTCACATATGATATATATATAACATATGTATATATTAAACTATCAAAACATTAAAGAACCCTTTCCGTCGGACTTCAAAAGTCTGAATAGATTGAATTTCAAACCAAATTCGCGTTCCAAAATGGGATGCTGACGTCTGCCGAATTTTAACTCGAATTCTCAATCCAATGTGCCCTATAAAAAATTCGGGTCCGGTTTTCAGGTTTTCAGATTCCCTTCAATTTCATGCGATCCAATATTAATGCTCCACGTGTCCTCCTTTGAATTTACAAAACTGTCGGGTAAATTTCTGTTTGTTTAATTTCTGGTTGGTGAATTGCGTTAATGCTGGTTGTTGTGTTTAAATACAATCCTGTACAGAAATATGGCTACGGCCGTCTACAAAAAAAACTTGCAGGAATTTTAAATGCTGAATTAAATTTCTGGATGGCATGCAAGCAACCTCCAAAAAAAAAATGTTGCTACTGCATCCGTCCTTCTGCTGCAGCAGTTGAAGTTAAAATTCAACAGCACAGGGTTTAATAAGTGAGGGTGTAAAGGTAACTTTTTGTCGATGGTACTGGATTAAGATCATCTATTCATTTTTGTAGCGTCTTATGGTGTTTGGTTTTTTAGTTTTGGGTTGGTTTTATTGAGTCTAAGATAGTTTTTGAGTGAAAAATTTGCTACCAGGTATTAAAAAATTTTGGTTCTTTTGTCAAAATTTATGAGCTTGTTAGGAAATACAAAACTGACAATGGTTGTATCTTAAATTTGTGGAAAATAATTTGAAATGAAACCTTTTTGTTTAGGTTGTTGCAGCAGGTGCAAACCCTGTTCAAATTACTAGGGGCATTGACAAGACAATAAAGGCCCTTGTTTCATAACTCAAAATTTTGTCAAAGGAGGTAAACGCTTGCCTTTTGAGTAGGCTGGTTTTCCTTTTTGCTGATGGTTTGGTGTATCTAATTGAATTAGTTGCCTAAGGTATTTTTGGTTGCAAAATCCTTTTCATTTTCATACAATATTGGCCTTGTGGAATACATTTGATTGTGTGGTCTTGTTAGATCTACAACATTTGTAGTTGTTTAGTCTTATGGCCGAGGTGCACTTTTATTATGGAAATAGTTGATGCAATATTGTCATTTAATCCTTACCGCAGGGTAGCATGTTGAGAAGTTTTTTGTGAAACATTTGGTATTCAAAATGACACTTGATCCTATACAGCATCATGCACTTGACTTCAAAATTTATATTCAAAGTGTGCCAGACAATTCTTGCAAAATTTCAAATATTTATGTTGTTTTAAACCATTATCTTTTTCATGTATTGGATGCCGAAAATGTGAAAAAGACTTTGGTATGAAACCAACTGGTGAATAATTTCCAGCACAACAACCACTTCCAAGACATGATTTAGAAGTAGAACAAATGTGCTTATGAAGCATAGAAAGATATCCTTGATGCATTGTCAATGTTTGGCTAGGGTTATTTTTGGAGAAAATAATTCCTTATTCCTAGAATAGTGATCTTCAATACAAGTAAATGCCAGAGAAGAGAGATCATCGTGTGACGCAACAAAACTGAAATTGGACCCCCAAGGAGAGCTGGTGTGTCTACAATCGCCGTGTCAGCATTTTCCCTTGGTGTACCTCGTTCTTTTCCTCCAGCCTGAGTCTTAATTGACTTCTTATTTCTTCGGGTTTATTTATCAAATTCGTAGAATTTGATAAATAAATACTATCCACAATGGTTGAACTTTAATTTATATTCCCGACTTTATATTATCTCCAATCCTTATAACCAATGTTTAACTTTCAACACTTTGTATTTATACTCCACGTTTCTTTTTAAATAAATAACTTGTAGTGAACTTTCGGCTCTATATTTCACCATGACCTTCAACAATCCCTCCGGACTTATGCCTAATTGTCACGCCAATCGTTTAATTAAGCAATTTCATTATACTCGGGCCCACCTATATATATCGATAACCAATCAAACACTGCGTGTCGTGCAGCTGTCCTCGCACACCTTGGTTAACCTCAAGACAGGTTCAACGTGCGACCATGGTCAGGTAATACCATGCAAATAACGACTCTTGGAAATTTCGCTCGGCTGGCGTCGGGCTTTAACGTGCGATGGCGTGGGTTAACGGTTGTTTTCGAGGTCACTTCGCCACGTGTCGCATTCCCTATGGAATCGCTGTAGAATAGGAAATACCGCCTACTCGCAAAAGCGGTGCGATATGGGCAACCCGCTTTTTGTGATTCCGCTAGTGGTTTTGGTAGGGGGCTTGACCACGGGTTAAAAGCACAACGATTTTGTCTCTTTATTAAGCGGGATTTTTATTGTATTGTGAAAAGAAACCAACACAAATTTTATGAAAAATTGTTCAAAGTCGAACGTAGGACTTCTTCAAACGGCGATAAACCATAATTCCGACAAGTTAAACGTTCCAAAATGGCTGTGGCGTCGTGATTTTGACAGCAATTTCTTATCAAATTCGCCCTAATATTTTACGGTCCGGTTCCCGCGCGCGACGGCCCAAACAAATATCCGCTCCGGTCAATTTTTGCCCGTGTCCTCGATAAAAACCCTTTGCTCCGGTACAGGTGCATTCGATGGCGTTTAAGGTGATGGGACATGGATATGGCGATTTCATATCATTCGCATTAAGAATTATGTTGTTCGATTAAGTTTCTGTCGAATCCACATTAATTAATTTAACACGGAGGTTTAAGATCGGACCCTCCACTCCTACGAGCGGTTAACGCTCCAATTTAGTCAAACCCTTCGGCTCTCATTATTAATGATCGAATTCATTACCAGCGACCATCCTTTGATTGCATTGCTCGAACGGTCGACATAAAAAATGAGCGTTTAGCCATGAGTTTTCGGACAAGCGGTTCTTTGGATTACAACGTACGTACTTCATGACTATAAAGAAAAGTAGCCGGCGGAACCTGCCTGAACACAACGCATGTTCCATTTCTCTAGGTTACATCTCTTGTCTGTCTTCCTCTTGTTAGTGGATGCTGCTTCTTCGTCTCTTGTGCCACTGCGCTACTTTCGAGGTGCACCATACCTCGGGTGCGTCATAAGATGCGTTGCGGAGGGGAGCACTGAAGGTCCAATCCGGCAGCGCTCCCTCCGGCACCTCAACGGAGATGACTTCCGGCCGGTCCGGTGACTATGGTGGGGTCGATATCCGTCACCCAGGAGTGGGCGGGGGTCGGCAGCAGCATGCGGCCACCAAATGGATTCTTGCTCCTGACTTCCCCACCAGCTAGTTCTACACCTTCTCCCGACGCGCAGCAATTTTCGCTGATTGCACTCTCAACCGCGCGAATCCCGGTACGTGATCATGGCGTGTGGCGAGGAGGAGGCCCAAACGGAGGAAGAATGCCCTTGGGCGGTGCGAGCTCGGAAAAAACGGCCAACATTCGGACGCTTCGGAGGGGGACGTGGCATGCATGTGGGTAGCACCTAGCGATCCTGGACCTTGAGATGGTGCCGAATACGTGGAGGAACATTAGGAGGATTAGTTTGGTTGATTTGTTTTTCTTGCTTAGCGAGCCAGGTTAATTGGTGCTTTTAGTTATTTCTTTGTCTTCAGACCTTTAAGTAATATTTTTGAATTATAATAAATTAACGTTATTTGGTTTCCGTGTAGGCGGTCTTCTTAATTTTGATTTTTTTGATGACAAATTTGTAAGGTATGGCCGGGCAATGTATTTTGACTTCGGTGTAATTTTGTTAGCAATGTTAATGAATTAACTTTACTTTAATTCTCACATGATTAGCGTTTTTCTTCAGTCTGTTCAAGGATTTTGGGTACTTTAATTTGTATTTGGAACAATGGATGTCGGTACTCTGTACGTTGCTTTCTTGTTCTACATACTACTATTTCACTTTCTTATAGATACCCTCGGGAATATTTGAATGCTTTCTTGGGTGTCGATAATCTCCATGTGGACCGTTCTTGGATTTTATATCATGTCACCGTATGTGACATGGGGTATTTTTCTATCATTATGCAGTGGGACTTCCACTTTTTAAGATGGATATTTGGGTTCAAGCTTCGGATACTTGAAAATACTTAATGACTTCATAATTTGTTTACTTCATATAATATATTCAAAATAGCATTTTTCTCTTACAAATGATTAATGTTTATCGATACACCTTCAAAACTAGCGATGTTGGTCTGTATTTATTTGGTTTATTGATATGGTCGATGGTCTTTTTATATTTTGGACATATCACCACTCACTCACACTTCAGATTGGCATTTTTCTCTTGTTCGAGATTTTGGGTACTTTAATTTGTATTTTGGAACAATGGTCGTCGATCGTACTCTGCTCATTGCTTTACTATTCTACACATCACCTTATTTCACTTTCTTATAGATGCCTTGGGCATATTTGGATGCTTTCTCGGATTGTCGATAATCTCCATGGGCTCCCAGGTTTTATATCAAGTCATTTGTATGTGACATGGGGTATTTTTCTATCATTGTACGGGGTGGGACTTTCACTTTTACGGATGGATATTTGGGTTCCAATCTTAAGATATGAAAATGTAATGACTTCATAATTTGTTTTACTTCATACAATATATTGAAAACATCGTTTTTTCTCTTGTGAAAAAAATAAATGATTAATGTTTATCACTCTTGCCCTTCAAAACTAGCGATATTTGGTCTGTGTTATTTAGTTTTATTGATATGGTACGTGGTCTTTATATTTTGGACATATAACACTCCTCACATGATTAAACGTTTTTCTCTGTTGCGGAGTTTTGGGTACTTTAATTTGTATTTGGAACGATGAGTAGTCGGTACTCTATACCATTTGCTTTACTATTCTGTCTTTGCTATTTCCTTTCTTATAGATGCCTCGGGCATATTTGGATGCTTTCCAGTTGTCAGCTAATCTCCATGTGGACCGTTGGGTTTATATCAAGTCCATGTGTGACATGGGGTATTTTTCTATCAGCATTGTTTGGGGTGGGACTTCCTTTTGGATGTATATTTGGGTTCCAATCTTCGGATGTGAAAATGTAATGATTTCATGAATTTTGTTTACTTCATATAATATATTCAAAACATCGTTTTTTCTCTTGTGAAAAAAAAATATGATTAATGTTTATCACTCTTGCCTTCAAAACTAGCGATATTTGGTCTGTATTCTTCGGTTTATTGATATGGTACGATGGTCTTTTTATATTTTGGACATATCCACTCCTCATGATTATGATTCGCGTTTTCTGCGGTAGGGGTTTGGGTACTTTAATTTGTATTTATACAATGGACGTCGGTACTCTATCATTGCTTTACTATTCTGTCACACTATTTCACTTTCATGGGCTGTTTTACTTCATATCTTGCCTATTTCACTTTCATGGATTGTTTTACTTCATATAATATCTTCACTTTCATGGACTGTTTTACTTCACTGTTGTAGGGTCTTGGGTACTTTAATTTGTATTTGGAACAATGGACGTCGGTACTCTATCTGTTGCTTTACTATTCTACATACTGCTATTTCACTTTCATGTACTGTTTTACTTCACTGTTGTAGGGTTTTGGGTACTTTAATTTGTATTTGGAACAATGGACGTCGGTACTCTATCTGTTGCTTTACTATTCTACATACTGCTATTTCACTTTCATGGACTGTTTTACTTCACTGTTGTAGGGTTTTGGGTACTTTAATTTGTATTTGGAACAATGAACGTCGGTACTCTATCTGTTGCTTTACTATTCTACATACTGCTATTTCACTTTCATGGACTGTTTTACTTCATATAATATCTTCACTTTCATGGGCTGTTTTACTTCACTGTTGTAGGGTTTTGGGTACTTTAATTTGTATTTGGAACAATGGACGTCGGTACTCTATCTGTTGCTTTACTATTCTACATACTGCTATTTCACTTTCATGGACTGTTTTATTTCATATAATATCTTCACTTTCATGGACTATTTTATTTCATATAATATCTTCACTTTCATGGACTGTTTTACTTCATTGTTGTAGGGTTTTGGGTACTTTAATTTGTATTTGGAACAATGGACGTCGGTACTCTATCTGTTGCTTTATTATTCTACATACTGCTATTTCACTTTCATGGACTGTTTTACTTCATATAATATCTTCAAAACAGCGTTTCTCGTCTTTTAAAATTTTAATTTTTTTTTTTAAAATTGAACCCTCCGTCGGTCTACCGAAGCCTTGTAGACGTCGGAACTGCGACAATCCAGAAACATCGGAAGAGAGACAGTATTAAAACGTCGGAAGCGCGACGTGCCAAACGTCGGAACTGCGACAATCCAGAAACGTCGGAAGAGAGACAGTATGAAAACGTCGGAAGCGCGACGTTCCAAACGTCGGACCACATATCGTCGGAATTACGACATCTTCCAGATGTCGGAAGAGTGACGTCATAAACGTCGGACCACGTTTAGTCGGAATTGCGACAGTTTACAAGCGTCGGAAGAGCGACGTCAAAACTTCGGACCACGTTTAGTCGGAACTGCGACGGTTTATGAGCGTCGGAAAAACGACGTTTAAAACGTCGGAGCTGCGACGGTTTGTGAGACGTCGGAAGAGTGACGCCTGTTCGGAACGTCGGAATAAGTGTCGATAGTGTGACACTTTTTACTTGCGTCGGAACGGCGACGGCATGAGAAACCACGGTTTGTCCGCCCTTGAACTGTCGCTCTTGCGACGAATATGTGTCGGAATAGCGACGAATTGGCCGTCGGAATTTCCGCCAAATTCTCTAGTGAAAGCAGACTGCTAGAGGAGCAACAACATCAAACCCACATTCTGCTAACTATAGTACAAAAGTTACAAGAGGAAATGGATTGAGTGTGAAATGATAATGCACATTTGATGCAAGAATAAGAGAGGATATTAAAAAGCCTCTCCAACAAACAGAATGAAGGAAATGAGAAGCCAAGTACTGATAGGGAGTTTCAGGAAGAAAATGAGCAACAAGCAAGAGATCATGCTACAGACCGAACAGAAAGAATTTAGTCTTAAAGGAATGATAGAAGTAAAAATTACAATGAGGCTGAGTCAGATAATGTGTTCGATCAGAAATAAGTTAAAAGACAGAAAGTGGAACTGCAAGGTGAATTTCGAAAAATAAAACCACCTACATTTGATGGAGTAGAGGAAGAAGTGGCTGAGGCATGGCTGATAAACATGAACAAGTATTTTCAAGTTTATGAGTACATCAGTAATCTTAAAGCTAGATTGGTTATTTATCAATTGAGGGAGAAAGCTACACTATGGTGGGAGTAAGTGAAAAACGTCCGTAGTATAGAAGATCAGGATGTGACTTGGGATTTGTTCTAGTAGTATTTTAAAGATAAATACTTAACTGAGCGTTTCTATGATGAAAAATCCACAGAGTTTCATGACTTAAAGCTAGGACAAATGACGATGGATGAGTACATCAATAATTTTACTTCCTTACTTCGTTATGTTCCCTACTTAAGGGATGAAAAGGCTAAAGTACAACGATTACTGAGTAGTTTTCCAACTCATATGAAGGAGTGTATTGAGTTTTTGAATCCTAAGATTATGGGCGAGGCAATCAGAAAGGCCAGAATGTGTTACCAGCAAGCTAAAGAAAAAGGTGAGTAGGACAAAAACTGACAAACAAAGAAAGAACACAAGGGAAGTTCTGGTTTCAAGAAAAACAGAACCAAAAATTTCAAGAGTGCTGCCAGAAGCTCAGTCAGAAAATAGTTTGGAAGGGATCATCAAAGAATAGGATGGCCTGCAGAATGTAAACCCATAGAAGCCTCTAGCAAACCAGAACAAACTCGAAACTAGAAGCCACCTTTACATTGTTGGGGGTGTGGTGAGGCACACTACTACAGAGATTGTCCACAACGAGGAAGAAGCGAGGTGGTTACTAACTTACATGAGGCCTCAACTATGGGAGATGTAGCCAGAAATATACCTAGAATAAATGCAGCACTGGAAGATCGGTAGGCGGACTACCAGTCGACAATGATAGAACTAGAAGGTAAATTGCTATCTCAACCTGTTTCTATTTTGGTAGACCTAGGTGAAAGTTTAAGCTATGTAAGTCCAAAAGTAGTAGAGAATTGTAAATTGAAGAGTCAGAAATTTAGAACTCCATGGCTCGTACAGTTGGCCACTGGAGCCAAGAGGAAATTTAGTGCTAAAATCCAAATTTTGCACTAGAAATTAGTGAACAACAACTAACTGTAGACCTGAATGTACTACCTCTGGGATCCTATGATGTACTACTTGATATGGACTAGTTGGAGAAGCATTGGATGTTAGTATATTGTAAGGAAAATATCATTTATTACAGAATGCAAGATGGTACTCGCAACGAAATTCAAGGTATAAAGAAACCTCTAAAGCTGTGACCCGTCACAGCATCTCAAATGGGTAAATGCATGAGGAAGGGATGTCAACTGTATGCCATCCAAGTGGGTTTTACTAATTCAAAATAAAAAGCGTGAATGATGGAAAACATTCCAATAGTAAAAGAGTTTATGAATGTATTTCTGGAAGAAATACCAGGATTTCCACCTAGAAGGGACATTGATTTTACCATAGAGATGATATCGAGAGCATCACCAATTTCAAGAACACCAAACCGAATGAGTGTACCAAATTTAACTAAATTGAAGATGCAGTTACAGGAATTAATGGATAAAGGGTACATCCGACCAACTGTATCCCCTTGGGGAGCACCTGTGCTGTTTTTGAAGAAGAAAGACAGAACTATGTAGATGTGTATGGACTATTGCCAGCTTAATAAATTGACGATTAAAAATAGATATCCTTTATCTCGGATTGATGATCTGTTTGATCAAGTGAAGGGAGCAACCATATTTTCAAAAATAGATTTGAGGTTGGGATACCATCAGATTAGGATAAAGGATGAAGACATACATAAAACTGATTTGCGTACCAGTTACAGACACTATGAGATTGTGGTGCTATCTTTTGGACTAACAAATGCACCAACAACATTTATGAGGCTAATGCACGATATATTTCACCCTTTTTTTTGGTTAATTTTTTATTAATATTTACTGATAATATTTTAGTGTATTCCAAGAATGTGGAAGAACATAAAGAGCACTTATGGATAGTGCTGGAAATGCTAAGGAAGCATCAGTTGTATGCTAAGTTTAGCAAGTGTGATTTATTCGAGGAAGAAATACAGTACCTTGGTCACATAATTTTTGCTGAGGGTATTGTAGTTGACCCAGAGAAAATCAGAACGATTATGGAATGGAAAGTACCCAAAAACGTGGCAGACATTCAATCCTTTATGGGGTTGGCCAGTTATTATCGGCGGTTTATTGAAGGTTTTTCAAAAATTGTGTTCCCAATTACTTCCTTACAAAGGAAAGGAAAAATATTTAAATGGACAAAGGAATGTCAGGACAGTTTTGAAAAAATGAAGCATTTATTTAATACAACTCTTGTATTAAGGGTAGCTGATCCTAATAAAGAGTTTGAGGTCTGTTAAGATGTGTGCAAGGAAGGAGTTGAGGTTATTCTATCACAAGATGGTAAAGTGGTTGTCTATGAGTCACAAAAATTAAAATAGCATGAGAAGCATTATTTCGCTTATGATTTGGAGCTGACAGCTGTAGTGCATGCACTCCAGGTATGGAGGAACTACTTGCTTTGAAAAAGATTTGTACTCAAAACTGATCATAGCAGCTTAACTGACTATTTTAAGCAAGCTGATCTCAATTCTCGCTAGGCAAGGTGGAATGCCTTCTTGATAGAATTTGACATTGATATAAAGCATGTAAAAGGTAAGAAGAATAGAGTAGCTAATGCGTTAAGTAGAAAATTGCATGGAGTTTATGAGTTGTATTATAATCAGGTCGATTGTAGATTTTTGGAGCAAATAAAAATAGAAGCTGAGAAAGATACCGAATATAAGTTTATGTGGTAGCAAGAAAAGGAGTCCAAAGATCAAGTAAAATCTGTTGATTACAAATTTGATAAGGATGGTTTGCTAACTTTCAAAAAGAGATTTTTTGTTCCAAACAGAATGGAGTTGAAGGAACTGATTTTGAATGAACATCATCGAAGTAATTACTTTGCACATCCTGGATATCAGAAGATGCTAACAAAAATAAGGAAGAATTACTTTTGGCCAGGTATGAGGAGAGATATTACAAAATATCTAAATAAGTGTTTAGAATGCCAACAAGTGAAAGTGGAGCACTAGCACCAAGCCGGGCTGATGCAGCTTATATTAGTACCTGAGTGGAAGTGGGAAGTGATATCATTAGAATTTAGGTAGATCTAGCCAAAAAGATGAGCTAGGATCACCTTGAAAACATGTGTGAAGTAGGTACAACATAACTGTTGAGGCTTTGCAGTAAATACTACACTATCTCTTCAGCAGAATATAAACATGGAGTTGCAGGCTAAAAAGAGAAATGTAGATCTACTCAAAACTTAAGCTCTGATGATGCCAAGATTCAAGATCTAGCCACTGTGATGGGTTACCAAGATAACCCAGAAAGGATTTTCTAGATCTACAACTTTGGAAAAATCACCTCCCCAGGGTTTGATCCTTGATCTGCTGGGAAATACAGATCTTAGATCAGATCTATGCTTGAAGGGTTGATCCCTTCCTCAGATATATGAGCTAGAAGCTCTAGATCTAGCTTCTCAATCCTCCAAAAGATGATTGCAGCTGCTGCAACAAAACTGCCCCTGAAAACTGCACTGTGAGGGAAAGAGAGGCCTTTTTCCTACTGAAAAATGATGCAATAAGCTCCAGGCTGATGGTGAGACTGATGGAAATGTGAAGGAATGATCCTCCACTATATTGCTATCTAAAGTACTAGAAACTTCCTTCCTCCTTTTAGATCTGCAATATGGACAATGTTATTCTTGGAGGAAAAACTACTGCTAGGAGGTCAATAACATTTGGCCTGATGCCAGATCTATAATGTGGCTTTGGGAGTGCTGAAATATAAGCCCAAGTGATGTGAATAATCCCTCACCTTGTTCTCCAGCTGAAGTACTGAAGACAACTTCCACCTTCCAAATTGATCTTCAGAAAACTGCAGTTTTCTGAATATGAATGTTCTGCATAAAGTAGAAAAAGGAAATGGCACTTAAAGCCTAATGTATAATGAAGTACAAACCTCTTCCTTAGATATCACTCAAAGAAAGAGGAGGGATTCCTGCTCGAGAACACCCTGTGCTAAACAACACCTGCAATCTCTGCTAAACAACCAAGAATGCAGTGGAATGTCACTTGACAATTCCAGATGTAAAAGATCATACATCCAATAATCCAAGATGCCTTTCACCTTTGCCTTCATCTCCTTTATAATGATTGAGCCACCCCAAGCCTTGGCCATAATCTCAACTGTGCTATCTTATGTAGACAAGATCCTCCAAGTGGGACTGCACTGTTTGACCAAATCAACCAAACAGTCTAGGTGCAATGAACACCTCCTCCATCATGTGTGCTTCATTTGCACATGATTCTCCATCACTTGATCATTAATGCTCAATGCCCCTTTGTTTGAAATATTCAAGATCTTAGTTGACTGAATCAACCCTCCCTGATCTTCTCATTAAATGAGACAGGATCTCCAATCTCATTCACATTAGTAGTTGCTCAACTACCTCTTTTTGCAGATCTAGTCTAGATTAATCCACTTTCACACACACAAAGTGGATATTTATTCTTATTGAGGATTGTGGGTCCCTCTACCCTTTTATTTGCTTAATTCATTAAGGAAATGAAGGACTCTAATATTCCAAATATGATGTGAAAATTTGGGAATATTACATTTATACATCAAGGAGATAACTTGGCAAGGGTTTCATGAAAGCACATTGTACAAAATGTTAGATCTGCAGTTATGGATCTGAAAAACACAATCTAACTGAAGCTTTGTATACATACAACTGAATAATACAAGAATTGAAGGAGGATCCTTTTTACAAACTTTCTAGGAGAAAGGTTGGCCTTTTTCCTGAGAAAGCAACTCAAGATTGAGGGGATTGACCCTCTCACTACAACACTGCAAGAAATGACGTAGTTCCTGCAAGGGACTGTGCTGTAGATGATGGAAGTGCTTTGGTCAAGTGCCAAGATATGAAAATATTCTCTTGATCCTTCCTTACTAATATCCCAAAGGAATGGAGGCTCCCTCCTTTGAAAAATGAGTGCAGGAAGTGGTGTTGTGAACCCTCACTGCAACACCCTATAACACAATGTTATACTGTTGTAGAAATAATGCTGTAGTTGCAGGAGGATGCTTGGCCTCAAGCCTGGATGTGAGGCAAATCAGTACAAGCTCCTTCAAGAGGCCTCTCAAGAAAGGAGAAGGATTCCTAAACAGGAGATCCTTGTGCTAAGCAGCACAACAACTCTGCTAAACAACAAGAGAATGCAAAGTACTCTAAGCAGACACATCAAATTATCATTCCAAAGATGTCTTGCTATGACTACCTTGCCCTCCTTTTAAACACGTGTAAGATTTTTTTCCTTGGGCCCCACTCATTAGGGTTTCCTCCACCAAGGAATCTTCCTCCCACTATCTCTGTGTTGTCTCACAAGATGATTTTCACCTCCTATCGCAACGCTGTTGACTTGGTCAAACTTTACTTTGTCCACATGAAAAAGTCCCTATTCACACATGAAGGTGTGAAATCTGGCTTCTATGTTGATCCCTTTTCACATTATGAGAGATTTTATTCAGATTTTTATTATTCATGGGCCTCCTTACCCATTTATTCATCTCCTAAGTGAAATCAACAAAATTTAATATTTCAATTTGCTACATGCAAATTTTGGAATATTATAGTCCTCCCCTCCCAAATGTTGCTTGCCTCAAGCAACTGCAAGGATAGAACTGAAGAGTCTCTCCTCCTCCTCCTCCTACTATAGCATCCACATATGATGAATTCCTCCAAGGAATGAGATGTTGTCTCATCAATGAATCTCCATACTGCCTCTCCCAAGCATGCAAGTTAGCTAAATAGCTATCATCATGAACCAATAGAGTACTCAAGAAGGCAATAAGGTGTTGAGGTATGGGATCTGAAATGTATTGGGAAACATCATTCCCATGTGGATCTTCCATTCCCAAGCAATCATCCATACAAAATGAGTCACCTCCCAACATGGCAACTCCTGAAAATGTTCCTCCACCTTGAGCTCCTGCAAAGTAGGTGGGCTGAAAATCTAAACATGGTAGAAAAAGTAGCCTACCCCACGTTGTCTTCCTCTCCACATATGATAAGTGTAGGGTGACTGTTGATCTTGGGCTGCAATAATATTGCCCTCAAGTGGCAAAATGAAGACTATATCTCTAAAGATCTCCTCTCCAATGCTGTGAAACAAGATGGCCTAAAACATTCCATATGTGATGGATAGGAAAGCATCACCATATGAAATCTCATCAAACTCATGGCCCACCTCAAAAAGAAACAAGTGTTTGGCTATGGTGGCCATATCTCCTCTCATGCTCCCATTAGAACATGTAATTCAAAAAGTGTGGGAATCCTCTTCCCCAAAGGACACACCCAACCCATGTGTCTCTCTCCCAATCATGCTCCCCATAAGTATAAGAAAAATATCAGCAAATGAAATAATGATTAGAGTCTCAATGAGGGAAATACTGAAGGTTTCATGTGGTGCTGGAAAGTACCAACAGTTTCCCAAGTAGTCATAGCGCAATTTTCCAAACTACTGCTTCAGAAAATAGTATGGCAAGTTGTTTTTTAATACAGGGATAATTATGTATGTTCTTACATCTACTAATGAGTATTAAGTGGTTGGGTTCATCAACTGAACATACATGGAAGGATAAAACACTTGCCCAAGGCCATATAAAATATGGTTGTCTCCATCATACAATTTGGCCCAATGTTAACCATGGAGCTCAATGAAAAGCTTGCCCTCTTGTGGAGCAATGCACTAAATATGAATGGTAAGAGTATCCAAATATTGTGTTAGACAATCCATGGATGCAAAAACAATATTCTTACCATGTGTTGAGAGTAAGATGATGCATATGTAGGTGAATAATTCCTCCATAGTGGTATGACACACTCCCATGAAGAGGAATGAACCATGTGTTGCATGAAGATCACTCTTCTTATGCTTGGAAATCCAAGTTAAAAAGATCATATCAATGTAATAGATGTTTTCATCCACTACTCCATCATTCTCACCTCCTCCTTTTTCACCAAGTGCATCATTTGTGAAGTGATCCTAGGGACAATCCATCAGTAACCCCAAGCTCCCAAGTGACAGCGTTGTTGGCCTATGCAAATAAGCTCCTACCAATTCACAGCTCCATTCTTTGACATGCACAATGTCAAAGGAATCACCCATAATGCTGCTACAGATAAGAAGTTCCTCCCAAGGTGGAAGTACCTCTTGAACATCTAAGGCCAAGGAGTAGCCCCTTTGCACCATGATAGTGCCATCTCCTACTCCTGCAACATCATGCAAAGTGTCAGAGCAAATATGCCCTTGCTCTCCCAAGAATAACCAAAGCAATGAAAGTTTTTGCTGCCTCCTCATACCTCCATCTTAAAATCATGTGGTGAAAACATGGTGATTGATATAAAGAATGTCATATCAACACAATGTGACCATACTCCTTGCTTCCCAATGATGCAATTATCCTGCCACATACCCTTAGAAAGAGGATGATGGCCAAACTCTTTCAAGAGTAGCCAACGCATCCAAGCCTCCTGCTGCCCAGTGTCATAGATTCGCAAGTAGCTTTCCAACTTCTTGCTCATTATCCACACCCATCCATCCACATGTAGGTGCCTCCCATCATGTTCTTCCTTAGCACTCTCCCAAGGAAGACTACCATCCTCCCAAATCAAATTTCTCCTCTTCCATTTCATGGGATGTTGAAATGCAACTCCTTGGATATCTTCTAGAGAAGACCTCTCATCAATGTCCCCCTTGAATCCACAAATATCAAAGTGTGATGAAGGAAAAATCTCCTCAAACTGTTGAAGAAAATTGCACTCCATGATGTGTTGAAGTGCACCTCCAATGAGATCTCTCCATGAGACCTTTTCCTCATCAATAGCATTCCAAAACCAATAAGGTTCTGGATCTGCTGCAGGTAGAAGTTTCTCTTTAAGCTAGGGAGTGCTCATTGAGAAAGTGTCATCTAGAAAGGAGAAAGTGTTTCTCACTTCAAGATGTCTATCATGTGTTTCTTCTTCCTCTATTTCTTCATGAATGAAGCTACCATTTGAATGCTCCCATAAGGAATGGTTCTTCTTTTCTTCATCACTGCTCTTATACAACACAGTGCAAATCTGTTGCTCTAAATCAATAGTATACAATGATGTAGATCACTCCCTAAGATTTTTTGAAATGACAAGAGATGGAAACTTAAGAATACCTTGGTTTAATTTTGAAGCTTCTTGCAGGGCTACAAGAGTTTCTTCCTTATATGTGTTGGCTTCCCAAACTGCTAAAGATGAAGGCTGCTCCTCCATGGTTACAATAGTGCTGGTACATGCCTCTTCTACTGGTGGTGAGGGATTATTCTCCCGTAATTTTTCCTTGCCAAATTTATTGATCAGATTTTAAGAAAACTTAGCAAGAGTAGACACTCTTGCATGGCTCAAATGGCTGAACCACCAAGCATTTGCTTCACCTTCAAGGTGCAGCACTACAATTTCTACAACCTCTCTCTTTACTACTGGGTGTAGTAGGAAGAAAGCCTCTAGCTTCATCACCCAAGCCTTTGCTACACATGTGAGTGATCCATAAAAAGTGGACAATTGGAATCTATTTCCTCTCATCATCCCATAGCTATAGGGTCTTCTTTCTTCCTCTAGCTGAATGAACTGTGGTAAAGCTAGAGTCTCCTTTAAGGCTCTAGGTTTGGCTTTGTATTCAGCAAGGTATTCAATTATAATTTCAGATTCCAAGTGTTCTTCATTCTTCATGTCTTCTCCTCTTTAAGAATAGGAAGTGCATGGCCCTTCCTCTTCTTGAAACCCTCTAGGAGTTTCCTTGCATTTCTTCTTCTGCTTAACTTCCTTGGAGAGGTTCTTCCCAAATCTAAAAAGTGATGAGATCAATCTCATTCTCTTCATCATTCTCTGCTTCTTTTTCTTCCTATAACATAATGGCTGAAACTCACAGGCTAAGCCAAGACTATTCTCTAATACCAATGTAATATCCCAAAATGGGAATGCAGCAATGCATAAGCACAATACTGGTGTAGCAGTGAGAAATTATCTCATAAAATGCATTGAGAAACACATAGCCATCAAATTAATTTAATAAGCAGCAAAAATGAGCTCCTTTACGTCATTCCAAGTGGGAAAAATGTAACATTTAGATCATAAAAACGTTATTCCCAGTGGATTGCATTATAATAGAGATAAATAATGCTAGGATCCCTTAGAATATGTAATATGGGACTCACATCCAGAAAATATTCAGAAAAAAATCTCTTTTTCTTGTTTAAACATATCTCTCGGTCTCGATATGGCTCAAAAAGGCCCAAACCCCATGACTTATGTAATGCAGAAACTACTGAAACATGCACAACATGATTTTTAGAGGGTTTCTGCTACAATGGAATGGAAATAATAGATCTAGAGTTTATTTACTCAAAACATGAAGACAAATAGGGATCTAGCCCCTTTTATACATCAAGGAGATAACTCGGCAAGTGTTTCATGAAAGCACATTGTACAAAATGTTAGATCTGTAGATATGGATTTGAAAAATGTAGTCTAACTGAAGCTTTGTATACATACAACTGAATAATACAAGAATTGAAGGAGGATCCTTTTTACAAACTTTCCGGGAGAAAGGTTGGCCTTTTCCCTGAGAAAGCAACTCAAGATTGAGGGAATTGACCCTCTCACTACAACACTGCAAGAAATGATGCATTTCCTGCAAGGGATTGCACTATAGATGATGGAAGTGCTTTGGACAAGTGCCAAGATATTAAAATCTGCTCCTGAGCCTTCCTTATTGATCTCCCAAAATAATGGAGGCTCCCTCCTTTGAAAAAAGAGTGCAGGAAGTGGTGTTGTGAACCCTCACTGCAACACCCTGCAACACAACGTTATACTGTTGCAGAAATAACACTGTAGCTGAAGGAGGATGCTTGGCCTCAAGCCTGGATGTGCGGAAAATCAGTACAAGCTCCTTCAAGAGGCCTCTCAAGAAAGGATAAGGATTCCTAAACAAGAGATCCTTGTGCTAAGCAGCACAACAACTCTACTAAACAACAACAGAATGCAGAATAGTATAAGCAGACACATCAAATTATCATTCCAAAGATTTCTTTCTATGGCTGCCTTGCCCTCCTTTTAAACATGTGTAGGCCTTCTTGACTTGGGCCCCACTCATTAGGGTTTCCTCCACCAAGGAATCTTCCTCCCACTATCTCTGCGTTGTCTCACAAGATGATTCCCACCTCCTATCCCAGCGCTGTTGACTTGGTCAAACTTGACATTCTCCACATGCAAAAGTCCCTGTTCACACATGAAGGTGTGAAATCCATCTTCTATGTTGATCCCTTTTCACATTATGAGGGATTTTATTCAAATTTTTATTATGCATGGGCCTCCTTACCCATTTATTCATCTCCTAAGTGAAATCAACAAAATTTAATATTCCAATTTGCTACATGAAAATTTTGGAATATTACACAATTCAACATTTTTTCATGAATAGATAAATCTTGGAACAAAGAAAGATTTGAATTTCATGAATATCAGTACTTGTTGCACACCAAAAGAGCGACAATATTTCATCTTCTTTTTCAATATGTACCGAGACTTTTTCGCGTTGACATATAATGAGCTCAAAAGTTATGACACATGAATCATCCATCATGTTATTCCGATCAAGGAAGGGGCCAAGAATTTCCAAAAGAAGTTGCGGAAGGCGCATCCAATGCTTGAGCCCTTGATTCAAAAGGAGTTGCAAAAACTATTGTATGCTTGGATCATTTATTAAGTGTGACATTAAAATTTGGTATCTAATCTGGTCCCAATGAGGAAGAAGTACAGGAAAATATTCTTGTTCGTAGATTTCTTAAATATCAATCACGCCTTGGAAAAAGACAACTACCATATGTTGTTATGGAAAATATAATGTAGACAGTATCAAGGTCATAATTTTTCTCTTTGCTAGATGTATATTCAAGATACAATCATGTTCTGGTCTCATATCCTGATAGACTAAAAACTACCTTTCGAACAATGTGGGGCATGTTCGCATTAAGAAGAATACCATTTGGGCTATTCAATGTCGGTGTGACCTTTCAACATATAACGGATATCACATTTTGCGGTATGGTTGGGCAAAGCATGGTGGTATATCTAGATTATGTCATGGTTTTTTCTAAGAAAATATCCAACCACTTATTCCACTTGAATAAAATATTTGAGCGCTATCGAAAGTATGGGATCACTCTTCATCTCAAGAAGAGTATGTTTGTAATGTCCGAGGGAAACCTCTTGGGCCAAATAATCGCAAAAAGTGGGAATAAAGTTGACCTTGAGAGGATCAAGGCTATTACGTGGATTCCCTTCCCATTCAATAAGAAATACATGCAATCCTTCCTCGGGAGGATCAAATTTATTTGCAATTTCATCTCCAATTATGCTCAAATTGTTAAACCTATGCAGGAGATGGTAAAGAAGGATACGATATATAAGTGGGATAAAATGGAAAAAGATGCATTCTCTTGTATCAAGCAAGAAATCGCAGAAGAACCAACATTGTACATTCCAAATTTAAATAATGACTTTGTGCTCTACACCTTCGCTTCTGATACTTCTCTCATCATTGTACTTATTTAGAAATATGATCAAAACAATCAGCAAATAATTTATTTCACGAGTTCCAGCCTACAATGACCTGAGTTGAACTATCCCTCCATACATAAGAATGTGTACACAGTCTATAAGGTGGTGAAAACTTTAAGCCCTATCTCTTGAAGAATTATTGTGATATATTTGTTCCAAACCTAGCAGTTAGATCATTGTTTGTTTAGCACGAGCTGGGTGAGAGAAGAGAGGACTAGATGATTGGTCTGCAAGAGTATGAATTAGAATTAAAACCAACTCACATTATTAAGGGCCATGGTCTTTGTCGGCGAGTAGAAGAAGTGGTGGATGTGACACTGAGATGATCCATCCAGGTGGGAGCAAGAAATTGAAATGTATAATGTTGATCGAGCCACCCCCACCTCTGTTTCAAACTCTTGGTACACTGATGTGCGCCAGTATCTCAAGTCATTAGAGAAATTTTGAGGTCTAAAATGGACCTCCTAAGAAAAATGTACAACAAAAATAAAATTTATAAGAACCAATAGGATTTAAGATGATGATGTCAACCATGGGCGATGATTCACCATTTTTGGTGTAAAAAGTAAAAGGATTAAAAAATAATAAAATAATAAAACTACTTTTTCAACTTGTATTTTTGACATATCTCCCTAGGTTTTTACTGAAATTTCAAGCGGGAGTAATCATTTGATGAAACATTTATTACTCATCCAAGGAGTACCCATGTTGCATAATTTCGATGGACCCTACTACATGAAAAAATGAGAAATACATGAAAAAACATGATTGCAATCACATTTTTTTTTTTATTTCTCATTTTTTGTGTAACAGTGTCCATCGAAAGTATGCAACATGGGTATTCCTTGGATGAGAAATAAAACTATGCATCTAACGGGTGTTCCCACTCAAAAATTGAGTAAACCCCTCGGGAGATAAGTTGAAAGTATGAATTGAAAAAGTAGTTTTTTCATTTTTCCTCTAAAATTTGATGATGTAATCTAATCTTGTTTTTTTATTTCCACTATTATTTTATAATTTCCTTAGGAGGTCCATTTTTGACCTCAAAATTCCCCTAATTATGAAAATTTTCCTTCTCCCTTATCCACATGACAAAAGAAGGAAGTCAGGTTAAAAGCATTATCTTGTCAGTTAATGCATTGGGTGCTTTTCAAAAAGCACCATAACTTAGTACTTCTTAGATGCTTGGAAGCACATGATTCAAAGAATTTTTTTTATGTAATCTCCATGAAGGACTAGTCGAGGGACACTTTGTGGGTGACGCTACTACACATAAAGTCATGCGGGCCTATTTATATGGCCACATTAGTCGAGAATGCTCACACATATGCCTGCAGGTGTCTGGTTTGTCATGAGTGTGTCAGTCGAGCGAAGAAGTTAGTAGCCCCATCACATATTATCATTGTGGAATAACCATTTCAACAATGGTGCCTAGATGTCATTGGTGAAATTTTTCCGCATTTTTCAAATCAACACTGTTATATCCTCATTGCTACACACTACTTTATGCGGTGGAAATAAGCAGTTCTGCTAAATCAAGCGAATGATCATGAAGTCATCAAATTCCTCAAACATAATATAATTTCCAGGTTTGGCATTCCTACTTCACTTGTTTTTGACAATGCAAAATACTTTTCATCGCTGATATTATATGATTTTGCATTGGAAAATGGCATTGTGTTGAAACATTATGTAAATTAATATCCACGGGGAAATGGTATTGTTGATTCTACTAATAAGAGCCTTATCCACATTATCAAGAATATGATTTTCTCTGAATAGAGGAATTGGCACTCTACTTTGGTGAATTCCTTATGGGTTGACTGAGTCACGCCAAAACCTTCTCTGAATATGTCTCCTTACTTCCTTATGTAAGGAAACAAATCCATACTGCCTCTGAACATATACTGTCCTACCCTTATACTCTCACAAGAATCCCATGGAAATAATTTATTATTAGTTCATAGTATGATAAACACTATTTGCAAGTTGCAGGAAGAAATACAGAAAGCAAAATAAAAATTTTCTCTTCACCAGAGTTGTATCAAGACTTGTTTTGACAAGAATTCTACATGAAAGAAGGAATTCGGGGTGGGTGACCTAGTATTGAAGTGGGACAAATCCCACTAGGAAAAATGAAAACACATTGAGTTTCAATCCCTATGGATAAGACCGTTCACTGTGCACAAAAAGCTTGGCCAACACACATATTGTCTTCGATCTCTAGACGGGAAGATTGACTCTCTTCCTTTTAATGGACAATATTTAAAACATTATTTTCAATGATGAACTGGGGCTATACTCTGCACTATGTACATAATTTCTTTTCTTGTTTTTTTTTTCTTGCATATTGTTTATGTAAATAAGCCTTATGTGTGAATGTGTGTTCTTGCTTCTTTGTGTGTGGCCGAGTTGAAAGAGTCTTGTGACATCACAACATTTGGATAACATTTGTTCCTCCTTTTTTTGGTTATACCTTTTTGTCAATTATGTTCTAACGGAAAATATGATATGTATGTAAGGAGAGTTATTTGTTGAACCATGATACCTGTGTCTATTCTACAACCCTTACACCCGTATTCAGTTCTTTATGTTTCAGTGTTTTCATGATTATCCAATCAAGTAGAAGAGGAAATGGGGAAAATCTAAATCATAGGTATAAAAACCTCTTATTCTCTCAATAAGACATGATCCCTATTCCACCCATGAAATGATAAGTGCATGTGCACAATACTATTAAAATAAATAAATAAAGGAAAAATAAGAGAATCGATTACTGCGTAGAGAAGTGAAGCAAGAAACTTCGTAGGGGTACTGACCAGGCTCGCTAGTAGCGGAGAAATGTTTGTGTTCTTGTAGTGACTCCGTCGGGTACTGTCCAATACTTCTCGCAATGGAGTAACACCAGAGATGAAAAAATATACCTTGAAAATAAATAGCTCGCAAAGTAAACCACCCTTTCCTAATTTGAAAAATTTCAATACTGTTAATTCTTTGTTTGTGTTAAACAGAGAAGGTACAAAGGGGACTATGTTTATTAAAGGGGTAATTGGGGAAGCCAAAGTGATATGCACGATGAATCAATACTTCCCAAAGAACTAATACCCTGCACAAAAATAATTAAACAAGACATAGATGATGGAATTCTACCAATGTGTCACAAAGAGTTGTCATTTCTACAACACCCTCCAAAATTTTGGCCTACACCCAAATTTCAAAGCCTCATTTGTTATTGCATACTTTCGTTGCAAGAATTAAGTCTTATTGCATATTTTTTGCCTAAGTGTTTTGGTCCTGTTTGCAAGGAAATCAAAGTGTCATATTTTTTCATGTTAAGCATCACACATCACAGAAAAGCCATTTTTGGTTTTTTGAAGAGGTAATATCCGTGTAAATGTTTTTATCCTATCATTTAAACATCCATCACACTCATTTCCAAAATTTTAAGCACTATCGCACAAGTTTCGTCACTATCATCGCAAAATGTATCTTTGGTGTCACACTTGTTGTAAGTTGTCACAAAGTTGTCGCACTGAGGGAAGTGTGTTGTTTATGTGCTCTGGATGATTTATGTTGTGTTGTCTAAGTGTGTGATCACAATCAAGTCTTATCACTATTAACATAAGCTTCTCCAGTACTACACTTAGCCAAATCTCAAAACTTCTCGACCAAGCAACTTAGCCTCATCCAACCCTCTTGAACTGCACATTGCACAATCTCAGCCCTCAAGCTACAACCCTACCTCTTGGCACTTCATAATATGTATTTCCTTCCTCCTAGGACTATGCACTTCACAATTAAAATGCTCAAGCCTGACCTCTAACCTCAAAATTTGCATAATTTCTCTCTCTTGCCTAGTCAGTAGTGTGAATTGCATAATCAAAAGGCTCAACCCTTATCCCTAATCCCTTGAATTGTGAAATTACGCAATCACCTGGAATCCTCTTCTTTCCAGAATTGCGTAGTGGGAAAAATGACTACTCAAGCCCTTAGCCTGGCTCCCTGAGCTCCCTAAGTACGCAATTTTTTTTCCCAGTCCCAAACTGAATTTTGCATTGCGCAGTCTCAAGGCTCAATCTCAACCCTTCACTTCCTAAGATGTGCAATTGCACAATCACTGAGCCTCTCTCTCAACCTGTCATATGATTCTGGCTCAGTTAGTGGATCATCATGCAACATATTAGAATAGGGTTTTTTTGGACTGATGTCATCTCGTCATGAGTGAATTGTAGATGTAGGCACTCTATCATACCATGACAGGATGATGAAGAAGGAGATGGGTAAGGAGAACATGTTAGAAGACACCTTTGTAGCTAAATATGCAAGCCAACAAATTAGGAGAAAGGAAAGGAACACTAGTTTTTGACCACAACTCAAGACCTGATATCATTGAAGACTCCTTATCTCTAAGCCATATGGATGTGGATAGAATTAATTTTCAAGAATACACAAAGAAAGAAGCAACAAGAATGTCTTGAAATTTACATGCCATCATCTAGTCCTTTTCATCATTGTCATGTCATGATCCACCATATGCCACTTCATTGTGTGGATTATGTAACTTTCTATTTGAAAATGTATTTGAAAGTGGAAGTCCAAAGGACATCTACAAAAATTGAAGATTCATGTAAAGTCGAAAAGTCATGGGAAGTCAAACAATAATGATGGTAGAAAAGAGTCACAAGGAAGGTGAAGTATCACCTCCCCATTGGTTATATATACTCCCTCATTCTATGAGCAAGGGAATTTTTCACCTTGTTTCCTTCTGCAAGGCATTAAAGAGAAAATATAGTTTTTTTGTGGAGCAAGGAGTGGCTCCAATGCTCCACTATTGGAGCCAGTGTTTTTCATTGTATATATGTGTCTTGGGAATTTTAATTAATATCAAAAGCCTGATGGCCAACACGTTCTTCATGCATGGATTATGAATATTTGTAATACTATTCTGTGAATGTTTTTAATTTATGTTTATTTTCACTTGTGTTGGTTGCAATGACCGTCACATATTTGTGGACTATTCTGTTGGATGTTAGATGCATCCTTCTTGTTTTTTTGTGTATCTATTATGGTTTTACTATTACCTCCCTCTTAGATGTTCAATTTTCTCCCTCTCCATAGTAGAAGAAACTCAACACACCTACAACCAGACACTCACCAGGCACACTCATTTTCTTTTTGAAGGCACATATGTATTCATCTCTCTTTATGACAGTTAGATCCAATGAAAAAATTTAATAAAATGGTAACTGGGTCATATTATAGATGGGGATCCTATTCCAAAAGGTGTAAGGTATAATTGGGACCACATATCTCATCAGGTGCTCAGTGTAAAAGCTCAAAAATTAAAGTGCTAAAAATTTAATAGAAACTAAACGAAGACGAAGAGCTCATCACCAGGAATCCAGTGCAATTCATTTTGTCAAAAACAGAGTCCAGATTAAGAAGATAGAACCTACTATTCGTTTTCCTAAACAGCTAAAATTTTTGCAGAACAGGAAAGAATGGTGACATGGAAGCCCAGTTAGCAGAATAGGAAGAGTCTGGGAATATTCTTCAATATTTCCTAATGACACTGTGACAAGTGTCACTGTAGGATTTGCCAGCGAGTTTTGAAGGTGAATTTTTTTTTATATTTGCTCCTAAGGTCGAATTTGATTTTTTTTTGATGGTTGGAATGGCCAAACTAGAGGCAGACATGTGGTGTAGCTAGGGGCTTCCACGTGCCCCCTCTGGTGGACCCTATCCAAATTATGAAATTCATATCAGTTCAAAGTGATGAGGTTTTAATATATGGTCAAATTGCAACATATATTCCAAAGTTTGAATGTTGAAATTTTCCTATGGTTGGATTAAATATTAATAATGGTCGAATTATTAACCATTTCCAAAGGTTGGTTTTAATACATATATATGGGCACATTTTATTAAATTCCAAAGGTTATATTATAATTTTTTTGGGTGGAATTTTTTTTAACACAAGCTTGGTGGAGGTCAGGGCTCGACCCCATGACCTCCCCCACACCACAAGTGTTCCGTGCCAACACACCACGATGTTGGTTCTTAATAGTATATGACCTCGACTTATATTTGTTACTAATCATTTGATCCGACGGGGGTATGGAGGGGGACATCCCCCTCCCCATAAGACCTCACCACATGACTTCATTCTACAACCAGGAAGAGCGCAAATTGCTAATGGATATTTTAATGTTAAACGAGGTTTAATTAACCCATAATATTTGTATTTAAGTGGTATCCATATCTAATCCGTATTAGGATTAAAACACACTTAACGCAGTTAAACCAAACTTAGAATTAATTAAACTACAGTTAAGTTTCCAGAATTTTTGGTGGAGCCACGAATATAGGTGCTGCCCCAAATTTGGACGCCCTAACTAGAGTCTTCTCAAGTTTTGGAGGTAGTTTACTAGGAAAAACTGTTTTGGCCATATCTTTGATGAAATTCAACCAAATTGAGTGAAAGAAGAGTCATTTCAGAATGATTTGGACATTTTGGAAACTTTGAAGCAGATTTCAGGAGTAGTAGGTGAATTTAAACAACATTTTTTTTGCACATTTGACCTAATACAGAGGCCCAAGCCATGGAAGTTGTACCAAGGAGATGTAGCCCAGGAGGGGCGAACGCCTTCATCAAAACACTATGTTAATGGATAAATTGTGATGGTTTGATGTACTTGTTATTGCTGCTATTTAGCATTTGTTTTTCATGCTTTATGCTCTTGAATTTAACTTAAAACTCAACGAATTTACATGTTTGACATTCATAAACACCAAGGAAACCTATGCACATAAAGAATAAGATCAAAAAAATAATTATAACATTGAAGATGAAATTAGCACAACAAAACTAACATTCAAATTTCGATCAAGTTGGTATCAGAGAAAAGGTTTCTAGGGTTATTTTCTTGATAGTTTCTTGAGTTTTGCGCAATTAGGGTTTTAATGGTTGCAATTTTTTTATGCTTACAAGATTGAAATTGCAGAGAGGTGAAGGGAAATTGTTGGTTGCAAGTCTTGATATTAGGACCATAATAAGGAAAGCCAGAAGGGCACCATATCCACCCAAATTTCCACTCACAACTGCACTTGAAGCACCTCAATTTTTATCTCAAGAAGCTGATATTGAGGAGGTAAAAGTTTCTCCAGAAGCTAAGTTTGAATCCATAACCATAATGTCAGGTTTTGGAGAGACTGAAGGTCTTTCAAAAGATGAAGCATACAAGAAGGCTTTCTATGAACTGTGTTATCACTCAGAAAAAAATTAAACATCATTTGACAAAGTCTTAGAGGTTCATGTGTCAATGGTATGGTCATAGAAATCATTTTTCATTACTTCGTTAAGGAAAATTTAAAATTTTTCTTATTATATTATCCTAAGGTCCAAACCCACCCCCATTCAAGTATTTTCATGTCACATCAGTCAATATTTCCCAACATTTTTCATTTCCCAAGCTTACAACTCTTAAAAGGTCATTTTAGCCAAGAATCCCTACTTTCGTAGCTTATTACACAGAGAAAAGACACTTTTTGCTATGAAACTGCTAATACTTTCATAGTGAAACTACCCAAAAATACACTAAAAACGCTACAAAAGGAGGGATTCCTGTTTTTCTTGTCAAAACAAGTGATGGGTGTAAGTAAATGATTGAAAGGGATATGGTAGATGCCATTCGAGTCAGTTAGGGTTAAATCAAAGTACAATGGTCATGGATGAAGTCATTATTACCATTTTAAGCATGTATGAGTCATCATTATTGCCATGAGTTGTCGTTGAACTTAAAAATATTTCCCAATTGAGTCATTTTTCATTGTCTGGTCCCTGTTTGCATGTTATTGAGCTCTGGAGAGCTATTTCACTAAGCCCAAGTTGTGGCTGGTATTTCCAAAATTTTGCAGGTATCACTAATCAAGTGAGGTAGAGAAGACATAAAAGTACCATGGCTGCAAAGAGGAAGACCAAAAAAGGTGTCCACTATCTTAGATACGAGCCATTAAACATGAACATAATAAATGAAGACCCAACAGCTTCAGAAGTTTTTAGAAGAACAGGGTGTTTGCAGTTTTTCCAAAGATTGCAAGGATTCCATGTACAGGTTTCTAAAGAGTTTTCCTTAAATTTGAATGGGACAGCTGCAAAAGTGGGAATGTTGAACCTCACTATAACTCTAGAGACCATTGCAGTAGCAACAAGAATTCCAAGAGGAGAAGAGCAATTGTTCAAAGGTTTCAAATTCAACATGCAGGAATGTAAATAATTTATCAAGCCATCACATAGTGAGGTTGACCTTACAAATTCCATTCCAAGGAGCTACATGAAAGATAATTTCTCAAAGCTATTGCTTATCATTAGGAAATACTTCACTTGTGAAGGGAGGTATCAAAAGGTCTATTCTTACCACTTCAAGCTTCTGCTACATTTTGTTGGTGAGAAATCTCTTGATCTACCTTTTTATTTATACAAAAGCTTAGAAAAAATGGAAGATAAAGTTCAAGCTAAATCTGAAGGAAGTGAAACCTCACTTTTTTATCATGGATTAATGAAGTTGCTGGTTTTAGATGAGTTAAAAATAGTAGGTAGAGATTGGTCTTATTTTCTGTTTGCTAGTGGTTTTGAAGTGGATGCCATCACCCCTAAAAGAACTCCTAAACCTAGAAGTATAACATCACCTTCAGTGGTAAAAAAAAGTGAACCAGTAATCATGGAAACAGAGCAATTGCAGAAACTTGATACACCTATTGTTTCATCTGCAAAAAAAAAGCCTATTGTAAGAAAACCTATAAAAGAAGAGCCAACTGTGAGTAAAAATGGCAACAAAAGGATTAGAAGAAGCCAAACAATGGATAAGAGAAATTTAGAAGACATTCTGCATGCTATTGATATTGAGGAAACCCCCATAGTCCAAGTTGAAGATATAGATGAGGGAGGAAAGAAGCTCAAGAAAGCCAAATCAGAAAAGAAGTTAGAATTTGAAGGTGAGGATGTAGGTTTTATGTTTCAGGCTAGGAAACCCATGACAAGACATGCTAGAAAACTCTTGGAAAGCATTAAAGAAGTTTAGAGGGTCACTAACATTGTCCAACCACCACCAAGTATCGTTTACCTATCATCACCTGCAAAAGAAGATCCAATCATCAAGAAAAAGAAAGGAAAGGAGAAAATTATTGAAAAAACAGAGTTTGAGGTCCTTGAGGAAAAGTTAAAGTTAGAAAACCATGAAATATAAGTCTTGAAGAAAGAGGTAAGGAAACATAATGTCCAAAAAGTGTAGTTTGAGAAAATGAAATATATTTGGGAAGAGCAGGTTGATAGTGTGTCAAAGACCTTAGATGATACACAACAATTAATCAAATGGACTATGCCATTGAGGAAAGAGATGAAGCATGTTAGAATAATGAACCTACATTTGAAATATAGCAACAAAAAACTGAAGGACCAAGTCAAAGACCTCCAAGAGCAGTTACAATTGATCCATGAGGAGCTGGAGAAGAAGGGTTTAAAGATGACTGTAGTTGAGGAACCCATAGCTCAACTCATCATTAATGAAGAGGAAACACCTCAAGGATCTTAAATTGAGTTTGATTATGTTTTAAGAGGATAATGGCATGTTGAAAAACAATTTTATACCTCTGGAAGGTAGCTTTTTGAAACAAGGTCAAAATATGGAAATTACACAGTTTTCCACAGTTTCGTAGCGTTTCCTAGGATTGAAGCTAGGAAAATGCTATGAAAATTTCTGTAGCTTTATTTTTGTTTCTAAAACCACTTTTTGCAGCTTTCAAGGAAGGGAAATGGTAGTGATGATGTGTCAGTTCATGATGGACACCATGCAAGAACAAAGAAGCATAAATTTTGATTAAAAAAGTCATTTTTTGGACGCTACGAAACTACCCTATTTTCGTAGCGAGTTGTCTTTGAAGGTTTCTGAATAGTTTAAGAGGAGTTTTGGATAGGTGGACACATCCAATAGGTCAAGGGACCTTTCCAGAAATCATCCATGACATGAAGACCTTGAAATGGAGACAACTCATCAGCTAAAGCATTCGTTGAAGATAGGGTCCTATTTTCCTGAAAAATAGGGTTTGGTTCCATATGTTGAGGAGGATATTTAAGATGTCAAGTAGTGATGAGCTATGTCATAGCTTATTCAAACATGTGAAGCATTATTTGTCAGATATGTAACTGTTTTAAGAGATAAGGTAGTTTGATGTAATAAATAGGAGTTTGAGTCCTATTAGGAAAAGGTCTGTTTTAGAGTGTAGCTGTCATTTTCTAATTAAAGCACATGTTTTACTATTATGCAAGGTGTCATAGGAAGAGTTCGGTTAATCTAGCGAAGAGGCAGATCATATCTGATGTAAGAAGGTCTATTAAAGGGAAGATTATAGAAATTGTAAAGGGTTGGAGATTTTTTGCACTACTGCAGCTTTATGTAATTTGACTGATATCAATAATACAGAGGAATTTTTCTTGATCTACCTGATATTTTAATGGATTTTTTAATGTCTTTCTAATCTATATTCTTATTTGTACCACTTGCAATAGATTTCATCTTTATTACTCAGAATTCATATGTTTATGCTCTGACTTTCTTTATTAATGAAATGATTGTGTTGCCTTATGTTCTATGAGTGATTTAACTTTGTTAAAAACTCTTACCTACATCAGCTTCCATGTCAAGAGAGCTTACCACTGAACCTACTGATTTGTTGACTGCATAAGCCCAATGGTTGTAGACCTGTACTCTTTTCAACCTACATACCTCAAAATCAAGTTATTTTTCAAATAGAGTTAGCCATCTAGTTTTATCATTATCTAATATCATAAACCCCTTTGAGAGAGCCCTCTCAGACTGAAGAGACTAAGCTTCAGTCACAAGCTAGTTTGAAGAAGTTACATAGAGTTGTCTGATTAGCAGCCAATCAAGTGAAATTTTGTGATAACAAACTGATTGAAAGGGTTAGGATCCTCTTTGAAGAGAGGGACACTAGGATGGTTGGAGATAATTCTAAGTCTCCACATGGAGAGGGAACCTCATAAGGCAAGAAGGATGAAGAGAAAGATTCAAAGGGAAGTGGAGGAAAGCCTCCTCCATTTCCACCATCTTCATCATCATCCTCATCTTCTCCATCAACATCATCTTCCACTTTCACCACAAAAACTACCCATACTCACTCAAAGACCACAAAAGAAAAATATCCCTTACCCAAACTTGATGTCAAATTTGAGCTTCCAATGTATAATGGAGAGGTAAATGCAGAGAGGTTGGATAATTGGATACATCAACTAGAGGTGTATTGCAGAATTCAAAACCTTCATGAAGATTACATAAAGATTCAATTGCCTTCTTTGAGGATGGAAGGATTTGCACTTGTTTGGTGGGAAGCAAGGACTCATGAAGAGATTAAAAACTACGGTAAGATCTCTATGTCCCGCTCAAGTTTTATTTCTTCCTTTAAAAGGAAATTTTATCCTCTAGCTTACATGAAAAATGCCATTATGGATTGGAAAAATTTTAAAAAATTGAAAGGGCAAAGTGTGCAAGATTATACTAATGAATTTATGAGAAGAGCTCTTATTTTGGGTATTAATTTTGTTTCTCAAGAAACTTTGTTAAGTATATTGGGAGTTTCAACAGTTACCTTAGGCACAATATTCTCATGTTAAATCCCACAAACATAGATGAGGTTTGTGTTGAAGCCACAAATTTAGAAGCAAGAGGGAAATAGAACATAGATGAGAAAATTAATAGTGAGGATAAAGGAAAGGGAAAGTTTTATGGAAAAGGAAAGATGAATAGCTCTGTCAAAAGAGAGAAAGATAAACTCACATGTAAAAATTGTTTGAAGAATGGCTATGATGAAGACCACTGTTGGAAAATTCTACCAGTTTTGAATCCAAACAAACTGAAAGCCAAAGAAAAAGATAAAATTGTTGCTAACATTGAACATGACTTAGGTTCAAATTTAGGAGATGAAACAACGATTAAAACCATGGGTTCAAAAGGTAAGAACATAGAAATCACTAGTTCTTCAAATTGTTGCAATGTCACTCAAGATGAAGATACAAGAATTGAAATTTTCCATATTAGAGTTGTCTCTAAACATACAAAGATAGACACACTTTTTGATAGTGTGTCACAAGATAATATGATTTCTGAAGATTTGGTTAAGCAGCTAAACCTTGAAACTGTTAGACATCCAAGACCTTATCCTTTAGGGTGGATATGCAATAATGAAAAATTGCAGGTAACAAGGAAGTGCATACTAAGATTCTCCATCAATTCAAACTTTATTGATGAAGTTGAACTTGATGTGGTGTCACTTGAGATATCAGGTATTATTTTGGGAAGTCCTTATCTTTATGATAGGAAAGTAGTATTTAATCACCATGAGAATAAGTATCACTTGTTTAAATATTAAATTGAGTACATAATTAGAGCACATAAGAAAAATACAATTTTGTCTCTTATACATGCAGGAGAAATGAAAAGGATAGTGAATGCAAGTCAAAATTTGACATTGTTGATGATCAAACATAGAGAAGTTTTGAATAAAACCATTCAAAAAGATGCATCAAATGAACAAGTTGATTTCATTAAAGTTTCTTATGCTTGTAATGAGATGTTTCAAGTTTCTAATAGGCTAGCTTTGAAAGGAGGTGAACAAGATGTAAAACATTTTCAGTAGTCAACATCAGTGTTTAGTAGTGTTGGAAACAAGATGTCGGTGCAAGAGAGTGAAAAGATCAAAGAGAAAGCGGCAAAGCAATTTGAAAAAGAAGGCATGGGTTCCACAAGTTATTGTTTTTGGTTTCCAAAGGGTACATGGCAATGGCGAAAGTACTTGGTCAAGAGTCGATGCAAGTACAAAGCAAGCGCAGCTAAGAATCGCTATGATGATAGTGTGAGGTGAGACAGTTTTTAAGTTTCCTTTGATTGATGGCCGAGGTAGGAACAAATGTTTTCCTGCAAGAATAGCTTGCTGCTCTGCAAAATTCTATGAAATTGCAACATGATGGTGTCAAAAATAGCAAGAGAAGGTTGCCAGAGTCAAGGAAAAAGTTAATTTTTTTTGTGAAAATCTCAATTTGATAAAAATAGGAAAATTTTAGTGGATTGAGACTAGAAGGGTGAGTGAACTATACCCTCATCCACATGATCAGTAATAAAAGATATTTTGGGGTCAAAGAGGCTTGTAGTGGGTAGGAATGATCAGGTGATTAGTGTAAAAGCTCAAAAAATAAAGTTCTCAAAACTGAATGGAAACTGAACGAGAACAAAGATCTCGTCGCTAGGAATCCAGTGCAATTTGTTTTGTCGAAAATAGAGTCTAGATGAAGAAGATAGAGCCTGCTGTTCGTTTTCCTAAAAAACTAAAAAAAATGTAGAACATGATAGAATTGTGATATGGCAGCCCAGTCAGTAGAACAGGAATATTCTGGGAATATTCTACTATTTCGCCTAATGACACTATGACAAGTGTCACCGCAGGATTCTCCAGCTAGTTTTGAAGGTGAAATTTTTTATATTTTCGCCTAAGGTCAAATTTGATTTTTTTTTAATGGTTGGAATGGTCCAACCAGAGCTGGACATGTGGTGAAGCCAGGGGCCACCACGTGCCCCCTCTGGTGGACCCTATCCAAAGTTCAAAATTTCTATCAGTTCAAAGTCGAAAGGTTTTAACATATGGTCGAATTGCAACATATATTCCAAACTCCAAATGTTGAAATTTGCCAATGGTTGGATTAAATATTAACAATGGTCGAATTATTAACCATTTCCAAAGGTCAATTTTTTTTTTTAACTGAGTTGGGTATGTTTTATTTATTTGGAAAGATTTGGTTGGGCCAAGGCCAAGACAACTAAAGGTACATTGCGGCTAGCCGACTTTCTTGTATAGAAATTGTTTTCCCTATTCATGGTATGCAAATTTGGAGAGGTATTTCCTCATTTATACTAATATTTCCTTTCTAAAGTAGGCATCCTTTGTTTTCCATGGAATCTGCTTCACTGTTTGAATTTCTGAGGATATGAAATTATTTATAGGAAGTGAAGTTGAGCAGTATCATATTTAATCTTCACAAAGTCTTGTAAGGATTGCGTTGTTAAACTATTCCTCAATGTTGAGATTTTTTATATGAATTTCTGAGTCTCTGAAGGCTTGGAATTCTTTGATACCTCCATCTCGTGCTATGTGACATGATTTTAGGAGGCCTAAGATCTCTGCTTGGTTGTTGGTTCGTTGCTCAAGTCCCCAGCTGAAACTATCCCTTCTTATTCCATCCGAGGAGTAGATAATGTCACCTGCACTTGATGCCCTGGGGTTTCCCTTGGATGCTCCATCAAAAATATTGTAGTTTTGTTTTTCTTCCTCCACTCTTGAAAAATGTCATCAGGTTCTCTTTTTCTTCATTCTGGGTTTATGATGGGAGAGACCAATGATTGTTTCTTGGCTTGAGGGGCGAGAGCTTCCATCCAATTATTTTCTTTAGTAAGCAAGGAGGTTTCTTCTTTGTAGGTTTTCTGTTGTACCGATTCAAGGAGAAGAGATTTGGATTTAGCTGCAACCTTTCTTGGGGGGCAGGAAGTTTCATTGAAAATCCACTCATTTTGGGCCAGCCATATTTGCCAACAGACATATTTGGGGATGGAGAGCAAGACTCTTTGCCAAATGGATTTGTTGGGGATGCTGTGAGGGTAACACTGGCTCCATGAAGAAAAGAGCTCCAACACTGATTTGTGATATGGAAAGGTAACCTGAAGATCATTAAGGATGAAACCCCACACCTCTTTTCCAAATATGCAATCAATGAAGGGATGTGTCAAAGTTTCACTATCGTTTCAGCAAAGCATGCACCTGTGAGGGCCAACAATATTCCTTTTGGTCAGATTATCACCTGTCATAACTTTATTGTGCATAAGAGTCCAGGAAAATAAATTAAATTTTGGGAGTCTAAGAGGATCCAATACTTGCTTTGAGAAATTGGGAGATTGATTTTGTTCTTTTGGATATTGTAGTGCGTTATAGCTCGAAGCTGTGGTGTAGACTCTAGACTGTCCCCAACCCGAGCTATCTATCATGTCCTTATGCACTCAAGCGAAATCATTCAATAGCTCTATGAGGGTTAATTGTTGATGGCAGAGATGTTCTGTTACACTGTGGAGGTCCCAACCGAGCCAATTTCTGTGCCTGTCCTAGATGGAGAGGTCGTATAGACTACTAGTGCCTCCGTGGATTAGCCAGTTTCTCAATTCTTTTATGTCATCGTTTTTGAAGAGAGGATCTTGATCCATTATGCGATCTTCCCAAAGCTTCATCCACCTTCCATTTCCTGGGATGCGATATACATTTCGTTTAAAAAAATTAAAACTTTTTTGACATAGGTGTTTGGTCAATTTAGTGTGTCCTAAATTGCTACATTAATTTGTCAATCCGGGATTCGTAAGCTGACGAAGTGTGGCGCACTATATGTGCAAGATAACCCATCTCTTACTTTTTTGTTGTTTTTGGGTTTTCTTTTTTTATTTATCTTGGGGAATTTTTATCTTGGTTGGTTTCCTAATGTGAGATGGAAAATTCTAAAAGACAAGTATGGATATAAGTGTTCAAGGCAATGATGTCCTTTATAATGGTTTCCCAAACTTCAAACTTCAAAAAGGTTTTAAAACATGCAATGACAAAATTAATTCCTAAAAGAAAATGAAAATGTGCCACTATACTAGTCAAACAAACAGTGAACTATTGATCATGGAACCCATTACCCTTGCTGCTGTCTAAATACAAAAGAAAATGTGCTCAAAGAAATCCAAGAATTGCAAGCAAAGTAAAGCTAAAATCAAATTACATCAACTCATATTATGACCCCTCACCATTAGTCTCGCTATGGCTTTCGGAGGTAATCATAAACAACTTGAGCAATTTGATATCTAATTTGTAGAAAAATAAACTAATATCAAATTACAAACTCATACTTCAATCCCTCAACATTAGTCTCGCTATGGCTTTCAGAGGTAACTGATAATGACATGAGAAATTTAATATCTAACTTGCAGAAAAATAAACTAATATCAAACTACACACTCATACTTCAATCCCTCACCATTAGTCTCGCTATGGCTTTCGGAGGTAACTGATAATGACATGAGCAATTTAATATCTAACTTGTAGAAAAATAAACTAATATCAAACTACACACTCATACTTCAATCCCTCACCATTAGTCTCACTATGTATTTCGGAGGTAACTGAAAATGACATGAGTAATTTAATATCTAATTTAACTAGTAAAGCAAATATACAAAACTAAAATAAATAAAACAGTGCTGGAATTAAAAGCTAAGAAAAATAATTCAGCAGAAGGACAAGACTGATTCCATGTCATTAGTCATTGTAAAACTATGTGCAAATGCCCGGGCTGCCTACTGTAATCTGGAACAAAGACACTGATCAGTTAACAGCAGTATAAAGCATGAAAAATTATGGACAGAAATAAAACGTTAATACCATAAAAGATGTAATATATACACGTGAATGACTATGGCACAATGAACGTAAGGAAATGAAGCATGAAACTATACAGCAATAAACAAAACCTCGGTGTGTGCAGGGGCCCTCTGCACAATCCTCGGGAAGCAGCTATCAAACATGAATTATGCTTATGAACAAAGTCTTCTCATATATTTAAAATGCAGTCATAACAAGGAAATAATGTCACGGCACAGTGGGCTTTCTTGACAGCGAAAATTAAATTACACAAGCTAACTACTATGCGTATGAGAACGCATTATTTATAGCAGAGGAAGACATAACTAATTTCCTACAATCTGTGCTGATAAAAGACACGTGAACCACCACATCCAGAAATCTAGCATTATGGCTGCCGTGAAGATTAAATCTATGGAGAGTGGCCATTGAGTTCGGCTTATGGAGCTATTCACAGGTGTTGATATGTCCCCCGTGATTTAGAAACGGCCACACAAGTCTTCACGTGGTGAAAAACGGAGTTCTGTCACCGTAGGACTCTTAGGTTGACCACCGCTTGACTATCTTTGACCACGGCCTTCTTTGGTGAATTCGACTGAGCCAATAGGACTCGGTCCATATCCATGTAATTTCCAACTTGCCCATGTGGCTTGATTTTCCTGAGGACACCTGCAATATAGACTTTAAAAAAATGGCTGCGGAAAGTTGAAGCGGCTACGAAAAGTGACAAGGTTCCGCAGCTTAATGAGCAAAAATCTAATTCAAACAACAGACACAAAACATAGTTAAAAAACACTTTAAATGCTCTTTTATGATTAATATGCAATGATGTTGATGACTTAGGAGGTCCAGGTAAATGGAAAAAGTCTAGAAAGGTGTATAGGGAAGATGCAAGTTTGGGACTCAACATACCCCCACTGTGAAGGTGTTGCATGTCCCCATGCAACCAAAATTTTGATCATCCTCCTTCAATTCATATGCTCTGATACCTCTGCCAGTACATCCAGTTCTCTTCTCTACTTTCTTGGTTTTGCTAACATCCTGGGCTTCTTCATCAAGCATCTGAATTTGAGATTAATCAGTGCTCTACTTATCTTCTTGAATTTCTTCTTCAATTTCCTGTTCTTTTTGTACCACAGTCCCAGATGTAGCATAGTGTTGTCATGAATGATCTTGTCCAATCTGCTTTTCTCCTTTAATGCTTCATTTTCATTTTTAATATGTCTATTTAGAACCTCCAACTCAAAGACTTCTTGTTTCAACAATTGGACTAGAGCTTCTTGTGCTGTGTGAGGCTGAGTGGATGAAGTGCTGGGACCCGTGGCTGTTATTTCTAAGGATTCTATGTAATCATACACCTCTTGCTGCTTTGGATCTATCTCGGGTGTCGTTTTCGTTGGGCTGTCCCCAAAATATTGTGGAGGAGAATTGACTTCAAAATCTGGCCCAAAAGGACTCATGTCAACATCTTGAGGACTAGTTTCAACATTTGGCTGAGAATGAGGTGGACTATGGGCAGCTGGAGTTTGTTCAGGTGTTCCTTCTCCCAAATCAATAAAATGGGGTCCTTTTGTTTGTGCTTTCCTCCACTTTCCTTTAAGCCTGCTGCTTCTTCTTACATGCTATGGACTACTATCTTTTTCCTTCTGTTTTTCTTTTCCTTTCTTTTTGGCCATGGCTGACTGTTCTTGAAGATGAATTAGTCTCTCAGACAATACTTGATGGTATTCTTCTGAGGAAGGGGTTTGATGCATAGCCTCAATGCTTCTTTTCTCTTTTGATTTTGTTGGCTTTTTATCCTCAGTCTTTTCCTTCTTCCTTTTAGACAGTCTTTCTTCTCTACTAGTTCTTTCAACTGTGTTAGTAGGAGTGCTTTGAGTTTTATCATTTGTTCTCTTTCTTCTACTTCTTTTTGATGTACTGCCTTCAGGGGTTTCTTGGGGTTCTTCAAAGAAATTTCTAATTAAAAACTGCTCCCAGGTGTCCTTTTTCTCTTTTAATTGTTTTTCTATCAAAATTTTCATGAGACCATGGTGATACAAATGTGGTTCTACGTTCCCCAGATGATTTTGGATGGTTATAGACATCCTTTTCAAACTGTTTAGTAAAAAGTATGGCAGATTGAGGGCCTGGTTGTCTAGGAAATTCATCAACAGTCGGGTATGATACATGTACATTGATCCAAAACATCCCTCACACGTAATAAACATTTTCATAATCAACAGTAAAATGGTCCACTCTTCTTTTAAAGCATGAACAAGAATTCCCTTTTTGAAAATGGTGACATCCATACCTGGGTTACGTAGGATCACTCTCCAGGCTTCCTCTCCAATGCTCTTGTTCTTGAACCAACGTTCACCTTCTTGAGGGATTTCTGTAGCAGCTGCTATGGATGCCTCAGTCACTGTAAATTTGAGGTCCCCAATTTCCACCTCCAGACCGTTGAAAGGCCTCGCAAAAGCTTTTGTTACCTCATTATTGTAGCCTTTAAACTTTTGAATAAACCAAAGCCATTTTTCCTTTTTCAATATATCTTTGACTTACGGGGTATCCTTCCATAAATTTGGGTCCCTCTGGTTCTTCCCTCAAAAACCGACCCATCCTTCCTTCTGTTCTTTAAAAATCGTCTGCATGAGGAGGGTTTAGCAGAGGTAAGACGGCTGAGTTAGCGGAAATGAACAGGGTTTATGAAGGAGACCAGTGACTGTAAGCGGATATCAGAGAATAGGTACACGGAATGAAGCAGAACAAAGAACAAAATGGGGTGAAGGCTTATGTGAGAACGGTGGAAATGCAACCGTGAGGTGAATAGAACAGTAGGGGGAGTAAAGTGTATCTGGCAGTATTTAAAATTGGGTGGCTGCTGAGTATACGCAAGCACATTTATGAAACGGCTGCGGATTGGCTGAGAGAAGCCGTAGTCAAATCAACCACGTTCCATAATTACAGGTGGAATATCAAAGTATAGTCAAACACGAGTGAAGACCGGAGGCTTGATTATGAGACTGTTTAAAAATGAATGCAAGGATTATGGGGGAATCGTGTAGAGATTGTGGAACGATTATGGAGTTACCAACGCAATCATTGCATATAATGGAGCTATGGTTTATAACTATGTAAAAATGTGCTTGAATGCCATTTGAAATAAATTTCTACTCATACCTTGGAATTCTTGCCATTTTTTATTAGTCTTCAATCAATTGCTCCTCGTTGATGCTTTTGAATGCCTCATGTCTTCAAAATATGTCCTCATACCTGCATTTGATTTCCTGATTGTTGAACTAACATCTGACTGTAAATTTTTGAAAAACAGAGTGGTGGCTGCAGAAACTGCTTCTGGCTGCGGAAACTGGTGTTAGCTGCGGAAACTGACACATCAATTATTTGGGTGAATGGAGATGGATAGATGATAACTGACTGATGAAAATGATCATGAAAGAAAAATTTTATTGGTGAAATGAAATGAAATAGATGAAATGGAGTGAAATGAAATGAAGTGGAGTGGAATGAAGTGGAGTGAAATGGAGTGGGTTGTCATAAAACTTGTGAAATGAGAGAGATAGAATTTTTTTGGAAAATATAGGGTGTCAGGTGTTCCTGATTTTCACCCTACATTTTCTGTATAAGACTGCCAATCAGTGATTGGTTTTCAGGCTTATACAATATATATATATATTTTTCTTATGAACAGAAAAGAACAAAGGCTAGGCTGGTGGAGAAGAAGGATTCTTCTTCACCAGCCTTATTGCAGAATTATCTTGAAACATTTTGACAAATTCCTCTTTTGAGAGTGGCTTATGATAGATCTTTAATCTGTGGCCATTCAAAATAAGAGGAGTTTGATATTCATCAATGGTCTTGATTCTTACTGCTCCATTGCTAAAGATCTTGTCAATCTCATATGGCCCAAGCCAATGAGTCTGAAATTTTCCTTTAAAATCTTTAAACTTGGAATCAAATAGCAATGCCCAATCTCCTTCTTGAAACTTGTTCTCTTTGATGTATTTGTCATGCCATTTAGCTCTTTGATATTGAACTAGATCAATTCTTAGAATTGCCTCTTGTCTAATCTCATCTAGCTCATTCAACTGCTCCATTCTATGCTTTTGGGCTTCTGATAGATCCATCCTCAACTGAACTGCCATCTTGAAAGTTTTGACTTGGAACTCAATAGGGAAGATGACTTCTTTCCCATAAACAAGTTCATAGGGAGAATGTCCTGTTGTATTTCTCCATGTAGTTCTATAGGCCCACAAGGCTTCAGGAAGCCTTTCTGCCCAATCTCTTATGTGTAGATGAACAGTTTTGGTGATGATACTTTTGAGAACTTTGTTTGTAGACTCCACTTGACCATTTTCTTGTGGATGGTAAGGGGTAGATATTCTGTGCTTGATTTTGTATTCTTCCATCAGCTTCTCCACCAGGTTAGATGTGAATTGGCTTCCCTGATCTGTCACAATTTCTCTTGGAACACCAAAGCGAGTAAAAATATCCTCATAAAGAAAATTAACAACTGAATTTTCAGTAGCATACACTAATGCTTTGGCTTCCACCCATTTAGTAACATAATCAGTACAAACCAATATATACTTCTTTTTCTTAGATGGTGGATTAATAGGTCCAATGAAATCTAAAGCCCATTTTTCAAAGGGTTCGATGAGTACTTGTGGTTGCAATGGCATTTCATTTGAAAGGGTAGGTTTCCCTACTCTTTGGTAGTTGTCACACCTTTTGACATATTGTTTTGCATCTTTGAAGAGGGAAGGCCAACAATATCCTAAAGAGAGGATTTTATAGGCTGTCCTTTTGTCAGCAAAGTGTCCACCGCATGGTTCATCATGACATGCCTTGAGGATATCAGGCATTTCATCTTCCCTGACACATCTTTTGATCACAAGATCTGGCCCTGTTTTAAACAATTCGTTAGAAATCCATGAATATTTTGAACTCTCCTGAATAATCTTTCTTTTTTCACTTGGAAATAAATGTGGAGGTAGTTTCCCTGTAACCAAATAGTTAGCAATATCTGCATACCAAGGAGTCTTAATAGTTACTGCAAACAAGTATTCATCAAGAAACTTATCCTCTACAGGAGAATCTTCTTTAGTATTCTGAATCCTAGACAAGAAATCAGCTACCGTATTTTGTTTCCCTGGTCTATCCAACACAGTAATATTGAATTCCTGCAAAAGTAGGAGCCATCTTGTCACTCTGCCATTAGTAACAGGTTTGTTCATTAGATATCTAATCGCAGAATGATCAGTATGAATAAAAGTTTCATAGCCTGTTATATAATGTCTAAACTTATTGATTGCATGAACAACAACTAAAATCTCTTTTTCAGTTACAGTATAGTTCAACTCAGTGGGAGTCAAATTTTTACTGGTATAGTAAATGGCATAAGGGACTAAATCCTTTTGACCCAACACTACTCCTAGAGCTGTATTTGAAGCATCTGTAGAAATATGGAAAGGGAGTTTCCAATTTGGTCCTCTCAAGATAGGTGCTTCAGATATTCTTGTTTTCAAAGTTTCAAAGGATGATTGACAATCAGGATCCTATTTGAATTCACAGTCTTTTGTAAGCAATTTGAAGAGTGGAGATGCTATTTTAGTGAAGTTTTCTATAAATCTTCTATAGTATCCAGTAAATCCTAGAAAACTTCTAACATCTCTTTGACAATTTGGAATAGGCAACTTGGAGATAGCTTCAAATTTTGATCTATCAACCTTAATCCCATCTCTTGAAATATGATGCCCCAAAACAATACCTTCAGTAAACATCATAAAGCATTTTTCATGGCTTAATGAAAGGTTTGTTTCTTTACATCTTATAAGGACTTTTTCCAAATTTTCTAATGCCTCTTCAAATGAATTACCATAAAATGTAAAATCATCCATATAAACCTCTACACAATCATGGATTAGATTAGAAAAAATTCCTAGTACTGCTCTTTGGAATGTTGCGGGTGCATTACATAACCCAAAAGGAAGCACTCGATAGGAAAAAGTCCCCCATGGACAGGTAAATGTGGTCTTATCTTGATCTTCAGGTGCTACCCGAATTTGATTATAGCCACTAAAACCATCCAAAAATGAAAAGTACTTTTTGCCTGCTAATGTATCTAATACCTGATCGATAAAGGGCAAAGGAAAGTGATCCTTCAAAGTTGCTTTGTTCAATTCCCTGTAATCAATGCATACCCTCCATTTACCATTATTTTTAGGTACCATAACCAAAGGAGAAACCCATCGGCTATCTGAAATTGGATAAATGAAGTTTACATTGAGTAGTTTTTGGAGCTCTTCTTTCACTATCTCCCTAAGGTTTGGATTCATCCTTCTCTGAGGTTGTCTAATTGGTCTACTGTTTTATTCAATATAGATATGATGGATGCAAGTCTTAGGATCAATACCTTTCATATCAGTATACTCCCATGCAAATGCAGTAGAATGTTTTTGCAAGATTTTGGTTAGTTCTTCCTGTTGTGACTTTTCCAAATTTTTGTTGATATTCAATGTTTTTCCTGGAAAAATCTCAATGGTATAACTACCGAATTCTTCCATAGAGTAAAGAGACATTTGTCTTGATGATAAATATTCAATGTCAGATTCCAACTGAAATTGTGTGGGGTCATATTCTGAAGATGTCTCAAAATTTTCTAATGTGTTCAGAATTTGACTATCCTCACTAATTTCAGAAATGGTAAAGATAGGTTGTATAGTGTCCTCATCATCGACCCATTCATCGTCTCCTACTTCTATGATTGCTTTTGTTGGAGGATACAAATTGAATTTCTTTGTCGAATTACCATTAGAAATGTACATATCCCCAGATCTACAACTAATGAAAGCATCAGCTGTGGCTAGCCAAGGTCTTCCTAAGATAAGTGGGTGCCCTCCTAGATTACTCTTGGGAGTCAAAATCATAAAATTTACTGGATATTCCCAAGAATCTAAGGAGACTGAAATATCTTCTAATACACCATCTGGTTTGATAATTGATTGATCTGCAAGTTGCAGTAAAGTAGGTGTAAAAAGAAGATTAGGAAGTTTTAGCTATTCCATAATCTGTCTACTCATAATGTTGATAGTAGCCCCTAAGTCAATCAATGTGTTTAGAATTTCTATCCCATTTATATGTGTCTTGACAATTGGACTACCTGGATCTACATACTTCTGCATGGTAATTTTTCCCATCATGATATCTGCAATTTTTCCTACCAGTTGGATTCTTCTTGTGTCTCTTGGTTTCCTTCTTGGTCTTTTGAGACTCAACTCCTTTATTGTTTTTGCTAGAATAGGAATCTCTCTAATGGCTTGTAGCAAGGGAATCTTGATACAAAAATTCTTTAATTCATCTAGAAAATCATAGTTAGGCAACAAGATTTGTTTTTCCACCCCTTTATCAATTTGTAATATTTCAAGGAAAGGAGGTGTGGATGAAGATGCAGGTTGCTCAACTATAGGAGTTGTGGGGGATAAATTTTCTTTCTCTTTTTGAATGTTTGAGTTTTGGAGAGATGCTTCCTCATAACCCTTATTGACTTTAAGAGAGTCCTCCTTAGAGGTATCTTGCTGTTGGTCATCTATAGAAGGTTTTTCTAAAACTCTACTAGACCTGAGTTGTACATCATTGAGAGGAACAATCATATAGGTCGAAAATTGTTGTCCTTCTATCATGTAAGTATTCTGAGGATTTTTATTGTTAGGATTTGGCAATGGCTGAGCTGGAAGTTGATTTGTCTTTTGTTGGAATGGAAGCATGAGTTGAGAATTTGGATTTTTTTGAGAAGATTGTTGTTGTGGAAATGGTAATGGAAGTTGTAGATTTGGGTTTGGAAGTTGTGGAGCTTGTTGATTTTGAAAAGATGGAGGATATTGATAAAATTGAGCAAATCTCCCATAAGGATTTTGTATACCTTGTACCCATGACTGATATGAATTTTGAGGTTGGGGCCAAGGTTTTTGCCAAGGATTCCAATTTGGTGGGGGTTGAGAATTCATAGGGTTGTTAAACCCTTGAGTTTGTTGCCCCTGCCAAGGTCTTCTTGCAACAAAACAGAGAGATTCTACTGAATCTGGATCTTCTTGAAAGACAACTTTGAGTCCATGAATTGAAGGAAAATCCTTGGTCTCATGATTCTCTGAGCAAATCATGCATGTTTCTACAACTTTTGCATCCAAGGGACATTCCCTTAAAGCATGTTTCTTCCTACATTTCGGACAAAAGATGGCTAGAGCATCTGTTTCTGCTTTCTGCTTGTTTTGGATCTTAAGGGTGTCTAGTTGTTCACTAAGGCTCCCTAAGATATCGGTTTTAAATTCATCAAGCATATTGTCAATCTCTACCCTACTTACTGATCCAGTTGCAGATTTGTTAGCCCTGATAAGAGAAGGATCCCTAGGCCCTTTTCCTGTTTTAGATTTTCCTCTTGAGAGATGGACACATAGTTCTGTTATGTCACGAAGTGGAAGTTGAGAAATGTCTCCTTTCACCATCATGTTTAAAATATCTATCCATTCATCTCTGATGGCTTTTAATATAAGGGCTTTCAAAGTTTCATCATCTAAGTTGCTCATCTTTTCTCTTTTTAAGTTGTATTGAAATCTTTCAAGTAAATCCTCCAAATTTTCATCTTCTTTTTGCACCATTTTGAATACCTCATCCTTGTGATTGGTGGGCATGCAATATTCTAGGTATCTATCAAAAATTATTTGTTTCATATCATTCCAAGTCCTAATAGATTGGGTGGCTAATCCCATGAACCATTTCAAAGCGGCTCCCTTCAATGTTGAAGGAAAAATTTTGAGTTTTTGAGAGTCTTCCATATAGTCATAGGTTCGGCACACGACTTCAAACTCAAATAGAAATGTTTCAGGATCCTCACTTCGCAATCCATAAAATTTGGGGAGGACAGATGGTGAGATTTTTTTCATCGTTGTATGAGTTTCCTCATCAACTATAGGGAATCCAAACAAGTTGTCTCCTTCCCTATTTCTTCCATTATTACCTTCACCTCCACCATTGTTGCCTCCATTATTTCCTCCTCCTCTACCTCTACCTCTACCTCCGAATCCATCTATTATTTCCTCTATCATGATAGTTTCTTTAGAGTCCTCAAAGTCCTCTGGTTCTTCTATCAAGGGAGGATGAGAGGGAGTCTCTTCCTTTTCTTCTTTAGGTGATTCTACTTCTTTAATTACCATATACTGTCCTGTAGAAGTAAAGAAAGGGTCCTTTTCTAAATGAGATTTGGTAGATGGTGTAGGAGAATTCTCTAACTCAGCTGCTCCTTGAATTCCAAGAATCTTAAGGCTAGGGGTAGATGGTGGTGAATCTTGTCTATGCCTTGAAGAAGATGGTGTTGTGAAAATCGAACTCTTGGCTCTAGCTATAAACCTTCCCCTATAATCTCTTGCTCTATGCATGTCATTTTTTTATTTTTAAGTTGGGCTAATAATTCTCTTTCTGATCTTCCAGGTCACACTAGGTGCAAGAAGAGAGCATACTTAAGAAATTATTGAACTAATAACTCTCTTTTCTGATCCTCCAGATCACACTAGGTGCAAAAGGAGAGCATACTTCAAGAAGTTATTAAGTTTTCCCTTCTTCTTATATATATTTTTTAAGAAATTGGCTACCTAGTTACACTTCCCCGGCAATGGCGCCAAAATTTTTGGTCAATTTAGTGTGTCCTAAATTGCTACATTAATTTTTCAATCTGGGATTCGTAAGCTGACGAAGTGTGGCGCACTATATGTGCAAGATAACCTATCTCTTACTTTTTTGTCGTTTTTGGGTTTTTTTATTTATTTATCTTGGGGAATTTTTATCTTGGTTGGTTTCCTAATGTGAGATGGAAAATTATAAAAGACAAGTATGGATATAAGTGTTCAAGGCAATGATGTCCTTTATAATAGTTTCCCAAACTTCAAACTTCAAAAAGGTTTTAAAACATGCAATGAAAAAATTAATTCCTAAAAGAAAATGAAAATGTGCCACTATACTAGTCAAACAAACAGTGAACTATTGATCATGGAACTCATTACCCTTGCTGATGTCTAAATACAAAAGAAACTGTGCTCAAAGAAATCCAAGAATTGCAAGCAAAGTAAAGCTAAAATCAAATTACATCAACTCATATTATGACCCCTCACCATTAGTCTCGCTATGGCTTTCGGAGGTAATCATAAAAAACTTGAGCAATCTGATATCTAATTTGCAGAAAAATAAACTAATATCAAATTACACACTCATACTTCAATCCCTCACCATTAGTCTCGCTATGGCTTTCAGAAGTAACTGATAATGACATGAGCAATTTAATATCTAACTTGCAGAAAAATAAACTAATATCAAGCTACACACTCATACTTCAATCCCTCACCATTAGTCTTGCTATGGCTTTCGGAGGTAACTGATAATGACATGAGAAATTTAATATCTAACTTGTAGAAAAATAAATTAATATCAAACTACACACTCATACTTCAATCCCTCACCATTAGTCTCGCTATGGCTTTCGGAGGTAACTGAAAATGACATGAGTAATTTAATATCTAATCTAACTAGTAAAGAAAATATACAAAACTGAAATAAATAAAACAGTGCTAAAATTAAAAGCTAAGAAAAATAAATCAGCAGAAGGACAAGACTGATTCCATGTTATTAGTCATTGTAAAACTATGTGCAAATGCCCGGGCTACCTATTGTAATCTTGAACAAAGACACTGATTAGTTAATAGCAGTATAAAGCATGAAAAATTATGGACAGAAATAAAATGTTAATACCATAAAAGATGTAATATATACACGTGAATGACTATGGCACAATGAACGCAAGGAAATGAAGCATGAAACTATACAACAATAAACAAAACCTCGGTGTGTGCAGGGGCCCTCTGCACAATCCTCATGAAGCAGCTATCAAACACGAATTATGCTTATGAACAGAGTCCTCTCATATATTTAAAACGCAGTCATAATAAGGAAATAATGTCACAGCACAGTGGGCTTTCTGGACAACCAAAATTACATTACACAAGCTAACTACTATGCGTATGAGAACACATTATTTATAGCATAGGAAGACATAACTAATTTCCTACAATCTGCGCTGATAAAAGACATGTGAACCACCACGTCCAGAAATCTAGCATTATGGCTGCCATGAAGATTAAATCTATGGAGAGTGGCTATTGAATTCAGCTTATGGAGCTGTTCACAGGTGTTGATATGTCCCCCGTGATTGAGAAACGGCCACACAAGTCTTCACGTGGTGAAAAACAGAGTTCTGTCACTGTAGGACTCTTAGGTTGATCACCGCTTGACTATCTTTGACCACAGCCTTCTTTGGTGAATTCGACTGAGCCAATAGGACTCGGTCCATATCCATGTCATTTCCAACTTGCCCATGTGGCTCAATTTTCCTGAAGACACCTGCAATATAGAATTTAACAAAATGGCTGCGGAAAGTTGAAGCGGCTGCGGAAAGTGACAAGATTCCGCAGCTTAATGAGCAAAAATATAATTCAAACAACAGACACAAAACATAGTTAAAAACCACTTTAAATGCTCTTTTATGATTAATATGCAATGATGTTGATGACTTAGGAGGTCCAGGTAAATGGAAAAAGTCTAGAAAGGTGTATAGGAAAGATGCAAGTTTGGGACTCAACAATAGGTTCCAAACTTGAGTACCAGTTACTGTGTTTTTTTCTTACAGTGTTCTAAGAGAAACTCCATGCATGTACTTTGATTTGAGGATTTTTTTGATAGGGTGATTTGGATCAGAATTCATCTTCCATAGTATTTTTCATCCCAAGGCGAGGTTAACAAGGGATGGATCTCGGATCTATAAGCCTTCATTCTCCTTTGGTCGTTTCACAAGCTCCCAGTTTGCCAACTGAAATTTTCACTGATTTCCTTTTCCTCCCTGCCAAAGGAATTTGCACAAGAACTTAGGGATCTGGTCCATGATATTTTTTGGAGCCAAGAGGAAGGAAGCTTGGTAGATAGGAAGAGCAAACAAAATAGATTTAATAAGGATCAATGTTCCTCCTTTGGTGAGTGAGTGACCTCCATGGGAGACAATTTTGGACTTGATTTTGCTGATGATTTCTGTCCACAAGGATCTTTTATTGACCCCAATTGTTAATGGAAAACCTAGGTAATTTATTTTCTACCATTGGGAAAATACATAAAACCTAAGGAGCTACATAATGCGAGTAATCTCATATTGCTCCATGTTCCATCCATAGACTGCACTTCTTCTTTCATTAATTAGAGCTTCGGTGACCTTGCAGTAGCTTTTGAGGACAGAGTCAAAGGCCTTTTCAATTCTAGAGGAAGCTCCTCCAAGAAGAAGAGAATCATCAGTGAAGAGGGCATGGTTCATGGGTTCCAAGCCATTTGATAGTCTTAATCTAGGTAGAGCCCCAAAATTCCTTTCAACAGTGAGCTTTCTGCTAAGGGTGTCCGCCATAAGAATGTATAGGAATGGGGAGAGAGGATAGCCTTGCCTCAGTCCTCTTTGGGCTTGGAAATATGATGCAAGGCGCCCGTTGACCAACAATGCAATCTAGGGATTTTTAGTGAAAGATTTTATGAGGTTGACAAACTAAGGGGAGAATCCAAAGGAGAGGAGGACTTTGAGTAGGAAAGAGAGATTGACCCTATCAAATGCATTAGCCATATCTAGTTTAATCAACATCCCTTTTTCTTTCGCTACTTGCTGGAATGGATGGCTTCTTGCACTTGGATTACATTGTCCAGGATATGCTTGCCTTCGACAAACCCCCCTTGGGAGTTGGAGATTAGTCTCCCAAGTAGAGGTTTGATTATGTTTGCTAGGAGTTTGGCTAGGATTTTATAGGAGGAATTGCAAAGGGAGATGGGTCTGAATCTGTTGAAGGTTTCTAGGTTGACTTATTTTGGGATAAAGGCCAGGAATGTTGATTTGCTGCCTCCCCTTACCTTTGATTTGTTCAGGAATCCTTTTATAATTTTTAGCAAGTCATATTTGATTATATTCCAGCAAGTTTTGTAGAAATAGATCATGAATCCATCAAGGCCAGGGGCCTTATCGGGTTCCATAGACCAAATGAATTTCATAATTTCTTCGTTTGAGAAGGGTTTAGTAAGGGCAAGATTGTCTTCAGGGCTGGCAAGATGGGGGATGTTTGAAAGAAGGTCTGTTGTTTCCTCTTCACTGCCATCTATCCCAGAACTATAAAGGTTTTTGAAATGGCTTTCTACTGCTGCTTTAATTTGGTCAAACCCTTTACAGATCTTCCCCTCTGCTGTTGTGATTTCCATGATGTGATTGCGAGAGAGACGAGCTCTGTATTGGTGGTGGAAGAATGAGGTGTTTCGATCCCCTTCCTTCAACCACAGGCTGCGAGATTTGATTCTTCAATATTCTTCTTCCATGCGAAAGGAGTGGTAGGAGGAGCTTTGGGCTTTCACATCTTTGTTGAGCATCTCATAAGTGATGTTTTTTCTTTCCATTTCTAGTTGCAGGATCTCTAGTGTCTGAGCTACTTCTATTCTCTGGCTGGTTGGAGTTTTTATTGTTTTTATTATCCATTATTTCAGGGCATGTTTTGTAGCCTTAAGTTTTTTCTCCCACACATAGATTGGAGACTCGGAGATAGGCTTGGCCCAAGCTGCTCATACAGTTTTGGAGAATCCTTCTCTTTCAATCTAGAGGGGACTGAACCGAAAAGGGATTGGGCCCAAGTCTTCTTCATCTTCCACCAGTAGTTGAATGGGCTTGTGGACCGAGGTAAGTTTGGGGAGAATTTTTGTTGAGATTATCTTTTTTTCTTCCAACAGAGAGCCTTGGACTAAGAATCTGTCCAAGTGGGCAGAAATGTGGTCCTCCCTAATTATGTTGTTGGTCCAAGTGAAAAGGTCTCACACCGGATTGAAGTGAAGATGATCCCATTACTGAATAAGATCTTCCACCAAGGGTAGAATTTGGTCTCTGTTGCTATTTCCACCCCTCTTTTCTCTTGGTTTCAGAACTATATTTATATCTTTGGCTAGAATGATATCATTGGGGGAGTGTTTCTCTAGGAAGGCAAATATAGAGTTCCATCACTCTCTTTTTTCAAGATAAATTAAAGGGACATAAAGATTGAATAATGCAAAGGTCAACTTGCTTGTGCGGTGCTTTAATTCGGTGAGGATCTAGTGCTGAGTCTCAAAGGATTTTTTCAATTGAAAGAGTTCATCAAAACATAGAGTTGCTAATCCACCTGAAGATCCCCTTGAGCTTACTGCTTTGCATGTATTTTTCTTCCACTTCGACTTGCTGATGTAGAGAAGGGTGAGCCCTTCGATTTTAGTCTCTTGGAGCATGAGGATGTTTGGGGGTTCTATTTTTAGAAGGTCTTAGATGGCTTCAGTGTTCGATGGATTCCCCAAGCTTCTACAATTCCAAGAGAGTAGACGCATTATTTATCGGGGGAGGGGTTAATGGATCCTCCCTTGGGAGGCCTTGCTTTGGTATTTCTACCAATAGACATCTCTATTGTAGGTTGGATTCCTTGGGTTTTTAGCCTTTCTGCCTCCTCTTCCCTAACTTCTTTATAGGATTTCCTTCGAGCTCTTTTTGAAGGTCTCTCAAAGGTCTCATCCTCTAAGGAGCATGAGCTATTTTTCGGATTTTTCTTTATGATTTCTATGAATGAAGGGTTGGAGGGGTTGTCTTGAGAGGCTCCAAGAAGGACTATTTCTTCGCCTTCTTTGTTGGAGGTCGGAGGAACATTATGTTCTACGTTGTCCAAGACTGATTTTGGAGAGATTGCAGGGATACTTTCCTTGTCCTTGGGGATTGGGATCACATCCTAGATGGGGGTGGAGTTTTGATCATTTGAGGAGGTGTTCCCCTTTGTGATGCATTTCCTACTTCCTTTTTGATGGGTTTCTTTTTGGACTAGGGTCCATTTCTCACCCTTTGATTTCTCAGTCTGCTCCTCGACCTTTTTCTTGCAATGTCTTGCGAAGTGTCCATATCCATGACAATGTCTGCATTTGAAGGGGAGTTGTTCATAATTCATCTCTTGAACATGGGACCATCCGAAGACTATTAGTTTGATTTCTTTCGACAACCCTTCTTCAAGATATAATTCGACGCAGATGCGAGCACAAGAATACTAGTATTTTCTTACAACTTGGTCTATGTATTTTCCTAGGGAATTACCAATAATATGTAGGGACTTCTGATTCCAGCAATATAATGGGAGATGGGAGAGATGCACCCAGGCTGGAACTACAGAGGGCACATCTTGGGAGGGATGAAAGTCAGGTGACAAATTGTTTAGGTATAGAGCTTGCGGCCCCATGAAGTATGGGTCGTTACTAAAAATGAGACTTCTGTCCTCTGCACTTTCAAAGACAAACACAAAGAAACCTTTGCCAACAAAATAGCTTTCTATACCTTATTTGGTTAATGGGATCCATTTCCTCTGAACCCAATCTTCCAGTGCTTTGGGAGATGGCCAGAGGCTCGTGAACTACCTTATGAGGCCTCTCTTTGTGAGATTCAATGCAGATCTACATGTTTCTTCTTCTGGGAGGGCCACCGAGGGGATACTGTCCATTTTCTTAACGAATTTTTGGTACATTGCTGAAGAAGAAAGTTTGCTGCAAGAGGCCACCAAAGTCTTGAAGGCGCTCACCTCCGGGGGGAGAGAGAGGGGATCGTATCCCCCTCCAGTTGTCATGGCAGAGAGAGAGAGGGGCAACTAGGGCACGCGCAACAACCTTAGGGACGCACATGGTTTTTTAAGTTGTTTCTACATACACTTTTCAAGTAGGTACTATTTGATTTTAATACATATATATGGGCGCATTTTATTAAATGAAAAAGGTTATATTATAATTTTTTTGGGCGGAAAATTTTTTAACACAAGCTTGGCAGAGGTCGAGGCTCGACCCCAAGATCTTCCCCACACATAAGTGATCCATGCCAATTCACCCCAATGTTGGTTCTTAATAGTATATTCCGTCCACTTATATTTGTTACCAATCGTTTGGTCTGACGAGGGTATGGAGGGGACCAACCCCCTTCCCATAAGACCTGACCACATGAATTCATGTTACAACTAGGCAGAGCACCGATTGCTAATGGAAAGTTTAATGTTAAATGGGGTTTAATTAACACGTACTATTGTATTTAAGTGCTAATCCCTATCTAATCCGGATTAGGATTAAAATGTGCTTAACACAATTAAACCAGTCTTAGAATTAATTAAACTGCAGTTAAGTTGGTGGAATTTTTTGCGGAGCCACCAATTTAGCTACTGCCCCAAATTGGGTGGCCGTAACTGGAGTCTTCTCCAGTTTTGGAGGCAGTTTACTAGACAAAACTGTTTTGGGCATATCTTTGGAAAAATTTGACCTAATTGAGTGCAAGAAGAGTTATTTCAGAATGATTTGGAAATTATTATCACATTGAAGCAAGTTTTAGGATAAATTCCAAGGAAACCTATGCACATAAAGCATAAGATCAACAAAATAATTATAAATCTGATGATGAAATTAGCTCAAGAAAACTGATATTCAAATTCAGATCAATATTAGGGAGACCCCTTGAATTTCGGTAGATCCAACACTGTCAACAAACCCCTAAAGCTCAGACCATTTCATTGTTATTATTATATTATTTTTGAAATTATGGGTTGAATAGGATCATTATTTGTAGTTTTATCCTTTATATCCTTATATAACCAAGAGGTATAGTTTTATAAATAACATGAAAAATTTATTTCAAATATAATTGTAAAATTAAAATAAAGTTTATTTAAAATAAAAATAAAAGAAAAAATATTTAAATTGAAATTATTATATATTATAATTATATATGTGTGTGTGTGTGTGTGTTCATTCTATTTCATTTTTCCATAAAACCCTGAACACCCATAACATTCATGGTAGAATGTGCTACAAAGCCCCATAATATCAACTAGATTCAAATCAATTTTCATCTCTCAATGCTTTATTGGAATAAGAAATTGTGGCAAGAATAGTGTTGGGTCTCTGTTTTGCCTTGATTTATATCAATTTTTTCTTGGAATCCCTCATGCTTTTGTTTAGTTTGAATAGTTATTGTCATAGTTTTGTGAATTCTTAGAGATAATAGAGCAAGTATTTTCTATTCCCTTGTTTTAACGAGACTTAAACATTAAAAGCATTGTTAATAATAGTATGTTTACAGGTTTAAAACTGAGTTGATTATATGCATAGGCCAATAGGCCTTGATCCTACATTCACCTTCCTATACTATGTAGCAGGTTCATGTACCAATTGGGATTCCTGCACTATGGACTGCCCACACTCTAAAGAGTTCCTGCACTACACTCATGTTCCTAAACTGGAGTCAAGGAATGCATAGATTGCGTTAATTATTCAAATTTAGGTGCCCTGATCTCATGTATAGTGATCCTGCTTGCATTAAGGCTGAAGGTTTAGCTTCTGATTTCAGTTTTCGCAAAGAAATAGTCCACTGTGCCAAATAGCCACTGTTGGCCTGTGACCACACACAAAGTGGAGAAGGAAAAAGGAAAGGAAATCCTAACTGTCAAAGAGCTTCAAATGAATCTATCTACCTTTTAATTCATTTGAAAGATGAAAGTGTCACTGATTAAGTGTGACGGTGAGTGAAATCCTTACTACCCTCATTCATTCCATCTACCCTCATTCCTACCCTTCATTTGTCCTAATTCTGAACTCCAACGCTCTAAATACCATTTTTTACCTTTTCATTTTTATTTTCCCCAAGTCATTCCCTTTTATTTCATGACCGCACACTCAAATTTCTTTTTACATCAGCCAAATCCCAAAATCCTTTAATTGCCATCTCCTACAAAACTTTCGAAATGAAATATGTGATGAAGTGGGACCCATTCACCCACTGCACTTACTTTCATTTCATTTCCCTTAAAAATCAATAAACATTACCATCCTCTTTCCCGGTTCCCCGATTGCGATTAAAGTGGGGTGATTATAACTTTTTTCACTTCGCATAGTTTGTAACTTACCTTTTAAATTCCCACAAAGTATCTTGTTTAAATTGCAATGCGAGGCCCCACCTGTATCTGCCACGTCATATTCCCCAATCCCACACATCACACTTCGTAGGTTTTAACATTTAACCCTCGATTTCTCCCACATAAAACTTGCGCTCTGTGATTTGCGGGCATGGGTCCCACTGCCTTGCCTTGTCATCAATAGCCCTCTTGTGGCTTGTCTTTTGCCCATTTTAGTGATAAAAAGTCTCGCTAAATTCGTTTCCACTTTTTCCATTCATGTCCCATCCGAAATCTAGTTCCAGTTTGCAATTTAAAACACAACATGGGATTTTGCGTGGAACTTTTAGTATGGTTTATTCAATTTCTACAGGATAACCTCTGCTAAAGAGTTCAACACGCACATCACAACTAGATATTCCACAACAGGAAGTGGAAATCATGAGCATTAGAGAGTGCAGGTCTTCAAACAACAGGTGAAATCATATGATGAAGGCTGGACCGCTCACCTGTTCTTAGCCATTCATCGCCACTCCTTTGAAGATTCTGGAATTTGGCCTCCCTGGCCAACTGTTTTGTTCTTTTTACTAATTATATAGTGATGTTTTGCTGGTAAAATCCTGATTTTACCCAATTCTTTTTTGATTTTTCTGTTGCAGGAGTGATTTGTCGATGCACGCTCTGATAGTTTGTTAGGATATTTTGGTTTTCACCTGTGTGGGTTGATCATGACAGAATAGTCGGTCGTAAAAACTTGAGGAGAACTCTATATGTAGTGAGTTATAAGATGAAAGAAGGGTTATGGAATTCTGAAGAAATCCGTTGTAGTTTTGTATGATTGTGCTCCCTGTGCTCTGAGACACATATTTAGGAGAGCTGTTTAAACTTAATGTGATACAGAGTTGTTATTTGGATTCCAGATGGAGCAATGAGTAGTATGTATCTGTTTCCTTCTATTATTAGTAATCTCCTTTTTTATGTGTAATAATCTTTCATGCTATGCTGCTTTGAAGGTTTCGTGTAAGGAAGCTGCTGGTGGTTTGCATTTTTATTCATGAATTCGTGTTTGTATAATGCTCAGGTGTTAACGCTCATGTATTAAGCTTACTGCACTCCCTTAATTTGCGCTCCATGAAACTCTGTTGTTGTCCATACCTGATTCATATCCATTTCCTCTGAGTCCACGGGGGGCATATTCTTAATCCTATTAAGCATGTCTCTTGTGGGTTCCTTCTCCATTATTTCTCAACGTCTCTGCATATTTTTAAGGTTTATTCTCATTGTTTTATACTTGGCCCATTTAAAATCCATCTAGCCTCGCAGCCTCCCAAGCCCTCTCACAGTTTGGGGAATTCACATGAATCAGGCTCAAATGGTCTTCTCTATTCTTGAATCACTGAAACCATTATTCTCTTGACCCATTTTCTGTTAGAGGCATTTATATAGTTGTTCATATTTAACCTCTGATCTTAAGATGTCCTAGGCACTAGTGTTTTGCAACTCAAGGTTGTCTCTAGGAGCGACAACATATTTTGGCGTCATTGCCGGTGAATGAATTAGAAAACCTTTCCTTGGGATACGACATTATCTTCACCCTTCAATCAGGTGAGAACGAAGGGTTGAGATTGCATAGCCCTCACCTTGGCGACTCCACTATTATCAAATTTTAAATTAGAAGTATTCTTGGCTTTCATTAGGCTTCACACCAGATTCAGATCCACCATCTAACTCCACCTCTAAATTAGATGGCTGTGTTGAGTTTCCTTTTGAACAAATATGCCCCCTTGGCCCTCCCTCAACCTCTATATGATATGCTGCAAGACTATCTAGAGTGGTTGCCTTGGTTCACTGGGGAAGATAGTAATTCTGTGCAGAAACATATTGAAAAATTCTACGCTTTTGCTGAGAATTTAAATGTAGAGCGCTTAGATGCGGTATTAAGGTTTTTCGTCCAATCCTTGGAGGGAGAAGCCCATAAATGGTTCAAGTCTATAGCCAACAACACAGTCCACACTTGGGAAGAAATGTTAAATTTCTTCACATTGAAATGGGGAAAAAAGAGGGACCATGGATATGTCCTCACAGATTTCAATGCTCTCAAGAAGAGACACAATGAGGATGTAAAAAGAATTTATAAAGAGGTTCAATAAGCTCTATAATAACCTCCCCACTAAAATAAATCCTCCCCAAGTAGCTGTTAAGGTGTTTTTCGCATGAGCTTTTGAGCCTGATATTGGGTTCACCTTAAGAGAAATAAGATCCACATCTTTCGATCATATCTAGACCGATGCATTGGAGGTAAAAGCAAATTTTGTTTCTACTAGTAAATTCAAAGGGAAGAGAGAACATGAATCTAGGAGAAAGAAGGAGGAGGAGGCTTCTACCTCAAATCAAAAGGGGGAATCACAGGAGTATAGGCTTGAAGAAATGAATAAGTTGATCAAGAACCTCTCAAATAAGCTAGTTAAGCTTGAATCGGAGGCCCAAAATCCCCCTCCTTGTGTTGGAAATATGATGCAGAGTGTTGTCCTTGATGGCAACCCACTGAATGAAGATGAAGACATGAGATTGTTGGCATGTGTTTTCCTTGATGGCAATACACCTGATGAAGTTGTTCTTGACTTGATGGACTTGGTAAATGATGTAAATCTGATATGAAACGATGTTTGATAGCAATATGATGCTGAGTGTTGTCCTTGAAAGGCAACCCTCTTGATGAAGATAATGGCAACTTACTGGATGAAGTTGTGCTTGATAGAATATGTCTTGATGAACTAAAACTGATGTATCTACAGTGAGTACAGAAGGCAATGAAGAAAGGAATTTAGCATGTGCTAAATCTATGATAAAAAGAGTATGTCTCTAGGAATACGCGGATTTGCCTAAGGGAAGTCGCGTATGCACGCGGAAAAGAACGTTCCAAGTCGCGTATGGGAAAAAGCGCTCATAAAGTGCAAAACCAGGGGTAACCACCATGGTATTGATCCATTGTATTGGGTAATGATTCGTCTAAATGACCCCGTCCAGGAATACCATCGGAAGTAATGTGGTTTTGGCTCATGGTATTGAAAAAGGGTAAACCTATATAAGGAGAAGAAATTCATTGTGCAAATCATGAGAGTGGGAGCAAGATGTCTGAGCTTGAATGAATACTTCTCTATGAAGTATATCTATATGGAAAGGGTAAAGGTTTGATAATAGATCTGAATCTATGATGCACCTATGAAGAAATGATGAAGCGGAATATCTAGATCTGGAATGTATTTGTATCTGCTAGATCTGTTTATGGAAGGCTTAGATCTGAGATGAGGCAAACATCTGTCTGAAGTAAAAGGGTAAATCTGAACTGAATATCTGATCTGAAGAAGTATGCTGCTCTATAATAATTGAAGATCTATACGCTAGTTTGCCGCAGAGGAACCGCGTATATACGCGGCTTCGCTGAAGAGAAAGCACGTATGCGCAATGAAATATGTACAGAGGTATACGCTGGTTTATGTGAACGGAAGCGCGTATATATGCGACACGTTGCTGGAGGCACGCATGCAAACTAGGGCCGGGCGTATGGGGTGTGTCGTCCGATCTGATCCGGCTTCCGTTTTAGCTATCTGTGTGATGTTTGACCGTGCTTAATGTATGAAGAGGGTCTAGTCTCGAAAATATGATGAAATTTGGCCTGCAAGTGTTGTTCTATTTAAGTTGGTTGGATCCAGTGTGAAATTTGATGAAACGTGGTCCAAGGTGGTGCTGAAGGTTGTAGCCTTCAGTTAGGGGGTTGTAGCTCCCTTCCAGGTGAGGCTGGTAAACGAGATCGGGGGGTCGTAGCTCCCTTCCAGGTGAGGCTGGTAAACGAGATCGGGGGGTCGTAGCTCCCTTCCAGGAGAGGCTGGGAACTCAGAGGTGAGAAGTCGCGTGAATGTAGAGTCTCAGACCAAGAGATATGTTGTAAGATTTTTCTCTATAATAAAATATTGAAGGCTGAGCAACTGCAGCGGTGGTTTTCTCCCGACTTGGGTTTCCACCTAAAAATCCTGGTGTTCATGTGTGATGCTTTGTGTGATGGCTTATTCTGTTCTTACTGCACATGTTTATTGTTTATTGAACATCTGATGAATGAATGATGGAATGATATAAGCAAAGAACTAATGACATAACTAGATCTCTATTTATACGCTAGTTGCATGAAAGATATCCGCGTGTATACACGAGTTTAATAAAGGAAAGTAGTGTATGGGTTTTAAGGAATGAAAAAGTGAAAAGTTTTGAGTATGCAAAAAATACTGATTCACCCCCCCCCTCTCAGTATTTTTCCCAACAATTGGTATCAGAGGAGGTCCTTCTGCAGAAGCTTGATCGCTTGAAGGAGATTCGTCTCAATGGGAAAGAAGCAAAAGAAGAAGGCTACTCAAAGAAAGAAGAAGTCTCAGAAAACATGTATCGCAGAAATTGAAGAAGATGAATCAGATAGTGATTGGGGTCCTAATTGTCTTATTGGTGCAAACAATGGTGAAGATAGTGAAAATTATGTTGTGGACCTAGAAGAAGTTTTCAAAGATCAACAAACAGGTATTGATCGTTGTTCTTGTATTTTACTTAACTGTATATGCAAAGGTAACGATAGTGAAAGTAACAGTATGGATCTAGAAGAAGTTATCAAAGATCAACAAAGAATATTTAATGAGAAGGAATATGCCTCTAAAAAGTTGATCTTTAGACTGAAAAGGATGTTCGATGATGTATACAATCGAAGTAAAAGATATGAAGCTGGAATCATCTCTCTGCAAGCAGATCTTGAAGAATCAAATAAGAAGAATGAAGGACTTGAAGCAGAAAATGTTTCTCTAAAAACAGATCTGGAAAAATCAAAAAGGAAGAATGAAGGTCTTGAAGCTGGAATCATCTCTCTACAAGAAAAACTTGAAGCATCAAGTAAGAAGAATGAGGAACCTCTACAATCATTTGAAAAGAAAGGACTTGAAGCAGAAATCATCTCCCTCAAAGAAGACCTGGATAAATCAAATAAGAAGAATGCTGGACTTGAAGCAGAAGTCATCTCTCTGAAAGTAGATCTCGAAGCATCAAACAAGAAGAATGAAGAACTCTTACAAAATTTTGAAGAACAAGAAAAAGGGTTGAAAGAAGAGATTCTAAATCTGAAGGATCAAGTAGAAGATGGAAAAAGGAAAGAAGAAAGCATGACAAAGCAATGTCAAGCCTTGGAGGTTGAGGTAAACATTCTCAAAGGTAAATTAGAAGAAAAGGTTAAACTTTTGAAGTTTCAAGATAGTACTAACATTTTGGATAACATTCTGAGTAATCAAAGGTCTCTTGCTATCAAACTTGGTCTTGGTTTCCAAGAAATTGTTAAAGGAGAATCTAGCTCACAAGGAAGTGCTAAAACTTCAGAGGATGACAATGCAAAACCTGAAGTGTTGAAAGAGACAAAAGGTCAACCAACAATGATGAAATCTCAAAGGAAATCAGTCAATAAAGTTGAATGCTTTAAATTTCATAATCATGGGCATGTTGCAGCAAATTGCAGGAGCAGATTGTTTCAGTTACAAACAAGCAGATCCTACATAGAAAGGTACTCTGGTTTCTTCAAGGGATATTGTTTTTCATGTAACAAGTATGGACATAAAGCAGTTGATTGCAATAGAAGGAAGAATAGAAAAGCTCATTATGATTCTTATGCTTATTTCTCTGGACACATGAGATGTTATTCTTGTAACAAGTATGGACATGTAGAAAAAGAATGCAGGTTGAACAGATCTGAGAAAGTGGACAACTTTCAGCACACAGTTAGGAAGTTCAAGCAAGTTTGGAAAAAGATGGAGAACCGATCAGAAACGTAGGGAATTCGTTCCCTACTGCAATCATCCGCTTCTAAAGCTGACTTTTATTACTGACTGCAGGAATGATGTGGGATACATTATGAGATTTAGTAATGTATCGTCACAGGGGGAGCAATGTATGATGACTCTCATGATTGATTTGATTATTCTAGTTATATGTATTTCTGATAGAGCATTTGATATGAAGAAGACAGGTACAGGAAGTACAAGTTCAGGGGGAGATGAAGGAATGTGAAAAATTTCCATGCTTCACTTTCTATACGCGGGTTCGTTGAACAAAAGTCGCGTATACACGCGAGTTCCATCAGACACAGTCGCGTATGCATTAATGATAAGAGAATTGGGATGACAGCTGAAGATCAGGAGCAGAGGTTCAGGGAGAGCATCAGTCTGACTGTTAATAACTGTATTATTGACTCAATTTCTCAGTTCTAAATTATGATGATATGATACTTGGTTTCTTATATTGAAGATTATGGATGAGTCCTGGTTAATTTTTGATGAAGTGTATTCGTTGCTGAGATGAAAGTCTTATAATTCGGAGATAAGAGCAGCCCATGCAGAGATTGTTGCTGATGACTTGCTGATGAACGCTTTCAGGTTGCACAAGTTAAGAAGGAGCACTGGTCCATGGGGAGCAACAGGTTGAATACTAATGATTGCATTGTTGGCAATATGACTGCTTATTCTTTGGTTCTTGTGATACTCATGCTCAATTGATGATGACTTAGTACATGGTTTATTATGATGAGTTTTTGAGCCCTGGTTGCTGATAAGTATCTTTTTGTGCTTACACATGGATGAGTTGGATGTCGTTTGATTCAGAAATAAGAATAGATCATGAGTTTATGGTTGAGATCTTTTGCCTACATATGTTACTTCATGTTAAATCTTAAAGATCATGGTGATGTTGGACCACATGGACGATTGCTTGACACTTATGTGAAGATGCTGTTCTGGGAAGCATTTGAATTTCACAAGTTGAAGCTAGAGTTGTCTCTGTCTGTCAGAAGAAAAAATCTAATTAAATGCAGAAGAATGAATTGGATACGCGGGTTTCCTGAAAGACAGTTGTGTATATACGCAAGTTGAAACACATAAAGCCGCGTATGGTTGGTTGCTGGAAATTTTTTGTTTGTGATTAGCTTTCTTCAGCATAGCTGCAGTGCTGTTTGGTATCTCTGATACTGTTTGGTATCTCTGGTGGTGTTCCAATTCTCATAATTCTATTTCTAATGATTTGATAAAGATGCCTTGATGATTTGTTGGTGATAGTGTTCAGGATGCACAAACTAAGGGGGAGCCTTAGTCATATGGAAAGGATGCTTGGATGCACAGATTCAGTGGGAGCATTGGCATTGCTGAATATAATGCATTGTTGGCATTATGATGGTTCTGAAATATGTTCTCTTTCTTGAGGACTTTCTGGTGTTGGTTCATAATTGGTCATATTTGTAATTTGATGAAAAGGTCTTGTTGAGACCCATGATGTAAAATTGTAATATTCAGTCATGTAAGGACTTGTCAAAATTGTAAACCCACTTGGTTGGGTAGCTGAGTCAAATTTTGTAAACCCACTTGGTTGGGTAGCTGAGTTGAAATATGTAAACCCACTTGGTTGGGTACTTGAGTCTCATATGTAAATCCACTTGATTGGATATTTGATGTAAGTACGAGTCTTTTGGTGATAGGAAGTTCATAGAGTCATGTACTTCATTGAAAAATATGTTTGAAGATTCAGCATGAACTCAGGGGGAGCTTGGTCACTCCAGTATACATCAGATCTGCAGAACGCTTCTTCTACATGAGGAGAAAAGGGAGAGAGTGTTGGTTTTGATCCGCCCTTTGCCCTTGATGTCAAAGGGGGAGAGTGACATGGTGTTTGAATGGAAAAATGGAGAATGTGACATGGTGTCCTTGTATTCTTAATGTACCTATCTGTTGTGGTAACCAAACACCATTATGGTTGCCATCAAGTCCAAAGGGGGAGATTGTTGGAAATATGATGCAGAGTGTTGTCCTTGATGGCAACCCACTGAATGAAGATGAAGACATGAGATTGTTGGCATGTGTTGTCCTTGATGGCAATACACCTGATGAAGTTGTTCTTGACTTGATGGACTTGGTAAATGATGTAAATCTGATATGAAATGATGTTTGATAGCAATATGATGATGAATGTTGTCCTTGAAAGGCAACCCTCTTGATGAAGATAATAGCAACTAACTGGATGAAGTTGTGCTTGATAGAATATGTCTTGATGAACTAAAACTGATGTATCTACAGTGAGTACAGAAGGCAATGAAGAAAGGAATTCAGCATGTGATAGATCTATGATGAAAAGAGTATGTCTCTAGGCATACGCGGATTTGCCTAAGGGAAGTCGCGTATGCACGCGGGAAAGAACGTTCCAAGTCGCGTATGGGCAAAAAGCGCTCATAAAGTGCAAAACCAGGGGTAACCACCATGGTATTGACCCATTGTATTGGGTAATGATTCGTCTAAATGACCCCGTCCAGGAATACCATCGGAAGTAATATTGTTTTGGCTCATGGTATTGAAAAAGGGGCCCGTGGTATTGAAAAAGATAAACCTATATAAGGAGAAGAAATTCATTGTGAAAATCATGAGTGTGGGAGCAAGATGTCTAAGCTTGAATGAATAATTCTCTATGAAGTATATCTGTATGGAAAGGGAAAAGGTTTGATGATAGATCTGAATCTATGGTGCACCTATGAAGAAATGATGAAGCGAGATATCTAGATTTGAAATGTATCTGTATTTGCTAGATCTGTTTATGGAAGGCTTAGATCTGAGATGAGGCGAACATCTGTCTGAAGTAAAAGGGTAAATGTGAACTGAATATCTGATCTGAAGAAGTATGCAGCTCTGTAATGGTTGAAGATCTATACGCTACTTTGCCGCAGAAGAAGCGCGTATATACGCGTCTTCGCTGAAGAAAAAGCGCGTATGTGCAATAAAATTTTCCCTATAATATGTACTGAAGTATACGCTTGTTTGTGTGAACGGAAGCACGTATATACGCGACATCAGTGAAGGGAAAGCGCGTATGCAAACTAGGGTTTGCTGAAGTATGGGGTAAGAAATGTCTGATCTGATCTGCTCTGTTTTAGCTATCTGTTGTGGATGTTTGACTGTGCTTAAATGTATGAAGAGGGTCTAGTATGAAAATATGATGAAACGTGGCCTACAAGTTATGTTCTATTGAAGTTGTTGGATCCAGTGTGAAAATTGATGAAACGTGGTCCATATTGGTGCTGAGGGTTGTAGCCTTCAGTCAGGGGGTCGTAGCTCCCTTCCAGGTGAGGCTGGTAAACGAGATCGGGGGGTCGTAGCTCCCTTCCAGGAGAGGCTGGTAAACGAGTCAGGGGGTTGGAGCTCCATTCCAGGAGAGGCTGGTAAACGAGCGCAGGTGGGTGCCTGCGTGCTGGTCAAGTCTGCGCCAGCACATATGTTGTAAGATGTTTTCTCTATAATAAAATATTGAAGGCCGAGCAACTGCAGCGGTGGTTTTCTCCCGACTTGGGTTTCCACCTAAAAATCCTAGTGTTCATGTGTGATGCTTTGTGTGATGGCTTATTCTGTTCTTACTACACATGTTTACTGTTTATTGAACATCTGATGAATGAATGATGGAATGATATAAGCAAAGAACTAATGACATAACTAGATCTCTGTGTATACGCTAGTTGCATGAAAGATATCCGTGTGTATACGCGAGTTTAATAAAGGAAAGTAGCGTATGGGTTTTAAGGAATGAAAAAGTGAAAAGTTTTGAGTATGCAGTAAATACTGATTCACCCCCCCCTCTCAGTATTTTTCCCAACACCTTGTTCCAACAAAATGATTCCTAACTGGGGGTTTAATCCTCAATATCGAAGGACCCCTATGCAACTATTACAACAGGCCGAGGAAGTCACAAAAAACCAAAAAGATCAATTCCTCGTCTAATCTAATGATGAGGAGGGTGAACCCAGCCTGAAAGGGGAACAAGAAGAAGACGAAGTCTATCCAGAGGTTCAAGAGATTGATATTTACTGTAGACAGTTCGTGCATTTCATGCAGGATCAACTCTACAAGAAGTATGAGCTCAGTTCCTTCATAAAGAGAACCCGAGGGCAAGAACAAAATGAAGAGTTGATATCAAGAGAACAAACCCCTCCTAGTTTGGCTAGTAAAGGGAAGAAGTTGTTAGAAGAGTTAACCCCCCATGAGGTCACTGCTTCCACTTCCACAAAGAAAGGAGCTTACCCTCCCAATTATAAGAAGCCCACATCTATACCCTTGAAACTTCTTGACCCTCCTAAAGAGCATTTTGAAGAAGCCATTACAGAAAAAGAGCCCACGCCCTTCAATCTCCAAGAAGAACAACCCATGGTGGTTTTTGGACTGAATGTAGAAAACTAGTTTCTAGCCTGTGATGAAGAAGAGGGAGGTGAGCTTACCCTCCCTAAAGAAGGGGAAGAGCTTATGTATTTCCCAGAGGACAACACTAAAAATCAATATCCGTCTAGTGATTTAGAAATAGAGGCATCATATTTTAATTGTCTAGATCCACAAGCGCACCTTCAACCAGTAGTGTTGTATTTAGAGATTGAACACCAATCAAGTGTGCCCAGTGCAAGCCAAGAAAGCTTTCCAAAAGAAAACCAATCAGGTTTGCTGATTGAAGATCACTAAAATATTCTTTCTAAGTGTGTTGACCTTCATAAAATTTCTTCATCATTAAGTTCTTCATGGGATGCTGAGGAAACACAAAATGTTAATTTTAATCGTTATCCTTTACCCGAGATGATAGAGAGTTTGCACCTCCCCTACAAGCCTCCGTATGAAAAAGGAAATGATGAAGAGCACACAAAGTAGTTGATTATAATGGAAAAGGAGAGGAAACAAGAGTCATCCTTGCTGCCTAAAGACAATCAGTGGCAACGCACAAGAAAAACAGCAGTTTGGAATGAGGTTTATTTTCTTGTTACAAATCCTTCAGAAAAACTCATGTTGCATGTTTACCATGATCCTTTGGGTAGTATATTGCAGCCATCAGAGAAGGAATAATTTTCCAGGTTCATCAATGGAGCTATGAAATTTAGTGGAAGAGATAAGTTTCCACGTTTTAAACCCATTTCTCTACCTACAGGAATGGATGCCAATTTCAGTTAAGCACTCATTTGCTTGACTGGTTACATTGGAAGTCTGATTATTATTTGATGAGATAATTTTTTATCATACTAGGTGTAGGTAGGAGTGCTAATAAGCTCAGTAATATGAGCATCTTTCCAGTTTCAGCATAGTTCAGATTTCAACATTCAATATCCTTTTTGATAGGTGGTAGTGCATAGCTCAGTTGTAGTTTCGATTCAGTCTTACAGTGTGCATTTGCAACGCCATCAGCCCAATGAAGCATAGGCATTCAGGTCTACAGGTTCTCAACGCACTGAGAACATCACGTTGTCCCCAGATGGAGCCAATGTTGGCCTATGACCGCATAAAAAGTGGAGAAGGAAAAAGGAAGGGAAATCCTAACTGTCAAAGAGCTTCAAATGAATCTCTATGCCTTTTAATTCATTTGAAAGAGGAAAGTGTCACTGATTAAGTTCAATGGTGAGTGAAATCCTTACTGCCCTCATTCATTCCATCTACCCCCCTTCCTACCATTCATTTGTCCTAATTATGAACTCCAACATTATAAATACCATTTATCCCTTTCCATTTTTATTTTCCCCAAGTCATTCCCTTTTATTTCATGACCGCACACTCAAATTTCTTTTCACATCGGCCAAATCCCAAAATCCTTTAATTTTCATCTCCTACAAACCTTTTGAAATGCGATATGAGATGAAGTGGGACCCATTCACTCGCCACACTTCCTTTCATTTCATTTCCCTTAAAAATCATTAAACCTTACCATCTCCTTTCCTGATTCCCTGATTGCGATTAAAGTGGGGCCATTTGTAATATTCCAAAAATTTAGCCTTCAACTAAATGGAATATTATAGTATGTTTTATCACTAGGTAGGTGGATAAGTGGCGGCGAGGCCCATAAGTCTCCTAAGCAGCAACAAAAACACTTCAAGTGTGAAAGGAAACCTTTTCAGCAGCTAAATAAAGCTCCTCCAAGTGTGAACAGGGGTTGGATCATGTTGATTCAGTCAATTTTGACCAAGTCAACAATGCTGTTATGGAGGAGTGGAGATTAATTGAGGAATAACGCAGTTTTGGAGGGAGATTAATTTCATGAAGAAAATGACCTAATTGAGTGGGGCTAAGGGAAATGAAGCTCATAATCTATATAAGGAGGAGGATGGCAGCCATATGGGGTATGTTTTGTATTATTATTTGCTTATGGCCTGTTTAGACTTTGCATCCTCTTACTGTTTAGCAGAGTTGCTGTGTTGTTTAGGACCGGGTGTTCCCGAGCAGGAATCCCACCTATTTCCTAGAGGGGCCTCTTGGAAGAGTATTGTATTCATTTCCACATTCAATTTTTCAGGCCAAGCCATAACTTTTTTCATCAACGCAGTTTCTGCAGGTTATTATGTTGTGTTGCAGGCTGTTGCAGTGGAAGGTTTAGAAACCCACTTTTTGAGCTAGTTTCTCATTGGAGGAAGGATTCCCTCTCTTGGGAGATCAGTTTGGAGGGATCTTGGACTTATTTTAGATATTTTTCAACATGCCAGCTATTTACCATCATTTCCAGCATTTTTCTAGCTGGGAATTGTGTTATTTTTAGGGCAGTTTTCAGTGAGGGATCTTGTGGTTCCTTTAGATTGTTTTTCTTGTGATTGAAGGGTTCATCCTTTCATGGGAGGAGACCTTTGAGGATAAATACATCATATATTCTATATTTCAGCCTTCTAGAATCATGTGCTTCAGTTTGCATTGAATCTTCAGCCCTAGGGCTTTAGATCCCATATTGTATAAGGTGTATTTCTGAAAACCCTTTCTGGGTTCTTTGTAGGAGTTTGTATTAAGTCTAGATCTATATTGGGCATATATTTTGAGGCATATAACATCCCTACATATTTTGTATATTCTATTGCTGTAGCAGTGTGTTTATAACTACGTTGTAGCAGTCTTCCAGCATTTTGTGTTGTAGCAGCAGTTCAGTTTCAAGAGTGATCACTTATGGGAGGCTTGTTCCCTCATTGTATAAGATTTAGGCATCATTATTTTGTATTGATTTGCTGATATAATACATGATGATATGTCTACATATTGGTCTCCATTGCTATTAAGCTAATTTACACTGCTATTTCCAGTTTTGTGTTCATATATTGTTTCTTCCCCATTTTGGGATATTAAAAGGTATCAGAGCATAATCTTGGCTCAGAGTGTGGATCTCAGCCAATATGCTATCAAGAGAAGAAGAAGAAGAAGAGATGTACAGAAAAAAGAAGAAGAAGACTCCATTATTTGGAGGAAGAGAGGGGGAGGAGCTCTCAAATCTTCTCTTTCAAACTATGCAGAGCATTAAAGGAGATCTCAAGAAGATGAGAAGGGAGAGAGAATCTCCAAAGGAGTTTGGATCTAAAGCAAACTCTAGTTTTGCACATGATAGGAGTGATCATGCAGCCACACACTATGATTCACAATGCAATCATATGCCCAGATCTACTATGAGAGAGATGAAAGAAGAAGAAATGCCTAGGAGGGAAGCTCTTAGTGATTATCTGCAAGAATATGAATCTCAAACTAAGAAGTTTAGAGATGATATCACTTTCCAAGAGTTTTGTAAGATCAAGGTGGAGAGGAGCAAGTAGCATGACATGGGTATATTTTTCCTATCTACTTTTGATGGATCACCCACATGTTCAGCTAGAGCTTGGGTGGAGGAGTTTCACACCTATTTGCAGAAGCACCAAGTTTCTTAAGATGAAGCCATCAGAGTTGCAGCGCTACATTTTGGAGGTAAGGCCTATGCTTGGTGGATATTTGAGTCTTTTTCATTAAGAAATTCAAATACTTCTTCTTATGCAAAGTTCACGAAGAGATTAGTGGAAATGTTTGATCGAAAACATTCTAAAACATCCTTGCTGGAACTAAACAAACCAAAGAAAACAAAACCTTTGCATATGTTGGAGGAACCTATAAACTCAAATCCATTTCAGAAAACTATTGGAGAGGCAAGATGTTTGTCTCATATTATTGGACAAGAGGGCATGGAGATCCCTTTTCCAAAAGAGGATCCACTTATTGAAAGGTTTCCCATTCATATTAAGGAGGAAGAGAAGGATGAGGGCAACATTGTTGTCATATCTAGATCATATCTAGCACCTCATGCAGAGGTAGATGGAGCACCTACTCCAACAAGAGGGATTATTTTATTATTGCAAGGAATTCCCCAACATCTCATATTTAGAGATCAGGGCACAACCCATGATTAACATGTGCCATTGTTGACAAATTGTGAAACCATGCAGATAAAAGGAGGAGGTAGGGAGGATGACCAACATCATTTGATGAGGAGCACACACCCCTATCTATTTCAGAGGGTTGATGCAAAGAAGAGGCAGATTGATTTGCATAGTGAAGGCATGGACAAAGTTGTCCATCCATATGTGCAGTCTAGTCTTGACATTGATGTCTCACTACATGGATGCATTCCAATAGGGAGACCACCAGATCAGGAAATGATGAGGGATGCTTCGCATTTGGTTGCACCATTCTTAGATTCCATAGGGGTGGATGCTTTGTAGAGGACTATTAAAGTGCAGATATTTATGGGAAAAAACAAGGAGGAGGGAGACATTCTCCCATTTTCAGCATTACCCACTCTCACTACATATACTGTGCTGACCAAAGTTGCTGCAGTGATGGAGGATGGCACCTTCATGGTGCAAGGGAGCTGCTCCATGGATTTGGAGAAATAGAGGGTACTTCCTTTGAGGAAGGAATACTCCATATGTGGGAGTATATGGAGGCCACTCATGCTTACATTGGCCAAGATCGGGAGGTTCTTTTTGGATGGTAGCTTCTCATGGGAGGCCAACCTCCAAAAGTCACCACTTTTATTTGAGCATGAGTAGCTGCATGATGGGCATGGAAGCATTTTGGAGGATGAATTTGGCATGAGGGATGTCAAAGGAGAAGACAACAACATGTGGGGAGCTTCACATTTCATATCTTTAGCGTTGTCTCTTAAGAGGGTTGATCCATATTGGAGGTCTCAGCTTTTGGTAGAGTACTCCAAGGATCTTGGTGCTTGCATGATTCTTGATGACCCAGATGGAGATGATAGATATATGGTGGATGATGTGGTCATCTATTCTTATGGCAGAGTCTTCTTGAATAAATCTTCTGAGATCAAGGAGGAGCTGCTACATGCAGCACATAAGGACTTCCTTTCTATGCACCTTGATGCATATCATTCTTTGGCAGAGGAGTTCACTTGGGAGGGCATCCAGCATGATGTATTTCAGCATATGGAGAGATGCATAGCCCAGATTCTGATGGAGAGGTTGGCACAACCACTTCCCTACTCATTGAGAGTGAGGGAGAACTTTCAGATGAGCCATTTCAGCTCAATGACCAAAGTACATAGTAGAGAAGGTACATTTTTGCATTATGATTTGCACTTATTTACTTTATATGAGCATCATGTTGGATTAAGTAGGGTCATTCCTTCTTAAAAATTATATTATGATGTACTTGAGGCCAAATGTAGCATTGAAATTGGCTATCCTATTGGTCGTTTGTGGGGGAAGCCACATGATTCTTGGTGTGCACCATTGACACCACATTTTACCTTCATGATCCTATCTTATAGGATGATTGTGGCAGAAAACAAGTGGCTGGAAGTGCACTTGTTGTTATTTGATTTGAGGTAGGAAAGGGATACATTGTTTTGGTTCCACATATGGACCTATGATCCACTTTCTGGTTATCATATGGCAACTTGTTTTCATTGTTTTTTTCTTCCATATGTTGGAGATGTTCTTATGTTTGTGGGAAGCTTTGTTCGGAGAGTGGCACAAGAGTTGGAGGTGCCCATTGGGAGCATGATTCTCCCTATTTTATATGTTGCATGTTTCAAGAGAAAAAATGGGAAAACCATGATTTCCACACTATGTCTCTTGTCTTCATGTGGGAGGAGCCATTTGGAGAACTTGATTTCTTGGAGGAGGCACTTCATGGATGCTTTGTTTGATGGGGTAGCTTGGGCCATTATTATAGGCCATAACATTTCAGCCCAAGATCAGCAGTAGCCCCATACATACCATAAATGGAGAGAGAAACAACTTGGGTGGAATAATTTAATCTCTCCATGAAGCCCCAATACATTGCATGAACCTGGGGTTGAGGATTCTTTTGATGAGCTACCTAGAATGGCTCATTTCATTTGGATCATAGAATGGGTTTGGGAGTTTCTCATTGGGAATGAGATCCCCTATGCTTGTCATCACTCCTACCTTGAGAAGGCCATTAGATAGCAAGAAGGTTTCCACTTACACCTTCCACCCTTTTATGATGTGAGCCATTTGGTTTTGCATACTTGGGAGGAAACATTGGAGGGAAGATTTATTGCAGATAATCTTGAGAAGTCGTGCAGACTATTGATGAGTAGGCCAAAAGAGGAGGAGGGGAGAAACTTTGCTCTCCCTATACAGTTTCTTGAGGACAAGCAAAATTTTGGAGGGGAGGAATGTAATATTAAAAAAATTTAGCCTTCAGCTAAATGGAATATTATAGTATGTTTTGTCACTAGGTAGGTGAATAAGTGGGTGGGGAGGCCCATAAGTCTCCTAAGCAGCAATAAAAACACTTCAAGTGTGAAAGGAGAACTTTTCAGCAGCTAAATAAAGCTCCTCCAAGTGTGAACAGGGGTTGGATCATGTTGATTCAGTCAACTTTGAACAAGTCAACAATGCTGTTATGGAGGAGTGGAGATTATTGAGGAATAATGCAGTTTTGGAGGGAGATTAATTTCATGAAGGAAATGACCTAATTGAGTGGGGCCAAGGACAAGGAAGCTCATAATCTATATAAGGAGGAGGATGGAAGCCATATGGGGTATGTTTTGGATTATTATTTTCTTATGGTCTGTTTAGACTTTGCATCCTCTTGCTGTTTAGCAGAGTTGTTGTGTTGTTTAGCACCGGGTGTTCTCGAGCAGGAATCCCACCTCTTTCCTTGAGGAGCCTCTTGGAAGAGTATTTTATTCATTTCCACATTCAGGTTTTCAAGCTAAGCTTCAATTTTCTTCATCAGCTCAGTTTTTGTAGGTTATTGTGCTATGTTGCAGGGTGTTGGAGTGGAGGGTTTAGAAACCCACTTTCTGAGCTAGTTTCTCATTGGAGGAAGGATTCCCTCTCTTGGGAGATCATTTTGGAGGGATATTGGACTTATTTCAGATATTTGGCATCAGGCCAGCTATTTCCCATCATTTCCAATGCTATTCCAGCTGGGAATTGCATTATTTTGAGGGCAGTTTTCAGTGAGGGATCTTGTGGTTCTTTTAGAGTGTTTTTCTTGTGATTGAAGGGTTCAGCCTTTCATGGGAGGAGAAATTTGAGGAGATCTAAATCAGATCTACTATACTTCAGCCTTCTACACTCATGTGCTTCAGTTTGCAGTGAATCTTCATCCCTAGGGCCTTAGATCCTATCTTGTATAGGGTGTATTTCTGAAAACCCTTTCCGGGTTCTTTGTAGGAGTTTGTATTAAGCCTAGATCTGTATTGGGCATATATTTTGAGGCATATAACAACCCTACATATTTTTTATATTCTATTTCTGTAGCAGTGTGTTTATAACTATGATGTAGCAGTCTTCTGGCATTTTGTGTTGTAGCAGCAGTTCAATTTCAGGAGTGATTTCTTATGGGAGGCTTGTTCCCTCATTGTATAGGTTTCATGCCTCACTATTTTGTATTGATTTGCTGATATAATACATGATGATATGTCTCCATATTGGTATCCAATATTAATGAGTTGATTTACACTACTATTTCCAGTTTTGTGTTCATATATTGCTGCTTCCCCATTTTGGGATATTACACCATTTCTCCTTGACACGTCACCTTTTCCCCATCATCCATCGCACATCACTAAATATAAACTTCATAGATCACCGAATCTAACTTTTCACACTTCGCACAATTTGTAACTTACCTTTAAGCACCTGTAAAGTATCTTGTTTAAATTGCGATGCAGGGCCCCACCTCCATCTGCCACGTCATCTTCCCCACTCCCACACTTCTCACTTCACAGGTTTTAACGTTTAATCCCCGCCTTCTCCCACATAAAACTTGTGCTCTGTAATTTTCGGGAGCGGGTCCCACTGCCTTACCACGTCATCAATATCCCTCCTGTGGCCTTTCTTTTGCCCATTTTAGTGATAAAAAGTCTTGCTAAATTCATTTCCACTTCCATCATTCATGCCCCCGCCAAAATTTGGTTCCAGTTTTCAATTTAAAGCACAACATGGGAGTTTGGGTGGAACTTGCAGTATGGTTTATTCAATTTCCACAGGATAACCTTTGCTAAAGAGTTCAGAATGCCCAACACAACTCTTTATTCCACAACGGGAAGTGGAAATCATGAGCATTAGAGAGTGGAGGTCTTCAAACAATAGGTGAAATAATATGATGAAGGTTGGACTGCTCAACTGTTCTCAGCCATTCCTTGCTAGTCCTTTGAAGATTTTGGAATTTTGCCTCCCTGGCCAACTATTTTTTTCCTTTTAATGATCAGATAGTGATGTTATGCTGGTAAAATCCCTATTTTACCCAATTTTGTTTTGATTTTTCTATTGCAGGAGTGATTGCTCGATGCATGCTCTGATAGTTTGTTAGGATATTTTGGTTTTCACCTGTGTGGGTTGATCATGATAGAATATTCAGCCATAAACCCTTGAGGAGAACTTTATATGTAGTGAGTTCTAAGATGAAATAAGGGTTCTAGAATTTTGAAGAAATCTGGTGTATTTTTGTATGATTATGCTCCATGTGCTCTAAGGCACATATTTAGGAGATCTGTTTAAACTTAATGTGATATAGAGTTGTTATTTGGATTCTAGATGGAGCAATGAGTAGTATGTATCTGTTTCCTTCTATTATTAGTAATCTCATTTTTTATGTGTAATCATCTTTCATGCTGTGCTACTTTGAAGGTTTTGTGTAAGGTAGCTTCCGGTGGTCTGCAATTTTATTCATGAATTCGTGTCTGTATAATTCTCATGTGTTGACGCTCATGTATTAAGCTTGCTGCACTCCATTAATTCGCGCTCCATGAACATTTGTTATTGTCCATAGCTCATTCATATCCATTTCCTCTGAGTTCACGGGGGGGGAATTCTTAGTCCTCTTAAGCCTGTCTCTTGTGGGTTCCTTCTCCATTCTTTCTCAACGTCTCTGAATATTTTTAAGGTTTATGCTCATTGTTTTATACTTGGCCCATTTAAAATCCATCTAGCCTCACAGCCTCCCGAGCCCTCTCACAGTTTGGGGAATTCACATGAATCAGGCTCAAATGGTTTTCTCTATTCTTGAATCACTGAAACCATATTATTATCTTGACCCATTTTCTATCAGAGGAATTTATACAGTTGTTCATATTTAACCTCTGATCTTAAGATGTCCTAGGCACTGGTCTTTCACAACTCAAGGCTATCGCTAGGAGTGAAAACAACTACTATGAAGATCTTTTAAAATTTTTTCAAGGGAAGGTCAATGTTTTAACACGGTAGATCGATCATGATTTGTGACATAATTTCCCTTCTCATCCATGTTTGGATACTCCTGAGGGTCATGAATCTCTATGAAGGATGTTTTTTGGATACTCTTTCTGTGCCTCCCATGTTGGATATTTCCAGGACTTAAAGTAGGTGGTTGCATTGTTAATACTCATCATGAAACCTGAGCAGGATGCGTTTTGGATGATAGATGTGCTCGTAGAGAATTTTTTGTCCTTTGAGACAACACGCAAAGTGAAATTCAAAGTTACAATCAGTATTTTCAAGTTCGACTCTAGATGGCTTGTATCGGTGCATTGGATGTTGAAAAATCTATTGGGGATTTCTATATGCATTGCCTTCGCCAGCCATGTTCGGATTCCAAATATAAATATCTATGCTCTGCTTCTAGTTTTCTTGTTTGTGTATGGAATATTTTGGGTCTATTACAATAAGTACATGTTTTTGAAACAAATAAAGAATAATGTGCAACATTCCTTTCAAATATGCGTACAAGGTCATTATTGATATCAACAACGATGAACCATTTTTGAGAAGCAATGTTCGACTAGTGCTTCACATATAAATCCTCTTGGCCACATAGATTTTCACTTATATATCAAACACAACCTTGTGATCCATTTTCCACGTTTCGTTATCCAAAAGGTTGAGGAAAATATTACACCCAATACGAAGTTGCATCAAAGTGTTCAGTTAAACTATTTCTAGAAGCGACGAGGATTAATAATAGTGTAATATGTCCATGGAAACGATGGAGAAAGGCTCGATGATTCAATACCAAATTTTTTATTTATATAGAACCAAAAATTTATGGGACTCCAATAAAATATGCAGGTTCCTTAATTTTCCTAGAATCGGTTCACGATTCTAAAATTGTATGCGTTGTTTAACCTCCAACTCAAAATTGTGAAACAATGATGTTATAAATTTGAGGATATTGTATTTCAGAAGGGAAAAATACATAGGATAATATATATTAGAGAACTGCATGTTGAAAGACAAAGGCCTATTTCATAGAACGAGGAAAGGAGAGGAGAAGGTCCCAATGCAACATCACGCAAAATTAACCAGCGAATCGCTCCCTTTGTTGTTGGAGTCCAATATTTCCCTGCACCATGTAAGGCATAATATTTAAGGATTAATTAATGTGTTTTCATCCCTATTTTGTTCAGCTCATTTATTCATTTCAATATTATACTCTCTGTGTAAATTAAATCATTGACAGAGCGTGCGAGCTGGCTAGGTTGGCCACCACATCATCTCGACACCACTCTGAATACTTCAGGATCATTTAGATTATGGTTTGCTGAGTGAGTGCACTTAATTCTTTATTATTTCATTTTAATTTCACAATCCCATTTATGAATATTTTGTCTCTTTTCAAATTGAATCCTAGCGCACAGGGTAAGTGAGTTGCTCGTATTCCAAATTCTATACATTTTGATTGCATAAATCTATGATAGTAATTCGTAACCTCGTGTTCCATAAATACAATACTCACTCTCATATTTTGAATTCATTTTAATTGTAATGATTGTGATATGTGGTAAACATATATGGATGCATAGATAAATTGAATTCTAAACAAATCTGCAGCTACATACTCATACTCGTCAGTATGTTTAGAACAGAGGTCTCATATTTCTATTATTTGGTAATTTATAATGCTAGTCCAATATTACTTGCAAGGAATTTGAGAGTGAGATTTTTGTCTTGATCATATTCACACAGTAAATGTATTTGAAGTTATTAAAGGGGTTTGTTACATAGAGTTGAACTAGGAAGAATTAGTACAGATTTGTTAATTCACTTTCTTAATTTTCCCTTGCACAAGAATGGTTTTGAATTGATCTTTAATTTCTTTTTCATCATTTTCATTCTTCCTTTTTTATGTTGTTTAGGCATTGCTTGGTTTCTAGTCAAAAAATAGTTAGGATTTACCTTCTGTTCATGTTTGTCGATAATTATAATTTATTTTTGCAACTGGTAATAGTTCATGTTTTCATTTAATTTTTCAACTGTCTTGTTTTCAATTGTCAGGATTGGCATTTTCTCAAGTTTCCTTTGAAGTGCGGGATTGAATTTAATTTGTTGAGATTGATGCACAAGTTAGACTAGAGTTTTATTTACAAGTTGTTGGGGGCTTTCTCTGGCATTTCCAGTGCTGTGTCTCGAAGTTCAAAAACTCCATGACTGAAAATTAAATGTTGGTCTATTAATATGCCCTATACTACACCCAAAATTTTGGTGCCATTGTCTAGGAGGCGCTCAAGGGATTGACCTTGGTGACCTGTTTCATTTGGTTTGTTTTTCACCTAGTTTCTCTTGCAAATTTCCATTCTTTGAATTTATTTATTTTCAGCACACATTTATTATTTTAAGTTTTTTCATCTTCTTTGGTGTTGTAATAACTCCTCTCCCCCCCCCCACTGCTACATATATATACATTATTCCTATGCTGAAAAATGTACCAGTTGACTTATTGAAAATAAGAAAATGTTATTTTGAAGAATCATTCAATGAGGACTTTTGATGTTGCCGCAGACATATACAAATCATCCAATGATGAACTCATAAGTGAAGAATTTAATATTTTTCTTGAACATAAAGATAATATTATTAAATATTTTATTTCAAATTTGGATGATTTTCATGAAGAACACGAGAAGGATGAAGAACCATTGTTAATATTTTGTGCCAACTGTATGAAGAAGCACTTCCTTGGAAGGTGTCCACCCAGTAGCCTAAAAGCACTACAAGGAAAAGACCCTTTAGCGGAGGTTATAAAGGAGGTTTTTAGTGTTATAAAATTGGACAAAATTGACAAAAAAACATTTGCTACAACATCCATTTTTGGTAATGGAGGTTTTGATGGAGCTTCTAACAAAACTTCAACACAGTTAAAAAAAAAGGGTGGACAGAGATTTTTACAGACATTTTTCTCATCGGTGCGTGCATCATGTGTGAACACACAGGTGCGTTTTAGCCTGTACGCATTGGTACTGTAAATATACCAAACACTGGGATGGAAAACAAATTTCAGAAGCCTCGGGGTGTTTAGAAATGTCTCGGTGCATGTCACCCACAAATACACATTAGGCCGATAGAAGGTGCATGCACCAGTGACATTAAGGTTTAAAAGCGCATCTGACCATTAAGGTGTTAAAATGCACCAGGCCATTAAGTTGTAAAAATGCATCGATGCGTTAAAGGCAAACCATACTAGTGCATGCAACACCTATCTACCCCGGTTGTAGTCATTGATAAAGCGCACCGGGCATTCTAATTGGTATTGGTATTTGGTGCAGTGCTCATAGGTTGTAGAAACACATCCATGCATAATATCATAAAAATACATTGGTGCGCAGTATCATACACACGCACTAGTGTTAATTTTATATTTTTTAGAAACATCAATTAAATTTTTATTAATAAATTTGAATGTGATGTTTGGATGAATTTGTTATATCATATCATCATATTTCACATCTCTTCATTATAATATTTCATCATCCATATATTTAATCAGTGGTGTAACATTTGACAGCGAAAATGGAGAACACGATAGAATATAATAAAACACACACACACACACACACACACACACACACACACACACACACATACTCTTTTTCATACAAAATGGGACAATTATTGGTATCCCTTTGTCTTTCAATTGGGACACTATGTCCATTACATCAAACAAAATTTATGATTTCCCAGACAAATATTTCAAAAAAAATACGACGCCTTGCTTTGATATCCAAACATATTGATCATCATTCTTCACTGGAATTGTTGCACTCCTTGAGCTACTTCCATGACTTGGGTTATTTGGAGGAATGTTTTGTTCATTGCGTTGATTGATTTCTTCTTCTTCAAGTTCCATCTAAAAACATAAAAATGAAGTGTAATGAATGTATATACATTGGTGAGAATAATGAAAATTGCAATATTAAATAATATACATCAATGTAAATAGAAAAGAAATGTACCATAGAAATAATTGACTTATGAAATATACACATTCTTTCAAAACCAAATTTCATGCCATGTTTCAATAATTCATTTGTTGGCGTAGTTCCGTACTTTGTTTCCTGCAAGTTTTATACCCCATAACAAATCATAGATTTAATATAAAAGATTTTTTTGTTATATTAAAAGAAGATAGATACTTACAAATTCCACAATTAATTTCTGATATGCCAACATATACCGATAACCCATATTTAACCCAATGTTAATCAATTCTTCTAATGGTTATTCTTTGTATGTTAGCCCATGTTTGAAGACATTCAATGAGGATTGTTGTAAAACAACTTAAAATATACAAAAATAAAATCTATTTAAGTTGTTATAAGGAAGTAACAATTACTCACAAACATAGATATCAACCCTTTTCTTCCTTGTCGTATTATTTTATGTTCTGAATGGGTTCCATTTATTTTCTTTTCTGCAAGAAAATACTTTAGAATTAATATTTAATTCTAAATTATTTATTTATTGTACCTAATCGAAAAATTCAATGATTACATATTACATTTGAAGCATGTTGTTGTTGAGATGCCTCCTCGTGCGATGGAACTATGTCCATTTCTTTGGCCATCTCCTTGTACACCTTTTTGGACATTCCTACTGGCATATTTCTGATATCAGCTCGTTCATCCTTTGAGATTTTCATAATCTTCCTAAAAAAAGTAACATGACAATAAACTATTTAATTTTTTATATTGATATATGAAAACTAAATATAACAAAAATGATATGTATAATGATTTATTTGTAGTAATATACACATATAATTCTATTAAAACATTTAAAGCAATATTACTTTTTCAATCCTTCTTTTTTGATGTTGTACGTTTTGCTATTAAAATTTTGACATGTCTCAATGACCAATACTCTGGAAACTCTTCTTGTAGTTTAAATAAAATTTGGTACTTGGAATCATTGGATTGATTTTTGTATTCTAAGTGGAAATAATGTCTATACATTCATTCCACTTGATCCCTAAAAGTTTTGTAAATTTTTTCCCCCTTTCGTTAACCTCCAACACTACTCCAGATGAGATAAGGAACAATTCATTTTCATTTGCTTGTTCTATTATTTTTTGTTTCTTAGAAACACATTCCTTTTATTCATTGTTGGTCCCTGTATAACATTAAACATATTTGTTGGGTGCAGGAATCACAGTTAAGCAAAATCCTTTCAACACTTAATTGTCACCCTGAGGGTTTGTAAACTTAGAGACGAAGCACAAGAAATTCTAGAAGAGGTATGAACTTTTCCTATCTCTATTCCTACTTCTTAAATCAAGATCTTGTAGAATTGAAAAGAAATATCACACAAAAATTTACACCAAAGAAGTTTTAGTGCCAAAATGCAAAAGAAAATACTTTGTGAAGAAACCAAATAAAGGAACTTTCACACTCCTATAAACAATATTGATTGCTGAAATGAAATTATATGTTTATCTCCAGTATAGGTGTTGGTAGGTTCAAAAGTGGGCCCTTAGAAAGGTATACCTTCTTAAGGATTTTTCTTCCTGCACCAAGCTGTTATTCCTCTACTCCTGCAGTATCCTTGCACTAGTACAGGTACAGGACTTATGTGTAGAAAGTATGTTTTACACTTGCACTGGAGATTTATGTCTTTGTGCAGGGACTCTAAGCTTCAAGCTTCGAGCACTCTGTTCCTGTAACAGGATATTGGTTCCTTTACTGGAATAAATATTCCTACACCAATTTTTCCAATTACTTCCGGGAAAATAAAGGGTGTGCTAATCTAGAAAAGAATTTGCAAAGGAGAATCATAATTCTGAAATAAATTGCAAACACCAAAGAATGCTTCAACCAATTAAATATCACAACGAAAATAATCGCTGAAATAAAACAAACTTCAAAATTCAAAGCACACTTTCTTCAACGCTGTGAAAGAAATAACTCAAGTATGATGACAAGCTTTTATCCCTATGATAGTTACTCACATAAACCAGATTTGCCTTTAATCTTTGTTAACTTGGAAAGGTTCACTTTAACTGATCAGATTTAAGTTTTAATTATTTCCTTTTAAAAATATAAAGTGTAGGCACATATCGATGTGTCGTAACAACGTTCGTTCATTAGTTAACAAAGAATATTTTAATTCCTAGGATTTTAACTATTGGTATTAAAAAGACTTCTATTCGCTAATAAACATTCATTTGCAGAAATAAATTGAATTCTTATGAAGGAAAGGAATGAAACAAATCTGTCGTAATGAGCTGACAAAACCCAGTTGCAAAAATTATAAACGCACTAGTGCAGGAATAACGTGCTTGCATAATTCCATGTGGAAATAAATTAAGATTCGTTAAAAGGAAATTACTGAAAGTAAATCACACTTAATTAATATTCACGCCACAAATCCATCACACTTTGAATTTCAATGAAAGAAAATCAGAATTCTTATGAGGAAATAAACCATAAACTCAATCCACACTTTTCATTCAAATAAAATCAGCACACACCTTTAACTAAATGAAAGAGAAAAGGAAAACGAGTTGGGTTGGTTGGGCCCTAGGCAACCATATTGTTTCCTGTTTTAGGAAAATTGAAGCTTCAACACTCAAAGACACATAAGTAATAGATTAAAATGCAGAATTTAAACAACATGATGTAGCTCCATGCATTAATTCCAAATCATCAAAAATACATCATAAGTATGGATCCAATCCATAACGAGGATGACAACAAAAAATTACAATTTTGCCAAAGTTACGGTAGCATGGCTATCTCTCCCTAACTCCTATCTAAAACCTATATTTATACAACCCTTTTGGCCTATGGCCATAAAGAAATTACATACAATCATTCTAATTCCAGCCTTTCGATTGAAACGAAATAACAACTAACATTACAAAATAAGCCTACAGCTATAACAAAATGCTAATTTGATTGTTGGTCGGTGACCCAATATTCGATTGTATCCCTGAATATACTCCCCATCGAATTCAACTCAAGATGACCACAACTAAACAGGTCGAGTTGGAACAAGATGTCTGCGTTAGGTAACAATCTTTCGTGAAAGTTTAGGAACAATCAGTTGCCAATGATGCAGGAATTTGCTTGCACTAGACCATGCTGATATAACGATTAATGCATTTTCTCATCAAAATACTTTAGGAAGAGAAATTGTAGTTGTAAGAATATAAAAGGCATACATCTATTAAAAATTATTAATTAAGTACTTAATAAACCTTAATTATGAAATATAAAACTAGTGCAGGGATAGGACAAGATTCTTGGGCTAGTGCACGAATAAGGAATTTTATGAGGATAAAACAGAGGCTTATGATTGTGGTTTTAAAGTAGGAAAGGGGTTAAAAATGAGTCATTTTATCCTACCAACATCCTCCCATCTAGAAGTAGTTGTGTGTCCTCACACAACATTTACCTGCTGCAAAAATCCAAAAATAAGGAGTCTCCCTTTAATCCCGAACTTGTATGTTGAACCCTTCTTTCACTGTCTTCATTCTCTTACCTCAAGCCTTATTTAGCTATTGGGTAAAATTTTTAAGACGTTTATAGCACTTTAAGGCTCGAAAATTCCATACCTTGACTTATCGTTTTTTCTCTTTGAATTCTTCTGCCAATTTCGTTTTGCCTTGCTTCTGCATTATATCATGCTCCTTCATGGCTTGGTTTAATGCTTCCAAGTCATGAACTCACTACTCGAGCTCTTCTATCTGATTGTTCAGATAGAGGGTAGATTTATTTTTTTCCAACTCTTTTGGTGCAAGAATCTTCTTTGCAACTGACTCTAAACATGTACCATCATCGCCAAGGTCAAAGTTATCTTGGCCACCCAATTTCTGTATTTAAATTTGATCATCTAGGGTTTCAGTGCCCAGAACTGCAATATCACCAAGGATCTCACTATCTTCCATTTCCATCTCACCAAGGGCTTTAATACCTTGCACATCTATCTCATTAGGGGTTTCAGTACCATGTTCATCAAAATTATCGAGGGTTTCAATATGTTGTGCTTCATCCTCTTCCTGACCCTCTACCGGTTCTTTGCTTGCACTCAGTGTCACTTTTCTTTTCTTTAATGTATGAAGGAAGGATGACAAGGGAATTTCGTCCTCCTTCTATGCATGACCTTCATTATCCATAGTATGAGTCGTTGCCTTTGCAAGAACCAAGATATTATGATCTCTGGGTGAAGCTGGTGGTCACTCGTCCAAAAAAATCAGGGAGCTCGACTGATTGTGGCTCGTCCACAAAGAGTCAGTCCCTCTCTTATCCGAGTTCCTAGTCATTCTTCTTACTATGGATGAAGTCTCTTTGACAGGTCGCTCCTCTTCTGGCACTGGTTTTTTCTTGATTTTTGTCTTGGTAGGGCGCAGAGTCAGAGATTCTGTTATTCTTTTCTTGCTTGCATTCTTTTTCTTTGATGATTTTCCTATACTTTGTCCTTGGAGCTCCCTCAAAAATGCCTTCCAGGTCATTCATTTGACCTCCAACTCCTTTTTAACTAGAATCTCAATCATCCCATGATGATACAATTTTCATGTGACCCAACTCGCCTCCCCTTTCTGAACACCTTTCGTCATTTTTTCCAAGCTTCTGAACAGGGAATAGGGAAAAATTATGAGTTTCCCTGACTCAAAGTGCAATAGAAAATAGATATGGTATAGGAATGTTAATGAATAATGTCCCTCGCAGGTAAGAAAATTTTTCAATATATATAGGAGGTCTCACAATTTCCCAGGTAAGGTGCTGCGCGGTATCCCTTTCTTCCAATCAAATTTTAGCTTCCGATCGACCAAAAATATGTGCCACCTTTTCTTCTCAATTTTCTCCTTCTTGAACCATTGTTCTCCCATGGTCAATAAGCTTGTAGCCTGAGCGATGGATTCTTCTATGACCTCAAACTCTAGTGAGCCTACCTTGGCTCGACCTCCCTCAAACTTCCTTGCAAATTTGAATGACACAATTGTATCGAATCCATCAAACTTTTGTAGAAGTGGGAAAAATTCCGATTCTTGCAATAGTGTAAGACTGTTCCAATACTTAGCTATCTGCTCTATTTCTTTCATAGATGATGGTTCATTTGTCACGGGCACCCTCTTTGCTTGAATTCATGCCAATTCTCTATCGAAAAAAATATCACACTGAGGATTTAAAAGGGGCTGTCAAGAATTTAATGATGATGGAGCCATCTCCCCACCACCTTAGTGGCCTCTTCCGTCCAATCACACTCCATCATTGTTATTTTGGGACTAAAGAAGACACATATCAGTCTAGTACAGGTAGGCATTGATGATTGGAAAAGGCGGAGGTTTTAGTGATAATGTGGTGTAACGGTCATGCACAGTCAGATTATGAGGTAAGGCCAGCATTGATAGGTGATGAAAAATATTTTCAAAAAGAGGTAAGTGTTGGGTTTTAGATGAATTCATAATATCCCACATTTTCTTCATAATTCACATAAGGCATACTTCAGTACTCACTAAAAATATAAGACTGCATGACTTAAAATATCTTGTAGCTAAAATAGTTTCTTCCTACATTAGTAAGTGACAAAGCAAAGTCTTAACCATAATTCAAATAATTAGACGGCATGGTCCATTGATAGAGTAGTCATTCTGTCTGCAAAAAATAAAGATAGAATTTCAAATGAAATTTTTTGCACCAGGTATCCCTACATTGTGTTGATCATTCTTTCATGTGTTTTCACCATCGGCACGTGCCTACACTGATCGTGCTTACACTGAACTTGCCTACATCGCAATGTGCCTGCACTGAAATATGCCTGCATTGAAGTGTGCATGCACTGAAACGTGCCTACACTGAACATGTGTTATTGCACTAGGGATCTCTGTTACATCAAAGAGAAAAAGGGGCAAAGAGAAATTCTGATAGAGTACAATTCATTGGCTGGAAAAATAATTCCTGATTATACAAGGAAAGATAATTTTCCATTATTTGGTGTCAAGCATGCCTTCTGATCTGACTTGTGAATTCACATCAGATCCTGTAATCAATCCATGAGGGAAAAAAGAAGTGTGAAAGGGTAATTTCCAAAATGGGAAGGAATATCATTGCAAGAATTCTAGGAATGAAACCACCAAGAGGGATAAACGAAAAAGGAATTTTGGGAAAAAAAGTTAGGGGGGGAAAGAGGGAAATACGAAATCAGATAGGGATAGTTTTCTTAGAAGAAAAAGGAGGTTAATTTATTGCAGGATTAGAAGAAGAAAAATAGTAGCAAATTATGAAATAGGAAATAGAATGAGGGCATAATTTACCTTTAAAATCTACCTGCACTGGTGCTGGAAAAAGTAAATGCAATTGGAGTTGAGCGTTGTTTGACTAAAAATCTTTGTGCTAGCTATCCCAAACTTGGGTAAGGGCTTGGTTTCCATTCGAACCTGCTTCTTCCTGGTGACATCCAACACATCTAAAAATCAAATAGCATTCCCTTTTTATTGAAAATTTGATTTTCCTGCCAGCATGCTGGTTTTCAGGTTGATCCTTCTGCAATAATGTCAGTCAACTGATTTTCATAATTACAAGAAAAAAAATTCCTTTATTTTTTTTCTTTTTGTTTTTACTTTTGTCATTTTTATATTTTTATTATATTTTTTTGTTTTTTTAGGAAAATAATCAAATTTTCAATAGGTTGTTGTTGCCACCTACCATATCATTCTTAGATTACTGTTGGACTTGCTACATAAAATTTCCTTTAGTGAGGGGCTGAAATTATATCTTCAATCTATGCCCATTCACCAAGAATACTAAATTATGTCCATTAATAGTTTTGATTTCTACCGCTCCATTTTAAAAAGATTTGGCCACCTCATAAGGTCCCATCCAGTGTTTATGGAATTTTCCTTTAAAATATTTAAATCTGGAATCGTAAAGGAGTACACAATCACCTGGTTGGAACTGCTTCTTCCGGATGGACTTGTCATGCCACTTTTTGCGCTGTTGTTGAAAAAATATGTTCTAATGAACAACATCCCTTCGAAATTCATCTAACTCATTCAGTTGTAGTAGACGATGTTTTTATGCTTCAGAAAGGTCTAGTCCTAATTATACTATAGTCTTGAAGGTCTTGATATGGAATTCTATTGGCAAAAGGGCTTGTTTTCCGTATACCAGCTCATATGGTGTATGCCCCGTGCTGTTCCTCCAAGTGGTTCAGTATGCCCACAAGGCTTCTAGTAATCTGTTACCCCAATCCTTTCTATGCATGTTCAATGTCTTTGTGAGGATGGACTTAATTACCTTGTTTGTGGACTCCACCTGGCCATTTGCTTGCGGGTGATACAGTGTGGATTTCCCATGTCAAATTTTGTACTTCTCCATCACACCCTATACCAAATTTGTTGTGAAACCAGCTCCAAAAATAGAAGAAAAGATATATCAACGCCTTAGAAATAAGCCACTTTGAGGGGGAAACCTCCAACACATTACATGAATGAACAATTCTTGGATGATACTGTTGGGTGATAAAAGGTGCCTTTTAAAACTCCTAATTATCCCACATTAATTATCAATCCTGGCAAGTCCTCTTATTTCAAGAGTGTACACAGTATGTGGCTGCTATTAATTCAGAGAGTAATGTTTCCTAAATTGTAGTACAAATCTTGACACAAGAATAAATGGAAGCATTTAATAAACTTCAATTACAATTATTAAAAGGAATATCAAAGCTCAATCTTCTACTGAAATCAAACCTTACAGTAATTCAAGCAATAACATCATCAACCGAGAGCACAGTAAAAATAATTCACCTCTACTTATCTGATTCAATGCAACCAAGATAGGAATGAGATCACTTCTGAGAGTCTAATAGCAATAATCAAACTCTTGCAGATGATTAAATCAATACAATGGACTGTCTAAATGATTTGCGCTGTAATGAACAAACTTGGATCAAATGATAACGATGTAAATCATATCAGAACATATATTATTTCGATATAATAAAGTAATGAACAACTAATGAAATAAACTCACGAAAAAAAGGAATTATTAACCAAACCAAACTCTAACAGAATTGGAAATATAACACAACGAAGCAGTTAACTTCACTAGAGGCCAGGCCCTTAGCCACCAGTGAGCACTGCTGAATTACTTCAGATAATGCGAGAGAATAGAAACTTCAATTATATATTAATCATCGAACTTGAGTAACATTACAGTATAATCACGTTCTCCAACGATGCAGTCTGTAATTAAACTTACAACTTGAAAAATAACAGAGGTTCTTCCCTTTCTTCCTACAATAACTTTCTTTTATAATTAGAAAGGGGTAAAAAGTAAATAGTAAATGCGATCCCTCATGATCTCCCGATCCTGAGGGATTCGTAACTGATTTCTAACTTAAGACATCTTTTCTATTCCACGCTGATCCCTCTGATTTGTTCTCAGCCTTTTCCACAACCGACGCATTCCTTCCTTTTCTTGTCAAATTCTACTGTCCCAACGTCAAGGAACAACAATTGTTCCTTTTGTCACTTTCCTAAATAGAAAAAGCTAAGAGTTAGTTAAATCGTAACTGCAAACAATTCCTTCATTTCTTACCATAATTCCTCAATATATTAACGCATTAAGACATGAAAAAGATAAGAATCAAGGAAAATGATGATGAACTTAGTAGTAAATACATACCCATTTTGTAACTCAACATACTCCCCTGCTTACCCTGTTTCATGTCATGAAAAACAATGATTCTGATGGAGTGCAGTTAACGAGTAAGTTGGAGAAGAAACATCAAAAATTGGTCTGAAACCATGATGTTGAGCTAAGAGTGCAAAAGAGGGTCCTTCCTTACCTTCAGGAAATTCGTAGATGGCCGTGTAACCTTTAGGAGGATACCAAATGATGGGACTATGAAACCAACATCCTAGCCAATAGGGTCCTTCTCTTAAAATGAGGTTGGTATATGTGATAAAACGGGTTGCAGTTGCTTTAAAATTTTAGTAATTAAATGGTTCCCTATCTTGCACACTACTAGTAGAGACTGTCCACCTAAGCTTGGACGTAGCCAGCGAGGTTTCTCGAATGGATTGAAAATATGATACTCTGTTTTGTACAATCTCTCTATGAATAGGCCCTAAATTTTTAATCACCTCTTCCCTATTCATCAGACTCCTTTTGTTGGCAAGCATTTGCAAAGGGTGCTTGGGCTCACTTCTTACCCAAAGATCCAATCTATGCTCTTGTCTTTGGAAGGTGTTATGAGATTTGAACCATTTAAGTTGATTAACTGCAAATGAGATAAAGGCCTAGAATTGGAAATCTCCCACAAAAGGGTTAGGGTTATTTTCTACCTCATCCGCTAATAGAAAATTGTGCAGGTAAAATTCACAGAGCAACCTTTGAACCTTTACACCATGCTGTTTGCAAAAATTTATAAAATCTTCAACTATTTTTAATTCAATTGGTTTTCCAACTCTTACGGGTTTAATTTTCAACAGAAAGTATTGCTCTAACAAAAATAAGGCATAGTTATTGGCGGGAGCCCCACATGCCAAGACGTCTATATATAATGAGCAGATGGTATCTGTCTGAGCTATGACCCTATCTAATCTGAGCTTGAGTCTCTCTATTTTCTCTTCTTCTTTTATGTATCTATCGAAGGTCTCACTCTCTGTTACATTCATTTCTTGAAGTTGCCTCTGCAATGCTTGATATATTTGTTGGGGAACAGTTTCTTGTTCAAGTCGTTCTAATGCGAGTTGAGCATGTGCTAATTCTTTCTGAAGATTCAGAATAATGGGGTCATCGTGTGTCATGATGTCTTTAGCTTGTATGCTTGTCTAAGTCACTTTATCATGGGAGGTCCAAGCCTCTATCTGAGTAGCTGTGCTGTGAGAGGGTACATCCTCTATCTGAGTAGCCGTGCTGTGAGAGGATGCATCCTCTGTCTGAGTAGCTATATCTACGAAAATTGCATGTTTTTCTTCTTTAATGATGACTGTTTGAATGGGTATGGGCTCGGTTTGAGTCCCTGTAGCCCTCCCTTCATGTGATTCTGTCTTCACGACTGCGTTTTCTGTCTCTAGGGTTTTGTCCAGGACCTTTCCCGCTGTGATTTCCTTTATTTTTCTTCTGAGCCTTTTTATCTATTTTGCACAGCTTCTGTCGTTCTTTCCTAAGCTTTTTCAATTTGGCTCTATAGTCTTTTGGAGTAGCAACTATTCTGCTGACAGTCTCATTAATTGTTTCTGCCTCTAAAGAGGCTGGTTTCTCATCCTGGCTTTGTTCTAAGAGGACTATGTCTCCTGATTGAATATCGGCTTCCCAAAGCATCTTTGTCTCTACTTCTTCTCCTTGGCCTACGTTTTCTGTACTTAAGCTTACCTAGCTATTTTCTACCAGAAACGTGTCACCGGGTTAGTGCACTTCTTCCCAAATGGCCTCTACATCAGTTTCTGCTTCATGGATTGCATCTTTTAAGGGAGATAGACTCTTGGTATCGCCAGCATTTCCAAGAGATTGGGTTGCTCCTAAGTTAGAATTGAGAGGGCTTTCAGGTTGCATGTAATCATTCATGTTAGCCAGGACCTGGGCCAATTCAAAATCGTGCAAAAAATCACCTTGGGGACACATGCTTGGTATTGATTCATTTCTTTGTTCATCTCCATAATGCCCTGTTTCTTCCTCATGGTCTGATTCATGGTTATCCTGGCCTTCTAACTCTGGCTGCAAGTGTTGTTCATTTACTGGGCTAGATAATTCTATAGGTTGACTGGTACTGTCTTGAGGATTTTCGGCCACTCCTAGTCTTGACCTCAACCTTGTGGATTGTCTGCGCTTTTGAGGTATGTTTCTTGGAAGGGTATTCCTCTTTCTTTTTTGAACTGGGTTAAGTGTAGGCAGGTCTAAACCGCCCTCGAGAGCTAATATTAGGTCACCCCAGCTTGATTGCTATTGGGTGAGGTTATAGCTGACTATTAACCTGATCAGACAGTGGTGGCTTACTACTACTTCTATGTGCTAGGACCATCTTAGCCTCTCGGCGGTGTCATACAATAAAGAGTTCAATAATGTAGGTAAATTAACAGAGAATTTTTGTTTTAGAACTGCTAAGATTTTAAGTTAACACGACCTTACCACATCTTTTCACTTGTCATATGTAATGTAGTTCTGGATGATTCTTGCTAGTTCTCCCCATGGCTCCCCAAGAGAAGATGACCGAACACATTTTCCCTTTTTGACCAGCTCCTATCCTTTGTCTCTAAAAGCCTCGATAGCGTCCTGTAGCTTCAACCGCTTATCAGCCCACATAGGTCCTTCTGCCGGTAACCCAGATACCTCTACTATCACCTCATCTGATACAGTGATTTTTTTTCCCCTTACCATAGATTGTCCATTCTATAAATTGCATAAGAACTCGATGGAAATTTCCTTGTTGAGTGGTTGAAATCTCGTAAAGTATGTTATCCACCCAACTTGAGCTAAAATTTCCCTAGCTGCATAAAAAATAGCCAGTATTAGCGGTTCTCTGCGTACTGCTCTTCCTCCCATAGCGTTGGAATTCTGCAAATGATAAGTGTAGCAGGAAAAACACAGCGACGAACAGAGCTGAGTGATGGAACAACAATTAAATATAAATATCTTTATTGAGGGTTGTTATCATACCACATGCTTTGTGATCATGGAATGTTGTATCATTCTGCAAAATCCAATGAGAAAATGACAGCACATTCATAAGTACACTAGAGGTCCCACCCCCCTTTGAATTGATAGGTCACCTACGACCGAATAAATGAAAGGGTAAGACGCTAGTGGCGAAGTACAGGGGTAATGGATTTGCAAGGTATGCTTATTAATGACAGGATCATAAAGGATACGGGGGTGGTGAAATCAAGGCTTGTACCAAGAATTATGAATAATGGATAGGCTACCGTGATGTGATATGATAAAGAAAAAGGGACAACATGCGCAATAACACTTTAGTGCCATTATTCCACTTTAAATTATTGTGATTGATTAAAAAAATATTCATGCATAAAGGTTCAAGTTATTCCAGGACCATAATCTCTCCATAGAAAATTTTATAAGAAGAGGCTATTATAATGGTTATTGATGTAAAATAAAGCTTCAATACCATTAGCAGAGCTTTTGTTGCCTGCAAGCGTCCATAGCCTCGACAGAGTTGCTTTTTAACCCTTGGGAACCATGATCCTCTATGTATAATTGGGAAAGTGTCTTATCATGTCTATAGTAGAGACCAATGTGCTGGCTTGGTGACCAGATGAACACATTGCCATTCACTGGGAAGTAACGAAAGTGATCAGGACGGCTCGTGATGAGACCTCCTGTTTCCAAGGATTTTTATTACATCCATTGGATCATATCCCTGTTGTGGTGGCCATAGTGGGAATGCTACTTCTCTAGTTCCTTATGATCATGGTAGGCTGGCTCGTGATGAGACCCCCTATCCTCCGTCTGAAAAAAATCATAAAATTGTTAGTGAATATATATATATTTTTTACTCTCTTTTTTTCTTTTAGTCCCCATTTTATACATAGAGGGTGGCTCATCACTCCTTAAGAGTAGGGATGGTGGAAGAAGTTTGACATATCAATATATAAAAAATATACCCATAATCTTACTGATAATATGTAGAGAGAGTTATATTAGCAAGGGGGAACCATCATGGTATAGATACTTAATCAGTTTGATTTATAGTGGAAATAAGGATAGTAAAGTGAGATAGATAACTGTGTCATTTTCCTTTTTTATTTTTGTGGATCATCAAAAAGCAATCTTGTTAAAGATGATAATATTCACGATATTTTCTTGTTCCACTAGACCTCCATACTTATTGTCTTTAAATATGTATTGTCCCTTCCATGCCATTAAGAAAATTATAAAGAGTGAAATTGGGGTGGTCTAGGGATGATTATGCAAGGAAGAGAAAGAGGATGTTCTCAAAAACATTCATAAAGTGTTATTCTTTGAAAGAAATAGCAAAAGAAAAACCCACACAAAAAGTGTTGTTCCTTAAAAGGAACAACAACTGTTCCCTATAGGGAACAGCAAAAGAGAATACACAAAAAAATGTGTGTTGTTCCTTATAGGGAATAGCAAAAGAAAACTCACGCAAAAATTGTTGGTCCTTATAGGGAACAGTAGTTGTTCCCTATAAGGAAAAACAAAGCAATCTGCACACAAAAATTGTTGTTCCCTGTAGGGAACAACAACTGTTCCCTATAAGGAACAAGAAAAATACATGCCAAAACTGCTGTTCCATAGAGGGAATAGTAGTTGTTCCCTGTAGGGAACAAAAAAACAAAATTCACATGAAAATTGTTGTTCCCTGTAGGGAAGAACAAAGCGAAATACACACAAAAATTGTTGTTCCCTGTAGGCAACAGCAAGGCAAAATGCATACATAAATTTTTGTCCCCTGTAGGGAACAACAAAGGAAAAATAGAGAAAAGAAAAAAGTAAAGTACAATATATTATCAAGCAAATCCAATAAAACAAAAAGGAAAATTTATGTACAGGTTTTAAGAAAAAGTGAATTTCTTCACTAGACTGGTGCTGTGGAAGGGTTGCCCTCCTCAGCAATAATTTGTATTGTGGAATCTTCCCGTATCTGTTGGTAAAAGGATTCCCTTGTAAGCGATTTGTGATAGAGGAATACTCGATGTCCGTTCGCTTTAAAAGAGTAGCCAGACCCATCAATGGTGGCTAATGTAAGGGTGCCATTATCATGCACCTCTTGTATCTCATAGGGGCCTAACCATCTGGTCTGGAGTTTGCCTAGGAAATCCTGGAACCTATAATCATACAAAAGTGCCCAATCACCTTCATGGAAGATCTTCTTGATGAGGGCATCATGCCATTTCACTCTTTGTTATTGGATTAGTGCAATATGATGTAGAGCTGATAGCTGGATTTCATCCAATTCATTGATTTAACATAGCCTATTGATCTGTGCTTCATTCAAGTCCAAGCCTACTTCTTGAGCTATCCTCAAAGTCTGAATTTCAAGTTCTATTGGGAAGTTAGGTTCTTTGCCAAACACTATTTGATATGGGGAGTATCCTGTGGTATTTCTCCATGTCATGTGGTATGCCCACAGGGCTTTCGGAAATCGGGTAGCCCAGTCATGTCTATGAGATGTGACTGTCTTTGTTAGTATTGCCTCGATTACTTTATTGGTACTTTCTACTTGGCCCTTTGCCTGCGGGTGGTATGGAGATGTGATTCTGTGCATGATATGATGATTTTTTAATGTTGCAGCAATCTTATGGCCTACAAATTGTGGCTCTTCATCTGTGATTACTTCTCTCGGCAAGCCATATTGCACAAAAATTTGGAAAAGAAAGTGGATTACCGAGTCTTCCGTTGCCCTTAGTAATGCTTCTGCCTTCACCCATTTAGTCACATATTCTGTTGCAACCTGTATATATGTCCTTTGATTAGATTATGGGTTTATTGGGCCAATGAAATCTATCACCCATCGTTCAAAGTGCTTAATGAATAACTGTGGATGCAGGGGCATGTCATCAGATTGTCCAGGGCTGCCCATTCTTTTGCAGCTATCACATGCCTAGACAAACTCCTTGGTATCCTTAAAAATGGTGGGCCAATAATAGCCCATCTATAAGACTTTATGTCCAGTCCTACGGTCTGCAAAATGTCCACCACAAGGCCCATCGTGGCATGCTTTTAATATGTCGAAGATTTCATCTTCCCTGACACACCTTCAAATATGCATATTGGTTCCTGTTTGAAAGAGATATCCTCCAATCCAGGAGAACCGAGTGCTACGTTGTACTATTAGTTTTCTTTCACTGGGCATCAGGTGTTTGGGTAATTTTCCCACTGCTAGGTAGTTTGCGACATTCGCGTACCACGGTGTTTTTATGGTTACAGAAAATAAATGCTCATTGGGGAATTGGTCTTCTACTGTTGCCGAGTCATTTGTCTTTGGCACACACGAGAGGAAGTCTGCTACTAGATTGTCCTTTCCTGGTCGATCTTTGAATTTTATGTCGAATTCTTGCAAAAGGATCAACCATCGTGTCACTCTTCCATTCGTAACAAGTTTATTAGCTAAATATTTAATAGCAGAGTGATCAGTATACAAAACCACAGGGTATCCTGTTATATAATGTCTGAATTTGTTAATAGCATAAATAACAGCTAAAAAATCCTTCTTTGTTACTGTGTAATTCAATTCAGCGGGGGATAAGTTTTTGCTAATGTAATATATAGCGTAGGGTTTCTTCTATTCTTCTTGGCCAAGAACTGCTCCAATGGCTGTGTCTGATGCATATGATGAAATCTGGAATGGTATATCCCAGTTCGGTCCTCGTAGAACTGGTGCTGTTGATACTAGCTGTTTTAGGTCTGTAAAGGCAGTGTCACATTTGTCAGTCCATATGAAATCACTGTTTCCTGTTAAGGCATATAATGGTGCAAAAATTTGTGAAAAATTCTTGATAAATATACGATAATATCCAACAAATCCCAAAAAACTACGTACCTCTGTTTGAGTGCAGGGGGTATCTAGTAAGAGAATTACCTATATTTTTTTCGGATCTACCTGAATTCCAGCTGCTAAAATGTAATGACCAAAGATCAGGCCTTCTGTCACGAATTCCAGAACTTTTTCCAAATTTTGTAATGCTTGCTCAAAGTCATCTCCATAGGGTATGAAATCATCCATGTATACTTCTAATCCTTCATTTATCAAGTCTAAGAAAATACTGAGTATGGCTCATTGGAATGTGGCAGGTGCATTACACAATCCAAAAGGTAATACCCTATAGGAAAATGTTCCCCACGGACAGGTAAAGGTAGTCTTATTCTGGTCTTCAGGGGAAATTTGGATTTGGTTATAGCCACTGAAGCCATCCAGGAAAGAGAAAAAATTCTTCCCTGCCAATTTATCTAAGACCTGATCAATAAATGGAAGGGGAAAGTGGTATTTTTCCGTTGCCTTGTTGAGTTCTCTATAGTCAACGCATATTCTCCATTTCCCATTCTTTTTGGGAACCACGACTAATGGAGAAACCCATTTACTGTTAGATATAGGGTAGATAAAATTGACATCTAATAGCTTTTGAAGTTCTTCTTTAACACTTTCTTTCAGGTGAGGGTTTAATCTACGCTGAGGTTGTCGAATGGTTTTTTCATCTTTCTCAGTGTAGATGTGATGCATGCATAGCTGAGGGTCGATCCCTTTCATATCTGAGTAGTCCCAAGCAAAAGATTCTTTATTTTTCCTAAGAACTTGAGTAAGTTTTTGTTGCTGGTCATCACTCAAATTACTATTATTGTTCAGGATTTTCCTTGGCTCGATTTCGATAGGTTTGCTATTATAAAAAGTGGTTGTAGGGATTGTTTGGTCATTGATTTCTCTCAGGGGATCTTCTTCGATTTCATTGTCAAGGAATGCTTTGATCATATGGCATTTCAAACTGGATACTGTGGCAGGATGATTGATAAAAGTATTAATAATATCATCTTCATATGGTTTTTTAATTCAAGGCCATCTCCCACAGTTAATGGTGACCGAATATTTTCCGTGAAGTATGTTGCAAGTTGTTTCCTGGTTTTCATAATAGTCAATCTTGGCTGAGCAGGGGGGTATAAAGCTAAATTTTTCACATCATTCTCCCTAGTTATAGTCATATTGCCTGTCTAGCAGCTGATATAAGCATCAACAGTTGCTATCTAAGGCCTTCCTAATATTAAAGGATGTCCATCTAGCTAGTTTCTAGGATTGATGATCAAGAAATCTGATAGGTATTCCCAAGAATCTACAGACACCATTTCATCTTGCAATGTCCCTTTTGGTTTGACAACCAATCGGTCAGCAAATTCTAGTAAGGTCATGGTTGGATCCAAGGTTGTAATGCCAAGTTTTTGATAGGTTGTTGTTGTGAGGATATTAATGGCTGCTCCTAAATCAACTAATACATTGGGGAAGGAACATCCATTTATTTGTACCGTGACTATAGGGTTTCCTGGGTCCTTATATTTCACCGGTGTTTCTCTGCCTGATAATAAATCATACAAAGTTTCGACTACGTGGACAGTGGGGGTTGTTTTTATTTTCCTCTTTGGCTTTTTCATACATAATTCCTTAAGAGTTTTTGCATAAATTGGAATGTCCTGAATAGCCTGGAGGAGAGGTATTTTCACGCACATATTTTTTAATTCTCCCAGAAGATCAAAATCGGGATATTCTATTGAGCGGGGTATAATCAATCTCTCTGGGAATGGTGGATAAGAGGTAATAGTTTGATCGTGTCTTTTATGTTTAACGGTATTCTCCACTTGAGGTGTTTTTTCTACATGTAACAGATCTTCTAATTGTATATTTTTATCTTTCTCTGATTCAATTATCCGTCCAGATCTTAATTTGATTTCATTACACTCCCTCAACTCGGTTTCTAGCTTTGGTCCTTCCATAATTTGTACGAATTGGATTGGTATATTTTTGGGATTCGGGTTGAGTTGGACTGGGAGTTGTGGTCGTAGATTGGATTTTCAGTTCCGCTGCAATGTGTAAGGTGCTGGTAAAGTTGGTTCAGGGTAGAGGGACTGTTCCCATAGGTTGGTTTGTAGCTCTTTGCCAATTTTATTTCCAGTTCTGATTTTGTGAAGTGGAAGGGGACCATTGGGAAGAATAAGGGTTGTTCTACCAGAATGGTGGTGGGTAAGGGAGATTTTTCCAACTATTGTTATTTGGATTTGATTGATTGGGCCATGGTGGCATAAAAAATGCTTGAGGTGGCAAAAAAGGTGGTTGATTATGCCATGCTGCCCCTGAATATTGCTGAGAATTATATTGCGAGGAAGGAAAAAATGAAGATGGATCGGTAGGCATACCTGTCTGATGTGATTTCCATTGGCGATGATGTTTCAACAGATATGCTGGTTCTACTTCTTCTTCCGCTTCCTTGAAGACTTCTTTTAACCCTGGGAGTGATGGGCTACTTTTCGTGGCGTGCTATTTAGTGCATATGGCACATGTTCGCATCGCATCTAGAGGGCATTCTTTATGGATGTGATTTTGTCTACAGCGGGGGCAGAAAATAGCCAAGTTCTATTCTGCTATAGCTTGATTTTTCTTAGCTTGCATGACATCCAGTTTTTTTGTTAGGGTCCCCAGGATATCTGTCTTGAAATCATCTAACAAATTGCTGATTTCACTTAGTGTAACGCTTTCTCCTGAAGCTTTACTGTCTCTGAGTTTTGTATCGCGTTCGACTGGTTTCATCCTTGAACTACCCCTGGAACACTTGATGCACAAATTTAAAATATCGTTATAATTTTATTGATAAATATCACCTTTACCCATTATATTTAGTGTCTCTACGCATTGGTCTTTCATACCTCTAATCAGTGTGGTTTTTAGAATGTTATCAGGAAGATTTTTATAAGGAGATCTTTGCAGATTATATTGAAAATGTTCTACATATTCTTCCAAAGTCTCGCTAGGCTTGGCTACCATTTGAAAGATTTCATCTTTCAGTTCTCTAGTTCGGCAATAATCTTGGTATTTTTTTAGGAAAGATGTTTTCATTTGGTCCCAATCATTGATGGTGCCTCCACCAAGTCCCATGAACCAACACAAAGTTTCTCCCTTCAAATTAGAGGGGAATAGCTTCAGTTTTTGGGGGTTGGTAGTGTAATCGTAACCCCTGCACAAGACATCAAATTCAAAAAGGAATGCATCGAGATCTTTTGAAGTTAGCCCATGAAAGGTAGGAATGTTCTGTAATGGAATAGCCTTCATGGGAGCATTGAAAACTGTGTCAACAATAGGGTATTGTAATGTAGAAGTTTGAGTTTGCTGGTTATGAGCCATTTGGTAAAAAATATGCCAATATCCTTCAGGGATCTCCGGAGCTGGAGAGTTTTTCCTAGGATGCCTACCAGAGGCTGGAAAAGTTTTAACAACACTACCTTGAGCTAGAAGACTGGGTATCTTCTAATCAATTACTATTTCAGGAGATCTAGGTTCTGGTAATTCGATTTCAAGCTTACCTATTTCTCCTTCTCCTTCACGAAGGTTGAAAGAATTTCCTTCTTGTGAAGGGCAGGCTTGTATGTTCTCATTATCTTGAAAACTCTGCTCAGCCTTTTTGGTTTGACTATGAATCTCAGTGTTAGCTACAAATGGTGATTCTGCAGTTTGAAGGAAGTCAATAGAACGTTTGGCAACAATAATTCGGGGTCCTACTGATGACTGAGACTCAGCTTTTCTTAAGATTTCGTTAATAAAAGTTGATCATCCAAGGGTCACCGGTCCCTTAGATATTTCAGGTTTAGGAGGAAGAATTTTTCCCTTGTTAGGTTTCTTAGTCATTCATGCAAAAAAAAATCAAATGTTTATTTCTACCTTAAGTTCCTAACAATTCTGTTGGAAAGCGGGTGGGGGAGTAGGCATTTTACTTGCTCTGTACGTAGGTTCTTACCTTCTGTTTTTAATACCCACTTCTCTCTCAATAGACAATTATCAGATATACATCACTCTTTGTAAATGGCTACACTCTCCCTGGAAACGACGCCAAAATGTTGGGTGATAAAAGGTGCCTTTTAAAACTCCTAATTATCCCACATTAATTATCAATCTGGGCAAGTCCTCTTATTTCTAGAGTGTACACAGTATGTAGCTGCTATTAATTCAGAGAGTAATGTTTCCTAAATTGTAGTACAGATCTTGACAGAAGAATAAATGGAAGCATCTAAAAAAATCCAATTGCAATTATTAAAAGGAATATCAAAGCTCAATCTTCTATTGAAATCAAACCTTACAAGAATTCAAGAAATAACATCATCAGCCGAGAGCACAATAACAATAACTCACCTCTACTTAGCTAATTCAATCTAAAATATACTAAATTTGTATAAAGCAACCAAGATAGGAATGAGATCACTTCTAAGAGTCTAATAGCAGTAATCAAACTCTTACAGATGATTAAATCAATACAATGCACTGTCTAAATGATTTGAGATGTAATGAATAAAATTATATCAAATGATAATGATGTAAATCATAACAGAACATATATTATTTCGATATAAGAAAGTAATGAACAACTAATGAAATAAACTCATGGAAACAAGGAATTATCAACCAAACCAAACTCTAATAGAATCGGAAATATAACATAAGGAAGTAGTTAACTTCACCAGAGGCCGGGCCCTTATCCACTAGCAAGCACTTCTGAATTACTTCAGATAATGCAAGAGAATAGAAACTTCAATTATATATTAATCATAGAACTTGAGTAACATTACAGTATAATCATGTTCTCCAACGATGTAGTCTATAATTAAACTTACAACTTGAAAAATAACATAGGTTCTTCCCTTTCTTCCTACGATCGCTTTCTTTTATAATCAGAAAGGGGTAAAAAAGTAAATAGTAAATGTGATCCCTCAGGATCTCCCGATCCTGAGGGATTCACAACTGATTTCTAACTTAAGACATATTTTCCTTTCTACGCTGATACCTCTGATTTTCTCTCAGCCTTGTCCGCAACTGACGGGTTCCTTCCTTTGCTTGTCGGATTCTGCTGTCCCAACGTCAGGGAACAACAATTGTTCCTTTTGTCACTTTACTACATAGAAAAAGGTAAGAGCTAGTTAAATCGTAACTGTAAACAATTCCTTCATTTCTTACCATAATTCCTCAATATATTAACACATTAAGACATAAAAAATATAAGAATCAAGGAAAACGATGATGAACTTAGTAGTAAATACATACCCATTTCGTAACTCAACAGATACAAATGACAAAACCTCCTTTCTATATATAGGATTCCATGGGGCCACAATGTAATCCTAGTGGGGCCACAATGTAATCCTAGCCGACCTAACAATAACAATGTAGGGGCACAATAATAACAATATTGGGGTTAGAGGGGGCTACAATAATAACAATAAGGGGGCTACATTAATAACAATAAGGGACTAAACTAGTAATATAGGGACCTAACATGCCCCTCTCCTTCAAAAAAGTGTTGTCCTCAACGCTTGAGTAGCTCTGGGTGCTTCTGTATAAAATTCTCATCCTCCCATGTAGAATCTTCAGTGGGTAAGTTCTTCCACTTGATGAGATACTCTTAAATTGATCGATTCCGTAGCTGTCGAGTTCTTGTTTCCATGACCACTTCAGGTTCCAATATTATTTTTCCTTCCTCATCAAGTTCTGGCAATATTCTTTGAACCGGAAGATTTTCACCTATAACCTTCTTTAAGCATGAAACATGGAAAACTGGATGTACTCGCGAAGAAGCAGGAAGCTCCAATTTGTATGCCATAGTACCAATCATTTGCAACACCTTGTAAGGACCATAGTACTTTGGTGATAATTTATTATCCTTCTTAGCTTGCTTGAGGGACATTTGTTTGTATGGTTGTAGCCGTAAAAATACCCAATCTCCTACATCAAAACTTCTCTCGCTACGATGTTGATCTGCCTATTGTTTCATTCGATTTTGTGACAAATTTAGGTTATCCTTTAAGAGTTGGAGAACTTCTTGCTGATGCTCGATGTGATCTTCCACTGCTTGAACCTTCGAATTTTCCCTTAAAGATGATGTGATGGATGGTGGATGATATCCATAAAGTGCCATATATGGGGTCATTTTTGCTGCAGTATGGAAGGAAGTGTTATACCACCATTCAGCGAGAGGTAACCACTTGACCCATTGTGTTTGTTTATCAGATACAAAACAACGAAGATATTCTTCCAAAAATTTATTTACTATCTCAGTTTGACCATCAGATTGAGGATGATAAGATGAGCTATGAGCTAATTGAGTACCCAAACAAGAAAATAACTACGTCCAAAAATTTCCAGTAAAAATGGGATCTTTGTCGCTCACAATAACCCTTGGGCTTCCATGTAGCTTTTGAATTCTGTCCATAAATGTAGTAGCAACTGCACTTGCTTTAAATGGATGAGATAATGCACAAAAGTGTGCATACTTGGTAAGTCTATCAACTACCACCATGATGACACTCTTTCCTTCGGACTTAGGTAAACCTGTGATAAAATCCATTTAAATCTCCTCCCAATGTTGACTCGAAATGGATAAAGGTTGTAGAAGACCCGGGGTCTTAATTGTCTCAACTTTATTTTGCTGGCAAACCAAACATTCCACCACAAACTTTTGAATATCAGATTTAAGGCCATCCCAAAAAAATTCTTTCTTCACTCTGTGTTAAGTTTTTAAAAATCCTGAGTGTCCTCCTAAAGGAGAAGTGTGCAATTCCAAAAGAATATTTTGTTTTAGTTGGGAATTCTTACAAAGATATAAGCGATCTTTGTACCATAAGGAATCATTTTTCCAACTAAATGTATTAGATGTACTAGGATCTTGTTGCAAATTTTGAATGAGTGTCCACACTTCTTCATCCTTCTTCCATTCATCCCTTGCTTCGGTTATCCAATCTGGTTGGATAATAGAAATGGCACAAAGCAATGCTTCCACCTCTTCATTCTTTCTTGAGAGTGCATCTGCAACAACATTAAGCTTTCCTTTTTTGTAGATTCTTTCAAAGTCATAACCCAACATCTTTGTGACCCATTTTTGCTGCTCTTCTAACGATAGTCTTTGTTCCAAAAAGTGTTTAAGACTATCATGATCAGTTTTTACCTTGAAGTGTCTTCCCATTAGGTAAGTTCACCATTTCTTTAGTGCATGCAGTATTGCTAACATTTCTTCTCATAAATAGGTTTTTGTAAATACTTTCCTTTGATTGGACGACTTTCAAAAGAAATGGGTCTTCCTTCCTGCATTAAAACTGCACCAATTCCATTTCCTGAGGCATCACATTCCACAATAAAGGTTTTTGTGAAGTCTGGCGTAGCTAAGACCGGTGCTAGGCACATTGCCTCTTTAAGATGTTCAAAGGTCTTAGTTGCTTCAGGAGTCCATGAAAATGCATCTTTCTTCAATAATGTTGTTAGAGGTGCTGCTATTCTCCCATAATTCTTAACAAACTTGCGATAATACCCTGTTAACCCGAGAAATCCTCGCAACTGCTTTATAGTTGTGGGGACTTTCCATTCCTTAATGGCTTTAATTTTGTTAGGGTCTACCTTAACACCCTCGTGAGATACAATATGACCCAGATATTCCACCTCTTATACTCAAAAGAAACACTTGGATGATTTTGCATATAATTGTTTCTCCAGCAATAGTTTGAGCACCCTATCAACATGTTGAACATGATCCTTCCAAGACCTGCTGTAGATTAGTATATCATCAAAAAATACTAGCACAAATTTTCTAAGGAAGGGTTTGAAAATGGAATTCATCAACCCTTGAAATGTAGAAGGTGCATTGGTAAGGCCAAAAGGCATGACCAAAATTCATAATGACCCTCATGAGTTCGAAATGCTGTTTTTGGAATATCTTCAGTCTTCATTCTAATTTGATGATATCCTGAACGAAGATCCAACTTGGTAAAATAATTGCTCCATGTAATTCATCCAATAATTCATCAATCACAGGAATGGGAAATTTATCTTTAATGGTGAGCTTATTGAGCTCCCTATAATCCGGACACATGCGCCATGATCCATCCTTCTTGTGCACCAATACTACTAGAGTAGAGAAGGAGCTTTGACTAGGTTGAATTATACCAGCCTCTAACATTTCTGCAATCATATGTTCAATTTCGCTCTTTTGGACATAAGGATATCTATAAGGCCTGATGTTTGGAGGAATACTTCCTGGAATCAAATGAATAGCATGATCATGATCACGAATAGGTGGGAGTCCTTTGGGAGTTTCAAGCACCTTGGAATGATTGTCCAAGACTTTTTCAAGATCTACAGAAATAGATGATTTTGATGTTGGAACTTCTAGTGAGAATAATTTTGCAATTACACCTCGTTGTTCTTTATTCAAAAGCTTCGTCATGACATTAGAGCTTATTATCTTTCCCAGCTTCCCTATGATACCCCATAATTCAAATTCCTTTCCTTTTGAAAAAAATTTCAAGAAAAGTTCTTGAAAATTAAAAGCTATCATCCCCAGAGATTGTAACCATTGTACTCCTAGTACAACATCAACACCTCCCATAGGAATGGAAAGCATTGGAATATTCAATACATATTCCCCCATGGTTAGCTTGATATTATGGCATTTTACAGAGCAATTTATAGTTCCTCCATTTGCAACCATCACTTGACATTCTGGTGCTGGGTATAGGAAACAATTTAATTCCTTGGCTACCTTACAATGAATAAAATTATGGGTGCTACCTGAATCAATCAACACTATTACCTTTCTCTTCTTGATTTGTCCTTTTATCTTGAGAGTTTGAGGAGTGGTACTTCCTGCCAGTGCATTACACGATATGGTTGGATTCATTTCTTCCTCTTCTGGGGCTGGTTCCTGGTGTATATCCTCTTCTTGTTCATTTTCTTCTTCCTCTTCACAATCTATGTAAAATAATTTCTTCTCAGCACACTTATGACCTTTAGTGTATTTGCTATCAAAATTGTAGCAAAGCCCTTTTGCTCTTTTTTCTTCCAATTGTTGTGGTGTCAACCTTGTAGGTTGTGGAAATCTAGGAGTAACAACACTTCCCTCTTTATAGAAGTGAATGGTAGGCTTCATTGTCACCATAATTTTACATCAAATTTTTCTTTCCAACCTGAATTCCTTCTCCAATGAATCAAGTTCCAAAATGCAAACTTCATTTTGGATGCTATCCTTTAAAGTACCTATGAAGATATCAATCCTCTGTTCCTATGGAATATCAGTTACCCTTATATTCAATTTTTGGAAGTCCTCAATGTGCTTCCCCACTAAACCCTTTTGTTTGAGATTTATCAATTGGCTAAATAAGGTGTTTCTCTTTGTATCCTCATAATGTGCTATCATTTCCTCCGTAAAAATTGACCAAGTGACAATTTTTTTATGGGAGGAAAGCCATCGATACCATATAAATGTATTTTGTTCTAAATGTAAAGTTGCAATGCGTATCTTTTTTTTTGTTTTTCACATTATTGAGATCAAAATATTTCTCCATCTGTATTATCCATGTTACAGGATCCTTGCCATCAAACTTCCTCATATCCATCTTTGGAATATGATGGTTCTTCCATCCAACATTAGAGTTTATGAAATCATGATTAAAATTTCTTTTGGTCTCATCATGAGTTTCCTCTACTATCGTTTTGCCATTAGGAAACATTTCTTGTATCAAATTTTCCAAACCTTCGATGTCTACTTTTATGTTTTCCATTTTTTCATCGATCTTAGCTTCCATGCCATTCATCTTAGCTTCCATGCCCACTTCCATGCCTTCCATCTTAGCTTCCAAACCATTCATCTTACCTTCGACGCCTTTCTTCAAACCATCCATCTTAGTTTCCATGCCTTTCTTCAAAACTTCCATCTCATTTTTTGTTGCTCTTTGTGATAGCGAAATTTGGTGCATTTGCTCTTGTAATTTTGATATCTCATATTGTGTTTCTTCATGTTCATGAGTCATAGTAGAGCCTTCTGAAGGCTTAATGGGTGTTGAATTCTTTTTAGGGGCCATTTTAGAACCTAATAATGATATCTATTCTTCAATATTCCCTTGCAATAAATTCCAACTAATTTTTTTCAAAGGAGACTTATGTAATTCGAAAAAAAATACACACCTTTTTCTTGCTTTTGAGGAGCATGATATTGAAAATGAACTATCTCTATGATTTTAGATCTTCAATATCGGAAATTTGGTACTGAGGTAGCCCTCTAAATCCTATTTTGAATGCCACAAGTCTGACCTGATTTGGATTCTTGAAGACAAAGTTGTGCCCAATCTCCTACGATGACCTAATTATGGATTGGTTTAGTAGAGCTCACTTGTGTGACTTGCGACGTGTCACTGATTCCTCCTTTGGCTTTGAAATTGATAGATAGGAAACTATATTCTGTGTGTTTGCGTACAATTTTTACAGAATTCCAATCTGATGCTCAGAGAGAGAGTTATGAAAATTTTCCCATGATCACCTCTTTGAGATGAAATTCGGGAGCCTGAAAAATTCCTGAATTGCACAGACCATATCTCTGAAAATATTGCGAACCAAGATCTAAAATTTTGCGAAGATGTTCCTCAGCAGTTTGGCTTCGCACTCTAAAAATTTCAGATTCTGAGCCTTCAAATAAAAAATGTTATAGCGAAAATTCTGCAATGACCTGTTTAGTTTAAAAATAGGAGCCTGTAAAAAGACCTAACTTCCACAGATCATATCTCCGAAAATTTTGCGAACCAAGCTTTGAAATTTTGCGATGATGTTCCTCAGTATTTTGGCTTCATACTCTAAACATTTCAGCTTCTAAACCTTTGTAGAAAAAAAGTTATAGCGAAAATTTCATGATGACTTGTTTGGAGCAGCGAAACCCTAGAATCTAAAGCTCTGATACCAAATGTTGTGAAACTGGCTTCGAAAGTAGAAGAAAAGATATATCAACACCTTAGAAATAAGCCACTTTGAGGGGGAAACCTCCAATACATTACATGAATGAACAATTCTTGGATGATACAAATGACAAAACCTCCTTTCTATATATAGGAGTCCATGGGGCCACAATGTAATCCTAGCCGACCTAACAATAACAATGTAAGGGCACAATAATAACAATATTGGGGTTAGAGGGGGATACAATAATAATAATAAGGGGGCTACATTAATAACAATAAGGGGCTAAACTAGTAATATAGGGACCTAACAAAATTAGAAATAAATTGTGGACCATTGTCAGAAAAAACCTCTCTAGGCACACCAAATATAGTAAAGATTTCAGTAAAAAGAAAATCAACGACAACTTTCTTAGTAGCAAAAGAAACAGTTTTAGCCTCTACCCATTTTGTAATGAAATCTGTACAAACAAAAATATGATTTTTATTTGATGATGTCAAATTTATTGGTCCTATGAGATCAATAGCCAATTTTTTAAAAGGCTTAATCATAACTTGAAGACATAAAGGAATTTCATTGGTTTGATTGGGTTGGCCCATTCGCTGACAACTATCACATCGCTTGACATATTTTTTGGCATCCTTAAATAAGGAGGGCCAAAACTAGCCAACTCGTAAAATGTTGTATGCAGTTCACTTATCAGCCAAGTGGCCTCTGAAAGGTTCCTAATGAAAATATTTTAAGATTTCAAACACTTCCTCCTCTCTTACACATATTCAGATAATGAGGTCCGACCCAGTGTAAAAGAGGTCTCCTTGAACCCAAGAATATGCAACACTTTTCTGTATAATATTCTGCTTTTCATGAGCAGATTAGTGAGGTGGTGTCTTTCTGGTGACTAAATAGTTAGCTATGTCAATGAACAACAAAGATTTCATTGACATAACAAAAAGATGTTCGTCAGGGAAATAATCATCAACAGGAATTACTTCACCATGATTATTTAATATTGAAAGATAATCTTCTACTACGTTAGATTTTACTGGTCTATCAACAATAGTAATATTAAATTCCTATAATAATAGTAATGACATAATCACTCTACCTCTAGTAAATGGTTTATTCATCAAATATTTTATTGTGGAATGATCAATATGCACAAAGACTTCATATCCCGTAATGTAGTGTCTGAATTTATTAATATCAAAAAGTACAACTAAAAACTCTTTTTCAATAAATGTGTAGTTTAGTTCAGCAGGTGACAAGTTTTTGTTGATGAAGTAGATAGCATAGGAATGTTTGTCTTCTTCCTGTCCTAAATCTACACAAATGCAAGTGTATGAGGCATCAAAGGAAATATGAAATGGTAGGGACTAGTTCGGTCCTCTCAAAAATGGTGCCAGTACTATTTTTTCCTTCAATGTCTCAAAGGACTGTTGGTAAGTTGTGGACCACGAAAACTCACTATCCTTAGCTAAAATTCGGAAAAGGGGGGTAGATATCCTAGAGAAGTTCTTAATGAATCCCCTATATTATCCTGCATGTCCAAGGAAACCTCTCACTTCCCTTTGATTTCTGGGTGTAGGAAGACTCAAAATGAATTCTATATTTGCGGGGTCAACCTGGATACCTTTGTCAGAAATAAGATGGCTAAGAACTACTCCTTCCTTGCACATTAATATGCACTTTTTATCACTCAAGGCAATATGAGATTCTTGGCAACGAAGTAATTTTTCTAGATTTTTGAGGCCCTCCGGAAATGAATCACCAAACACATAAAATCCATCCATATAGATTTCCACACACTCAAGGTCAGCAAAAATGGTCAAGACTTCCCTTTGAAAGCATAGCTGGGGCATTACATAGCCCAAAGGGAAGTAATCGATAAGAAAATGTACCCCATGGACATGTAAAGGTGGTTTTTTATTGATCCTCGGGTGTGATCTATATATGGTTATAACCACTAAATCCATCTAAAAAAGAGAAGTACTTCTTACCAGTAAGGGTATCAAGCACCTGATCGATGAAAGGAAGGGGAAAGTAATACTTAAGAGTGGATTTATTCAATTCCCTATATTCAATGCAAATGCGCCATCTCCCATCTCTTTTCAGGACTAACACCAATGGGGAGACCCATTAGCTGTTAGAAATAGGATAGATAAAATCAACATCTAAGAGTTTTTGCAATTGTTCTTTTATAACATCTCTTAGAGCTGGGTTCATATGCCTTTGGGGTTGTCGAACAGGTCAGGCTCCATCCTGAATATAAATAAGGTGATTATGGGTTTTAGGAGGGATTCCTTTCATATCTTCATAACCCTATGGAAAGGCATCAAGATGGTTTCACAACAAATTCACAAACTGCTCTTGCTGTGATGAATCCAAGTCTGAACTAATAAGCAAAGCTTTTCTTGGAACAATCTCAACAAGAGTGGTATCGGGCTCAAGATTACACATAGGTGTTGTTATATATGGTGGTGAGGGAGGTTGAGAATTGTGATTTTCTTGAAAATCTAGAATAAACATTTGGCTCAATGACTCAAAATTGGGCATGGTGTCTAGATTGTTCAGGAAGTCATGTATTTCACCCTCCTATGAGGACTTAGCACAATGCTGTAACATAGAGATAGAATGTGTCTCCTCATCACTACTGTAATCTAGCCAAAAAGTGTCTTGGAGCTCCTGGATGGATCTGGCGGGTGGATATAAGGTGAACTTATTTCTAGAATCTCCATGGGAAATATACATGTCACTATAATGACATCAAATATAAGCACCAGTCATAGCAAGCCATGGTTGTCCCAAGATCAAGGGATGTCCTCCCACAGGATTATTTGGATGAAGCACAATGAAGTCTGCGGGATATTCCCAATAATATAATGAAACGACCACATCATCCAACACCCCTTCTGGCTTGATTTTAGATCTGTCTGCCAATTCAAGCACAATGTGAGTAGGATGAATATGGACCAATCCAATTTGATCCATGGTTTTCTTGGCCATAAAATTAATGGATGCTCCCAGGTCTATAAGAACATTAGATACAAGGACATCACTTATCTGAATAGAGACAATAGGGTTTCCAGGGTTAGTATATTTTTCCATGTGCATACATCCTGTCATTGCCTCTGCTGCTCTTCCAACAAATTGAATGGTTTGAGGTTCCAATATTCTCCTTCATGGATTCTTGAGAGAGAGTTCCCTAATGATTTTTGTATATATGGGGATATCCTTGATAGCTTGAAGCAAAGGTACCTTTATAAAAAAATTCCTAAGCTCAAAAGCCAAGCTAGACTCAGGAATGGGGTCATTCCTCTCCACAACTAGCCTCTCTTGATAGAGAGGCCAGTTTGAAGAGGGTGGAAAAGGCTCTGAAGGTATGGGGATGGGCTAAATGGTGACATCTCTCATAGAATGGTAAGGAGTTTCCTCCTCACCTTTCTCTTCGATAATCACCATAGGTTTCTTCGTCTTTTCTGAGGTTACTATCCTCCTTGATCTCAATTGGAGATCATTGACTCCAACTGGCATAGATTGATATTTGGATGCAAAAAGTGGGTTCATAGAATGGATGATTTGTACCACTTTATTATTAAGATTTGGTCTAGGTTGGGCAGACAGTTGAGGAGGTCGAAATGGTGGAGGCAAAGGTAATGGTGGCATAGATAGACTTAGTTGGGGCAATGACAGTTATGGCATTGGGTAAGGTTCATATGTAGGAGGGCTTGATTGCATAGGTGCAAGATAGGAATGATGTGATTGGTTTGGCCCTCTCCATCCTTGTTGCCAAGATTGGAACGGTTGTCCATAATGATATTGGTTCCCATGTTGCCAATATTGAGAGTGGCCCTCTTCGTGCTCCCATAGCATGCAATGATTCGGCTTTAGGTTGTCCTCCTTTAAATATAGCTTTTAGCTGAGGTATGGAAGGAAATTTCTCCATGGCATGGTTCTCTGCACAAATTTCACATTTATATTTCCTTTAACATCAAAAGGACATTCTCTTAAAAGATGTTTTTTTCTACATTTTGGACAAAAAATAGATAATGAATCTTGTTCCTTTACAAGTTTTTTTCTTAATTGTCTCAACTTTATTCTACTGGAAAACCAAACATTCCGCCACAAAATTTTGAATATCAGATTTAAGGCCATCCCAAAAAAATTCTTTCTTCACCCTGTGGTAAGTTTTTAAAAATCCTGAGTGTCCTCCTAAAGGAGAAGTGTGCAATTCCAAAAGAATATTTTGTTCTAGTTGGGAATTCTTACAAATATATAAGCGATATTTGTACCATAAGGAATCATTTTTCCAACTAAATGTATCAGATGTACTAGGATCTTGTTGCAACTTTTGAATGAGTCTCCACACTTCTTCATCCTTATTCCATTCATATCTTTCTTCGGTTATCCAATCTGGTTGGGTAATAGAAATGGCACAAAGAAATGCTTCCACCTCTTCATTCTTTCTTTAGAGTGTATCTGCAACAACATTTAGCTTCCCTTTTTTGTATATTATTTCACAATATTTGGTATCAAAGCTTTGGATTCTAGGGTTTTTCTGCTCCAAACAAGTCATCGTGGAATTTTCGCTATACCTTTTTTTCTACGAAGGTTCAGAAGTTGAAATTTTTAGAGTAAAAATATGAAATCCTGAGGAACATCTTTCCAAAATTTCAGAGCTTGGTTCACAATATTTTCAGAGATATGATCTATGGAAGTTAGGGCTTTCTGCTGGCTCTTGAATTTCACTTAAAAAGGTCATCGCGGAATTTTTGCTATAACGTTTTTTCTACGAAGGTTCAGAAGCTGAAATTTTTAGAATGTGAATCCAAAATAATGAGGAACATCATTGCAAAATTTCATAGCTTGGTTCACAATATGTTCGGAGATATGATCTGTGGAAGTTAGGTTTTTTGCAGGCTCCCGAATTTCATCTCAAAGAGGTGATTGTGGGAAAATCTTCATAACTCTCTCTCTGAGCATTGGATTGGAATTCTGTAAAAAGTGACTAGAATCACATGGAATTTAGTTCTCTTTCTATAAATTTCAGAGCCAAAGGAGCAAACAGTGACACGTGGAAATTCGTACAAGTTCGCTCTACTGAACCAGTCCATAATTAGGTCATTGTGGGAGATTGGACATAACTTTGCCTTAAAGAATCCAAATCAAGTCAGACTTGTGGAACTTGAAAGAAGCTTCAGAGGACTACGACAAGGCTGAATTTTAGATATTGAGGATCTGCAAGTATAGAGATAAGTCAATTTCAATATCAATCTCCTCAAAATAAAGTAAAAGGTGTGTATTTGTTTTTGAAGAATCAAGTTGAATTGATTCCAAGGGCATATTGTAGAATAGATATCAGTATTGGATTATAAAATGGCCCCTAAAAAGAATTAAACACCCACTAAGCCTTTAGAGGGCTCTACAATGATTCATGAAGATGAAGAATGGCAACATGACATATCAAAATTACAAGAGCAAGTGCAACAAATTTCGCTCTCGCAAAGAGCAACAAAAAATGAGATGGAAGTTTTGAAGAAAGGCATGGAATCTAAGATGCATGGTTTGAAGACTGGAATGGAAGCTAAGATGGATGGCATGGAAGCTGACATGGAATCTAATATGGATGACATGGAAGCTAAGATGGAAAAAATGAAGAATGATCTAAAAGCAGACATGGAAGGTTTGACAAAGTTGATACAAGAAATGTTTCCTAATGGTGAAAATATAGTGGAGGAAACTCATGATGAGAACAAAATAAATGTTAATCGTGATTTCACAAACTCTAATGTTGGAGGGAAGAACCACCATATTCCAAAAATGGATATGAGGAAGTTTTATCAAAAGGATCCTGTAACATGGATACTACAGATGGAGAAATATTTTGATCTCAATAATGTGCAAAGCACACAAAAGGTACACATTGCAACTTTACATTTAGAACAAAATACATTTGTATGGTACTGATGGCTTTGCTCCTGTAAAAAAATTGTCACTCGGTCAATTTTTATGGAGGAAATGATAGCACATTATGAGGATACAAAGAGAAACACTTTCATCAGCCAATTGATAAATATCAAACAAAAGTGTTTAGTGGGGGAGCACATTGAGGACTTCCAAAAATTGAATATAAGGGTAACTGATATTCCAGAGGAACACATGATTGATCTCTTCATAGGTACTTTAGAGGATAACATCCAACATGAAGTTCGCATTTTGGAACCTAATTCATTGGAGAATGCATTTAGGTTGGCAAGAAAAATTGAATGTAAAATTATGGCGACAAGGAAGCCTACCACAAACTTCTATAAATATGGAAGTGTTGCTACTCCTAGATTTCCACAACCTACAAGGTTGACACCACAAAAATTGGAATAAAAAAGAGCAAAAGGGCTTTACTACAATTGTGATAGCAAATACACTAAAGGTCATAAGTGTGCTAAGAAGAAATTATTTTACATATATTGTGAAGAGGAAGAAGAAAATGAACAAGAATCTTCAAAAGAAGAGGATATACACCATGAACTAGCCCTCAAAGAGGAAGAAATGAGTCCGACCATACCGTGTAATGCATTGGTAGGAATTACCACTCCTCAAACTCTCAAGATAGAAGGACATATGAAGAAGAAAAATTTAATAGTGTTGATTGATTCAAGTAGTACCCATAATTTTATTGATTGTAAGGTAGCCAAGGAATTGAATTGTTTCCTATACCCAACACCAGAATGTCAAGTGATGGTTGCAAATGGAGGAACTATAAATTGCTCTGATACCAAATGTTGTGAAACCAACTCCAAAAATAGAAGAAAAGAGATATCAACACCTTAGAAATAAGCCACTTTGAGGGGGAAACCTCCAATACATTACATGAATGAAAAATTCTTGGATGATGAAAATTACAAAACCTCCTTTATATATATAGGAGTCCATGGGGCTACAATGTAATCTGAGTCGACCTAACAATAATAATTTAAGGGCACAATAATAACAATATAGGGGTTACAGGGGTACAATAATAACAATAAGGGGGTTACACTAACAACAATAAGGGACTATACTAGTGATATAGGGAACTAACACAATATCTCCTTGTCCTAACAAATTTAAATTATTCCTAGCATCATCAGTAAGTCCACGTAAGAACAAGGTCCTAATGGTACTCAGATCAAATTTGTGCTTTGACCTTTGGAGGATATACAAGAAAATCTCTAAGTAGTCCTCTAGGGTCTCATCATCATTTTGCACAATAGTAAAGATTTCATATTGAATATCTCTAGTTTTAAAATATTCTTGATATTTTAACAACACTCTCTTCATCTAGTCCCAAGAAGCTATAGTGTTTCCCCCTAGTCCCATGAACTAGTGTAATGCTGCATCCTTGAGAGTTGCAAGAAATAACTTTAACTTATAAGCATCAGATGAATAATCAGAGCTCCTACTCAAAATATCAAACTCAAATAGAAAAGAGTCTGGGTATTCATGTAACTTACCATAGAAATGACGAAGAGCTGATGGTGGAATATTCTTCATTCGCACAACTATGCCAGGATCCACAATTGGAAGTCCAAAAGTGGATTGTTCCTGATTTACCTGATTTTCGCCAGTTCCCTTTGTATGGTCCTCATGATATGTCAATGTTGTTCCTCCAAGTGAACCGCTCTCAACAAGCTAAGAAGGTTGACTATGGGTTCTAATAGTATCCTCCTTCCCCTTTGTGGATTGTGTCACACCCGGACTATTGTTGCCAGAGTCCAAGTAGACAGTTCCTCCGTAATGAGTCTGGGTCTGTTTGGACTTTCTGCCTATAAAAGAAGGCCCAATCATTAGGGGAATTTTGAGGTCTAAAATGGGCCTCCTAAGAAAAATGTACAACCAAAATAACCTTTATAAGAACCAATAGGATACAAAATAATGATGCCAACCATGGGGGATGATTCACCATTTTTGGAGTACAAAAAGAAGTAACAAAAAAAAAAAAAAAAAAAACTGCATTTTCAATTCGTATTTTCAACTTATCTCCCTAATTTTTTACTCAAATTTCGAGCGGGAGCACTCGTTGGATGAAAAATTTAATTGCTCGTCCAAGGAGTACCCAATATTACATACTTTCAATGGACCCCTCTACATGAAAAATGATAAATACATGAAAAAACGTGATTGCAATCACGTTTTTCATGTATTTCTCATTTTTCGTATAGAACAGTCCATCGAAAGTATGAAACATGGGTACTCCTTGGATGAGGAATCAAATTCTACATCCAAAGAGTGTTTCCACTCAAAATTTGAGTAAACCCATAGTGATATAGTTGAAAATACGAGTTGATAATTTTCTTTTTCTTTTTTCCCTCTAAAATTTGATGATGTAATCAAATCACAAAATCATGTAATCAAATCTTATTTTATGATTTCCACTATTATTTTATAATTTCCTTAGGAGGCACATTTTAGACCTCAAAATTCCCCTAATGGAGAGAATTAATTTTAGATTTACCAGTATTTCCTCGCCCCTTAGTGGGCTTCGAACCCCTATCGCTTTTGGGCATTCATTTTAAAAAATGACAGAACAAAACTCAATAAAACACTGCAAATTTAAAATAACACAACACCTATAAATTCCTTCAATGAATAGAAGCACACATCAGAAAAAATAATAGCAAACTTACCCCTATTGCAAATAACGGAAAATTCTTAGCAATTCAAATCACCTCCCCGAAAATGGCACTAAAATGTTGGTTGCGGGAATCGCAGCTAAGCAAACTCCTTTCAACACTTAATTGTAAACCGGGGGGTTCGTAAACTTAGAGACAAAGCACAGGAAATGCTAGAAGTGGTATGAAATTTTCCTATCTCTATTCCTACTTCTTAAATCAAGATCTTACAGAATTGAAAAGAAAGATCACACAACAATTTACACCAAAGAAGTTCTTGTGCCATAATGCGAAAGAAAGTACTTTGCAAAGAAACCAAATAAAGGAACTTTCACACTGCTGTAAAAAATCTTGATTGCTGAAATGAAATTCAATGTTTATCTCCATTATAGGTGTTGGCAGGTTCAGAAGTGGGCCCTTGGAAAGGTTTTCCTTCTTAAGGATTTTCCTTCCTGCACCAAGTTGTTATTCATTTACTCCTGTAGTATGCCTACACTAGTACATGTACAAGACTTATGTGTGGGAAGTATATTTTACAATTGTAATGGAGATTTATGTCTTTGTGCAGGGGCTCTAAGCTTTAGGCTTCGAGCACTCTGTTCTTGTAACAGGATATTGGTTCCTGTACTGGAACAGATATTCCTACACCAAGTTTTCGAATTACTTTCAGGAAAAGAAAGGGTGTGCTAATCTATGAAAAGAATTTGAAAAGGCGAATCAGAATTATGAAATAACTTGGACATGCAAAAGAATGCTTCAAACAATTGAATCTCACAATGAAAATAAGCTTTGAAATAAAACAAACTTCAAAAGTAAAATCACACTTTCTTCAATGCAGTGAAATAAATAACTCAAGTATGACAATAGGATTTTATCCCTATGATAGTTACTCACATAAACCAGATCTGCCTTTAATCTTTGTCAACTAAGAAAGGTTCACTTTAAATATTCAGATTCAAGTTTTAATTATTTGATTTTAAAAATGTAAAGTGCAGGCATAGATCGATGTGCCGTAACAACGTTCATTCATCAGTTAACAAAGCATTTTTTAATTCCTAGGATTTTTACTCTTGGTATTAAAAAGACTTATATTTTCTAATGAATATTCATTCATAGAAATACATCAAATTATTATGAAGAAAAGGAATGAAACAACTTTGTTGTAATGAACTGAAAAACCTAGCTGTAGAAATTATAAACGCACTAGTGCAGGAATAATGTGCTTGCACGATTCCAGACAAAAATAAACTGAGATTCGTAAAAAGTAAATGACTGAAAGTAAATCAAACTTTATTAATATTCACACCACGAATCATTCACACATTGACTGTCAATGAAATAAAATCAAAATTATTATGAGGAAATAAACCATAAACTCAATCCACACTTTGCATTCAAATAAAATCAACACACACCTTTAACTGAACAAAATCAAAAGGGAAAATGAGCTAGGTTTGTTGGGCCCTAGCCTACGAACTCATTTCTCATTTTAGGAAACTTGAAGCTTAAGCACTCAAATATGCATCAGTAATAGATTAAAATGTAGAATGTAATCAACATGGCGTAGCTCCTTGTATTAATTCCGAATCAGAAAAAATACATCATAAGTATGAATCCAGCCCAGAATGAGGGCGAAAACACATAATTAAAATTTATCCAGTTACAGTAGCATGGATATCACTCCTTAATTCCTATCTGAAATCTATATTTATACAACCCTTTCGGCCTATGGCCATAACAAAATTACATACAATAGTTCTAATTCCAGCCTTTCGGCTAAAACAAAATAACAACTAGCATTACAAAATAAGTCAGTGACCCCGTCTTTGATCTATTCCTGACTATCCTCCCCTCCGAATTCAACTCAATATGACCTCAACTGAATAGGTCGATTTGAAATGAGATGCCTGCGTTAGCTAACGAGTTTTCGCGGAAGTTTAGGAGTTGTCGGTTGCTAACAGTGCAGGAATCTGCCTGCACTAGACCATACTGATATAACGATTAATATGTTTGCTTATCAAAATACTTTAGGATGAGAAATATTAGTTTCAAGAATATAAAAGTCATAAAATCTATTAAAAATTATTAATTAAGTACTTAATAAACCTTAAGTATGAAATATAAAACTACTGCAAGGATAGAACAGTTTTCTTGGACTAGTGCAGGAATAAGGAAGTTTATGAGGATAAAACAGAGGCTTATTGTAGAAATTTGAATAATAGCTGAATTATTCACCGAGATTATCCTGATTATACACTATTTAAGCTTCATGCATAATACATAACCTCTTCTACAATTGATCATCAATATGCGGAAATAGAAAGCAGTCGCATGCGCTCATTAAAACATAATCAAGCACACATATCAACACGGGATGTAATGGGGAAAGAAATAGCTGAAAACCCCCAACTATCTGTATATTATAATGATAGAGAACATGTAACAATACATAGCACAAAGCTCTCACAGCTCTCAGCACTATCTCCAAAAGTTACACACAAACTAGTATAGAAAGTGAACAAGTCACAGGTTCAAATCTCCTCCACAAGTCTGTCTGCCTCTACTGCGCAATCCAAGTTGATTAATGATGAGATCCAAGTTCGAATCCCACTAGCTTCAACTGCGCAATCCTCATTGGCAATATCCATCAATGTGTGTGAAAATCCCATGCACAGCCAATAGTCACAACTGATAGTAGACTCACCCTTTCACCCACCTCTAACACTGGTCTCCACTGAACTGTCCATGCATTGCAGTTAACTGATGTGTTCTTTAGTTGATTTATGAGTTAATATTTAGTGAATTAATTAATAATTAATTCATACCACTCATCACTAGTGTATTTTTCAGTTAGACTAAATACAACTAGTTCAACTAAGTTAAACAGAACACAACTCCACCAACTGTCTCATCAACTCCACCAAACTCTGCCACATGAGTTCTAACTGAAGTCAACCATGCAATAGCTCAACTAACCCTTAGGAATAGCGTAATTCCTTCTGTCAGCTGCATGTGCCACATCCAAGCATCAAACTGAAGTGCTCCAAGAGGATAAGATAATGTTTATAGTCTAAATATTATTAAGGGTTAATAATATTTGACTGTTCTATTTTTAGCCCGGTAGTCTAAAAATAGAAACTGCCCAATGTCTAAAAATAGAGGTCCATCTATTTTTACCAACTCGACCATTCATCCATAAATAGCATCCTACAACTCATAGACCATGATCCATATGTCTAAAAATAGACAGTCTAAAAATAGACTTTGCGACAAAAAATCACCTGTGTGGCCCCCACCTAGTTTTGGTGATCACTTTCCTACTAAGGTGAGGAAATATGTTTCAGGATGCCTCCTTCATTGTTTCTTGTTGCAATCTTCAACACTTATGATTGTGGTTTTAAAGTAGGAAAGGGGTTAAAAATGAGGAATTTTATCCTACCAACAATATCCGAATTAATAGATTTTTTGAAACATGTTACCTAATATTTTTAAGTATATTATTAATGAAAATTCAAAAAAGAAACTCATATTGGATCGATAGTATTTTTTCATTCACCTGATTCATCCTTCTGCAATTTTTCCATCAAGATTTTACGCTCTTTTGGTCTTAGATCAGAAAGAATCTTATCGAGCTTCATCATTTTGTGGCTCTGTGTGATACACACTAAAAAATACATATTAGTTAAACTTACATATAGTTCAAAAATAATAATTTTTGTAAATAATTTACAAAGAAATTTCCTTTTTTTCTTTTATGGATGTGCTAACAATATTTTTGTTTCTTGAACTCTTTCCAACCATTTGTTTATCAATATAAAACATGTAACATTTATTAATATATTTTATAAATAAATCACATACTTGTTAGGTAAAAAAAAAATCAAGAAAACAGTGTGTCTATCTAAATTAGATGCCTAGTGCGACTTTCGCAACTTACGCACTGAACACATTGCGGTAGGTTCTTATAAATGCATGCCAATATCGTAGAAACACTGTACGTTGCTCTTTTTCAATAGGAGACCTGGTGCATTATATTAATACCGGAGCACCGATTAACATAAACATAAATTAATAAATAAATATTTTTATCAAACAATGTTTTTTGTCAATACACGCCCGTTGCGCTATTTTAAATAGTGCGCACCGATTAACAAAATTTAAAAAAAAAAAAATCATGCAAGGGTCAACAGGGATTGGGATCTAACTCTACAAGTGTTCTCGTGGGTTAGATGTCATACACTAGTAATACAAACCCTATAAATCTAAAATGAAAAGCCCTAATTGTGAAGTCACATAAACAAGAAGAAGCAAGGGTTTAATGTGAGAATGGATTTTTTTGTACTATGCATGTATTAAATCTAATAGAAACTGTCAAAAAAACAATTACTACAGTAAAATTTAACAATTTTACTATACTATAGGGTTTTTGTGTGAACCACGAGATGTTTCAAATACTGATTCTCTAAATAGTGTTGTTGTTCAAAAGTATTTACTGCTCCACAGTGCTCTCGTGCTCTCTTGCTCCAGGTATGTCTCTTGTGCAAATCCCTCCCTGAAACATTTTGCAAAAATAATGAAGTAATGAATAGCTTTTACTATTTAAAGAACTTTTTTATGAAATTAGATTTCTAAAAATCATTTGCCTCTCATTTTTCAGTTTACCGCTCTATTTTCACTTCAAAAAAATAAAGTTGCTCTTTTTTTCCTTCTGATATTCAGTGCGTTTGTTAACTAACAACACTAGTGCGTCTTGTAATAAAACCACACCAGTGTAGTTAACAGTACGTTAGTACTTATAAAAATAACTCCTTTTTTAAGGCACCAAAATTACAGTTAGGTATGTACACCAAAATTTATTGTTGATTTTTCTCAAATGCAGGGAGAAAATATTATAATTATATCAAATGGACAATTATTCAAAACCCAGCTCGTTCCATAATATTTCTAAAAGTCCATCATGGAGTTCTCCCTATCCATCTCTAGACGTAATTAATTCATATTTAATTTATATTTTCATTATCTAATTGATTTTTTTCCCATGTCAATCAGTTGAATAAAATCGATGTATACAAATTTGCAAGTTCATACAGATTCAGAATCGAGTTCAGATGAAAAAAATATTCAAATAGTTCCAAACCGTTGGAAGCTCTTATTAGGAGCACCATGCTGCAAGGCGTGGTTGGTAGATGAAAATGGATAGTCACTTCACCTTGCCAATTGTAACATGCCATATTATAGCCACAATCCTGGGACAATGACGGTATTAATTATTTGGTATAATGTAATTGTTTCAACTTCAAACCAATTAATCATCCATTGACGTGCTTACTAATTGATATCATCAATTTTGTACTAATCATGTTCAAATAAATTTTTTGAAATTATTAGGATTCTAGTGATGAGGAGCAACCTACCTACCATCTTTCGTTGCACCCCACGACAATGTCAAATCAAGAGAAGGTTGAATTAAGAGAAAAACTTGGAGAGGAATGATACCAAGAATGGTTGAATCAACCACCTATTCAATTCCCACTATGTCCAGATTCACCAATTAGGAATGGCTACAGTAATAGTAGTTCTTCAGAAGTTAGCAATGGAGGCAATCAAATAGAGGTTGGTACGAATGATTACTTAATGGATACGACTACCATGGAGAGAATTTTTTTAGATGCATTCCATACTGATGATCAGCTAGGGGATGATGTTCATATCGCTGATACCTTTTTCGAAAGCCCTAAATTTGCTTCCACCACCCCTTTGTTTGGACTTGGGGGTCAGTCAAATTATACCCAGTTGGGGACAACAATATTACTATACAACTTGAAAGAAAATTTTAGCTTACACAATGCATGTGTCTCATAAATTTTGAGGTAATTGACCATCAAATCCCTTATATTTTGTGAAATATTGTCACACAATCAACATCACAAATGGTCAATTTTATGAACGTTAATAATTATTGGCATTATAAATTTAATATTGTCCATGACAAACTACAGGTTATTCAAAGATAAGGTTCTTCCGAATGATAATGTCTTGCCCAGTAGCTACGAAGAGGCAAAGCAATTATTGAAAATTTTGGGCGTTGAGTACATATCATATCATGCATGTCCAAATGATTGTATTATATATAGAGGAGAATATGCAGAAAAAGATATCTGTCTGAAATGTGGGCATGGCAGGTATGATAAATAAAAAAGAATGGTAAATCACATGGTCCTCCTTTTAAGATATTGAGGCACATGCCTATAATCTAAAGGATTCAAAGGTTCTTTCATTGCAAAGAATTATCTATGTTGCATGGATGGCATGCCTCACGCAGAAGTGAGCTCGGAGTTATGTGAATCCCAACAGATTCAATATCCATGAAGCATATAGAGGATACATGGCCAAAAAAATTCAAGGATGAAGTACGAAGGCTATGACTCAGCATAGCCATGGATGGCGTCAACCCATATTCCCTCCAAAAAACCAACTATTATGTTTGGCATGTAGTAGTGATTAATAACAATATCCCCGCATGGTTTCCCATGAAGAATTAACATCTTATGTTGGCTCTCATAGTCCCTGGTAGAAGACAAGTGAAGAATATGGATGTCTACTTACAACCACTAGCAGATGAATTGAAGGAATTATGGGATGGGATAAATGTATATGATGTATCAACACCCATCGCAGCAAAGAGGATTTTTATGTTGTATGGCATATGTGCTTACACGACACATAATTATTAAGGCTTAGGAGTTTGCTCTGGTAAATTGCATGTTTATTAATTTGTTTATATACGTAACATTATTCTTTCACATATTAATTATTTAATTTGTTGTAATTGTTTTAATCTTCGTGATATTCTTTAACGTGCCATGCATATTGTATACAATAATTTTGCAAGTATTGTAACAAAAGGGTATTATGGATGTAAATTTTGTGGACCTTCTCTGAAATCTAGATGGTCCAATGACCTACGAAAGCCAGTGTATGACTGCTCCAGGGTATTCCTCCCAGAATAACACCCTTACAAAAGAGAAACATCCACTTTCAATGGTAAATGAGAGAGAACCCAAAGGCCTGCAATAATGACACCAGTTGAATGTATTAGAGCATATGAGAGAGGGATGGAGAAGGAGTTCATAGAAATGTTTGATTCAAATGGGTAGATTGTGTTCGATGATCCAGAATTCTTTGACACCTATGTTGAGATATTACCCATTGGGTTGAAAAGGAAATCTATGTTTTATAACCTTCCATATTGGGAACATCTTAAGATTATCCACTTATTAGATCCCATGAATACATTTAAAAATGTGTCATCTTCTTTATGGAGGCACATATCATCGAAACATAGTGACACATTGGCTGTTAGGAAAGATCTTATTAATTCAAAAACTAAAAAGAAACATTGGCCAAGACAATTAGAAAGTACATGATTAGAGGTTGGTCCCTATAATTGTTAGTTCAAAGAAGTTGATGTCCCATGTATTTTAAAAAAATATGATCTTTCTTTGGCAAAGGAAGTTATAATGGGCGTGAGGGTGCCATATTCATATGGGTCTTCACTACGACGTTGCTTCACCGTGGAAGAACATTTTTTGGGGTTGAAATCACATGACCATTTGAATCTTCTACGAGTACTTATAATGTCAAAATCATGATTTTATTACTTATTATATTAATAAAATTTATCCCATGGGATCATAAAACATAACTAATTTTTCATATTATTGCATGTATTTATAACTTTGCAGTGTCATTATTCTTTGTTTGTGTATGGGTGTGTGAAACATGAATTTCCCCAATACCCAGGACATGCCATATCGAAATTATTTGAATTTGTACATTGGATCATGTCAAAGGAGATTTATGTGGCTAGAATTCCACGGTGGCGTCAAGAGATAGTTGGGATTTTTTTTTTTTAATGTTTCAGAAGGAACTACCGACAAGTTTCATGGATTTGCAGGTTCATATTTTAATCCACCTAGTAGATGAGACTGAATTAGTCAGGGTGGTTTCTTGTCATTGGATGTTCTTCTTAGAGAGGTACATGAAGAAATTGAAAGGTTTTGTTCGACAAAGGGAAAATCTCGAGCGGTCTATGGTAGAGGGGTACATATCATATAAGCCTTTCTATTATGCTAGTGAGTACATCAAGAAGATCGACCACACACCAAGTGTGGTGATTTGGGATGATGAAAGGGATGAATACAAAAGAGAATGGGAGCTTCTCCAAACGAATGGAAAAATGTGCTTGATAATGAGTAAGCGACTTATAATTTTTCAAATTTAAACAAAGTAAATATTCAAGTTGAACTTCGATATAATGTATATTTTGATCTCATATGTACTATATGTCGGTTTTATTTCATCAGTGAATGAAAAAATTGAAGCAATAAATAAATTCGTTGTTTAAAATTCCGAAGTGACACAACCATGGGTTGCATTGTATGAATAAAAGAGGATGAAATGGGATAGTGACAGGAAAGAATTCAGATGGTTTAATGGTAGAAGCGTTCCTTATCCTGATCATTTAAAAGAAAATATGCCAATTATATGCCCCAACAGTTGGGTTGTTGACCAAGTTAGAGAGAAATAAGGTGCAACATGTCGTTACCCCCCTGCTGAAGAGGATCCGCTAAATGTAGGAATTGGATGCAACAACTCAGTAATAATCTATTTATGTACATTATTTACTTAATAATGCACCTTTGAAATGTAACATCTATATTTTATAATTTAATAGTTGGGTTATTAGACACATGACACTATGATTTTTTAAATTTTTTATAAGTGCATTTGTTCCCATCTATGTGGGCATTTGGACACCATTTTCACACAGAAAATGTCGATGATAGACACATGACACAATATTGTGGAGTGGAAGTCAAATTCAATCAATCTAGTCGATCTATCCACCGTTATCAAAACCTAGTACGAGGGATGTTAGGAAACATCGAAAAGATACAAGAGATCATTGAAGTGAACTTCTCTTCTTTCCAATGTGTTATTTTTAGGTGCAAGTGGTGGGACACCTTTGATCGGAATAATGTAAAGGAAGATCACGATAATAGGCTGATATATATCAACTCTAGAAAGATGTGGGTTCAAGTTAAGGAGATTTATGTTTTCCCCAAACATTGCAACCAGGTAATTTTTTACCTAGATGTGTTGGATAGGGATTGGTGGTTTGTATTGAGACATGACCCTAGATCAAAACATATTCTTGAGAACAATAGCTTTATCATGCCAAGCGAGCTAGAAGATAATGAGGGTGATCATTGGAATAGAGAGTGATATGGTACATGTGTTAATTCATCATTTATACTATTTAAGATGGGTTTTTATAAAGAAGAGGACTTAATCTTATAACTAAGACTCTTTTTTTCCAAACATTATAATATGTATTTTGAATTAATTGGTTTTCATTGTGTTAATGTTAAAATCATTTCACTTGATAATTTGCAATTATGTTGATCTCAAAAGAAATTCACTATATCAAGTTCTTTTTTTATCTCAATTCCTAAACAAATACAAATACTTGATTTCTTTAAATGTTTTTACACTATATCATTACTTAAATAAATGCACCCTATTATATGTGTGTGTGTGTGTGTGTGATATCTTCAAACTTTTAAAAAATGTATTAATGTATACTATTATTTTTGGTATGTAAGATCATAATAAAATAATGATAATTCTAAACATGAATTTATTTGCATTATTTTCTAAAATTTCTTATGTTAAAAAATTTCATATTATTTTACAATTATTTATAGTCATACAAATTTACAAATTTACAATTATGGTTATTTAAAAATATGTATGGTATACATTTTACTTACGGTAGTTATGGTTCAAAATTGACCATTAATTTACAATTTTACAAATTTACAAATTTTACAATTTTAATAAAATTGAATGATGACAATACATACAATTACATTTACAATTTTACAATTTCATAATACAATTACAATTACAACTAGCAATTGCACCATATGTTGCAATGGAAACGTCGTAAGGCATAAATTGGAGAAGCATTGTGACATATACAAAATCATTGAAGATAAAACTTAGTAAATAAAATCCAATTCAAGGTATAAGAAATCACTTATAGTATGCAAAATTGAGATATTCTATAACTTGTCCAACATATATTTCCTCTTAATCTTCAAAGATGGTCTTTCAAGTTCCAATAGAAAATATTTGATAGATTTTGTAAAAATGTAGGTTGTAGATGACATGAGATAAGCTGAATAAAATAATATTAATTCATGAACAATATGATGGTTAATCTTTCCAAATCTAAATTTGCATCACAACCTCACATATTTCAGACATCATCACATATTACATGAAAATGAGAAAGACATCATGAACTCCCAATTATTCACAACTTTTGATGTAAAATCTACAACTTCGATGGGAATCTCTAGTGCAGTGCAGTTGTTGATGTTCAATATCTCCAATTTTTCCTTAGTGAAATTTATTTGTGAAATTGCGAAGAAACATTTTAAATTGCTATGACACTAGCAACAAAACTATTTTAGTATTTTTTATTTCCCCCTCCATAATATAGGGTTTACATCTCATAGTGGCCATAATTCTAATATGTATTATAACTTCTTGTATATATCATCAATTTTTATTTACAATTGCAACAGATCATTGTAAAAATTTACATGGTGATGAACCTTCTACATGATTGAAGACATTGGATATTCACATAATCCAATAAACCACCAACCACATATAACTTGACCAACTAAAAACTACCCAACAAGAATTAATTTAATGAAATTCTCAAAAATGTCCACAAGAAGAAAATAAAACTTTATAATGAATCATCCAGCATGCTTCTATAACCCAAAACCCTCAATTCAACATCCCAAACATTTGTACTTGTCTTAAATGATAAGAAGTAGTTTCATGTGAGCACCTTGAACCACCTGAAATTTCAGATTCATATTCTCCATATCAAAACTGATAATCTTGATTTTGGCGACTAGCTAATGTATCTCCTTCCCAAAATTTATGAAAATAAATTCCAGGTATAACTAGACTAACAACACAATTATAACTTAGAAGCCATCGTTTTACATGCAAAATATTTTGGCTATGTTGGCTCTGACACATGGCTCACTCCTAGAAATTCAAGCATCTATGAGAGACATTTATCATCATTAGCACCATTAATTTGACTTCAACCACTGGCTTCACGATGGCTTCACACATAATGTTGAAAAAGCCATCAGATGCACCACTACTAATGTAAGTAAATGGTTGACTACTTGAGAGACTCGTGCATTTATTACCATTTGAAAAGGGAGTAAACAATGTTGAAAGAATAGTAATGGGAGTTGGTGAAGAGGACAGATCAAAAGAATGAAGTGAAAATTATAAAGGGAATCATCTACCTTCAATGAGTGTTTAGTTTTCTAGGAAAATGAGGGCTTCAACTCAAGTTTTTGTAGACATTTTTATTTCATCGAAATCTAGGGTTGCATTTGCTTCTTATTCTTTAGGCACCCACTTCTCATGGATCAGATTCTGCAGTTTGAAGGCCTGTTGATTCCCAATATTTTGAGATTGTTGGTAGAGGATAAAATTTAGGATTTTAGAGTTGGACGATAGGAACTTTTTTATTCTGATTCCGACAGATGATGAATTTTCAGATTCCAATAAAAATGAAATTTATGATTTCTAATTCTAAGCTCGATTCTGAAATTTATGATGTTGATGATTCCTGTGGCCCAACTTCGATCCTAATGGATATACGCTACCTCTGAAGTCTCTTGAAAGCTACCAGGATCCTCTAGAGATCTTATGAGCTCTATCCCCCTTCAGGGAATCAGTTTAATAGATCTCAGACAATTTTCCAAAATATAGTTTTCATGAAGGGCACGAAAAATGTCTAAATTATTTTGAAAATATTTTGGTTGTTCACTTTTTGGATTCAACTTGTTATTCTCTCGCAGATAACTTCTAGGTTGGCAGGAAAATGGTTGTAGGGATTAGATACTATCCCCAACCAATGACTAGGGGAGCTCAAAAGATGAATATGGCTATGTCAAATTCTAATGGTAACCTACTACATTTGAACAGCTCGAATCTTCCATCTCTAGAAAAACTAGAGAATACATTCTATGTGACTTGTCACTAATACAAAATTACATTACATGTAACAATGAGCTTGAGAAATAGCTCGAGCCTGAGAAATAATATGACTTGATACATCCACCATCTCGCAAGAATGAAATATTGTGGAAACTATCTACATTAGTACTGTAAGTGAAAAGGAAAAAACTTAACATTTTTGTTTCACAAACAACACTCACAAACCATTTTGAGGCTCTCACAAACTCATGTACATTAATTTGACTACTCTCCCTAGTTCCACATGGTCACTCACTTAGTCCAATCTTTCTCATCCTTATGGTACACACCGTAGACTACAAGAAAGGTGAGAGTTGGAATTTATGCCAAACATCATAGTCATTACCTAACCATTCCACCCTTATCATTTTCTCCATTCATTTCGCCTCTGCACTCCACTCCATCGATTTCAATTCCACCGAGCCTAGCGATGTGTTGTATTAGCCTCCACGTTTTCCTCTACAATATGCCACTCATTTATTCTTAACTTATCTTTGAAGTCAATTTTTAGGGTTATATTTAACGTTGAGTTACTAAATTAATGCATTTAATTTTTAACACAAAAAGTTTCAATCTATATTTTAGATTCACATAGCAAAAAAATATCTTGAAAATCTTGATATGTGTTATTTCTAGTAAGGCAAGACTTGAATACTTTAATTAAATTCTACAGTGAGAGTGAGCTATTTATAGAAAAGGAGTGCAGCTCAGAGCATCTACAAGCTTTATATATAATGAAAATTTATGTGGCATCGAATCTAAAACTTACACTACAAAAAGGAACACTCAACTCATGTGGCACACGACTCAGGCATAATACCATGAGTACCACACTTTTTTTTAACTAACCTCCAAGATTATTTTTCTATGCATGGGCCAAGACGAAATGAATGGATATGAGTGGATGAAATCAAATTATGAATTAGCTTTGCGTTAGTTGTATATGTAGTTTCTCGTTCTCTCTCTTATGTAATCCAGACAACTCGAGGATTGGTCTTATCCACTATTGTTGGGGCCCCCATTCTTATACTCTCGGATCTGGAATGACTTTTCCACTCTATCTCAACTTGCTCCCAATGACAAGAAAGCCTAGTAGAATGAGATTGGGATGAGTAACTATTTAAGTATTAAAGCACCTGAATAACAAGCATAGTTCTGACATATGGTTTTTCACAGCCTCCAAGACCACCTTTGTTCTGTTGCACCTTTTTTTTTTATGAATTTTCATCAATAAATAATACTGAACATTGATTGCAACAATTTGATCGAATGCTCTAAATTAAATTATAGTGAGGCAAATAGAAATTAGTGTCACTAGTCTGTTGTCATGAAGGTATAATAGTAAATACAACTAGAATGGTTGTAATATTATATATATTTCTAGGTGTGGAAAGGAAAATTTAGTGATGGAAAAGTAATGATGGTAGGTCATCATAGCTACTTTTGTATCAGTAATCTATATTCAAATAAAATTAAAATCAAAATTACAACTATGAATTTACGAAACAATTGTTCCTCCCATGCCGAGAAATTACATTTGTATTCATAACTACAAAAATATAGAGAGGAATCATAAATGGAACTCTGGCACTTGGGAATGCGAGGTAGGATATATGTCTGGGTTGTTCACTTGACCATATTACCATTTAACTATATATCATGCTTGTGACAACCTTATTAGAGTTAACTAGTATGTACTAGTTAAAGACATTTGTTATTTTACTTTCTGGTTAAAAGACTTGAGACTCTATTGTAGATAAAAAAAAAACAAATTATTTTGATGAAATCATTAAAATAGGAGGATTAGTTTATGAAAAGAAAAAAAAATCTATTAAGCTGTTGGTAAAAGTTTCTAAGAATAGGAGGTGGTTGGGAACAGTTGGAAAAATAGTTACCCACTCCTCTGAGGAAAAAGTTGAATCCTAGGAGAGGAGTGGGGGTTCTGTGAATGATGGAAGGGGGGATGAAGTATTTTCTAGAGCTGGTAGAGGACCAGTTGAAAATAGCTTCCTGGAAACCCTTGTGAAAACCAGATTAACTGTTGGTGACTAGATTAGCCATCCAAAGGTCACAGAAGGGATAATCCACTGTTACCCATGGCATCGTCCAGATTCTGGATCTAGGGGGTTAAATTGCTTTTAACTGTGAGTAAGGGTTTCAACTGCAAATAAACTAAAAAAAAAGAAACGAGCAGGGTTAGCCTGTAGGAGGAGACTTACCCTCTGCATTGAATCGAGAGCTATCTCCTCTCTAGTTTGGCGCCAGTCTCGAAAGGATATGGGAAGAAAAACCCTCTCTCAGGACCCTGGAAATCATGCAGAGAGGCCATTCGACATTATTGTAAGATAAAACAAAAAAAATAAAAAAATAAACAAGGAAACGCAAGGGAACTAATCTTGTAGCCACGAATAAGCTCTGCCAAAGAAGCCAGACTTGATTTAAAAGGAGACTTGGCGGAGTCTACAAGTCGACGAGGATGAGATCGAAAGGGCGTTGAAGTCCCATAGGAAATCACACCCTGTGTCTCACAGTATCACTGACAGTAGTTGCGGTTCCATACTCGAATAGCTCCCAGAATGATCGACAGTGAAATGTTGAAGTGATATTTTCCCTGGAAGGATTGAAGAATCCAAGGCAAACCCATGACAGCTGTGCCAGGGCAGAGTAGCTAGTACAGCCGGGAATAAATTGTATTGAATGATGGGCTACAGAGAAGCGGATTCAAGGCCAAGTGGAGCCATTCTCAAACCCCAAAGATAAAACTAATAAAGCGCAATCCCATAGTTAAAGAGTCAAATAGGATATTCATTTAAAAACAGATCTTCTCTCAAATAATAACACCACCTTATCTAATTACGAATCAATGCCGAATCAGATCAATTGCATGCAAGTTGGTGTAACACATGAAAATATTTATTAACATTCATACCTTTGCCGAGCTGCAGAAGTAAACAAACCACTATGTATATCTGGTACAAAATGCATAGCGTCTTAAAATTTTGTTAATGCATAGATTGTGAAATAAGCATATATGCCTTGTACAACCAGTGACATGGTGATTACAAGGTATGATTGATTATATCATTTAAATAAGATTTTTGAGTTATTATCGTAATAGTATGTAAAAATAATAATTTTTATTTTTTTTATTTTTTTTATTTTTATTTTTATGTTGGTAAGTATTGTTGTGGTGTAAGTGACAAGTGGTATCAGAGCTGGATGCTACACTAGGATCCTAAGGGTCTATTAATAGTGAAGCTGTGTATGTGTTTAGTGCACTGAGAAGAAGTGAGTGAAATGAGGGAAGTTACAACATCTCAGTCACAACCAGAGGAAACTCAAGTCCCAACAGTTATGAATCGAGAAATGTGGGTTCAATTAACTATGGAACAACATCAAAAGACAAGTCGATTGCTTGAGGAACAATAGCATCAAACCACATTTTTTTCTGAATACAGTACAACAACTACAAGAAGAAATGATAAGAGTCCGGAGAGACAATGAGAGGTTGTTACAAGATCAAGAAAAGATTCTAAAAAGTTTGTTCAATAAACAAAATCAGGAAATGGGACATCCTAGTGCGGAAAAAGAGTTATCAATGGAATAAGAACAACAAAAAACTAGAAAAAACACTATTGGAAGAAATGAAAAGAGTCCCTCCCAAAAGAGTAAAAACATAAATTATAATGAGGCGGAATCAGGCAATATTTTTGACCAGCAAGATCATAAGAGACAGAAAGTGGAACTACAAGGGGAATTTCGTAAAATTAAGCCACCAACATTTGATGGTGAGGCGGAGGAGGTGGCCGAAGCCTGGTTAATCAATATAAACAAGTACTTTTAGGTATATGAATATAGCAGCAATCTGAAGGCCAGATTGGCTATATACCAGTTGCGAGAGAAGGCCACCCTATGGTGGGAGGAGGTGAAAAATGTATGCAGCATTGATGAACGAGATATCACTTGGGAACTATTTCAGCAATATTTTAAGGACAAATATTTAACATAAATATTTTATGATGACACAGCTAAGGAGTTCCATGATCTTCGATTGGGACAAATGACCATGGACGAGTATGTTACAAAATTTACTTCCCTGTTACGTTACGTTCCCTATCTCCGGGAGGAAAAATCCAAGGCGCAAAGGTTCTTAAGTAGTTTACCTGCCCATATGAGGGAGCAGATAGAATTTGTTAACCCGCAGACCATGGATGAGGCTATCCGTAAAGAGAAAATGTGCTATCAACAGAACAAGACCAAGGGCGATGGAGGAAAAGCTGGCAGCCAAGGAAAAATCAGAAACATAACTCCACTTTCAAAATTAGTAAAAGTAGCAACTTTAAAGGCTTAGCACGGAATTCTATCAGCAAGAAATTTGGTAAAAACCATCAAAGAATTAAGTGGCCAGCAGAGGAGAAACCCACAGAAGCATCCAACAAGCCAGATCAGGGACAGGTTTAAAAACCTCCCCTACAATGTTGGGGCTGTGGGGAGGCTTATTATTACAAAAACTGTCCCCAACGGAATAAAAATTAAGCTGTAGAAAATTTACAAGAGGCGTCTACAGTGGGGGACGTGGCGCGAAATATACCTCGTATAAATGCAGCCTTGGAGGAATGGCAGGCTGATTTTCAGCCCACAATGATTGAATTGGAAGGTACTATACTAACTAAACCTGTTTCGATTTTAATAGATCCTGGAGCAAGTTTAAGTTATGTAAGTCCTAAAATAGTGGAATTATGCAAACTAAAAGAACAGAAATTTAAGAACTCCTAGTTAGTTCAATTAGCTACTGGGGCAAAACGCAAGGTAACTACAAAAATTCCTAATTGCAAACTGGAGGTGGCAGAATAGCAGTTACAGGTAGACTTAAATATTTTACCATTGGGGTCTTATGATGTGTTATTGGGAATGGACTGGTTGGAAAGACACTGGACCATAGTGGACTGCAAAGAAAAGGTTATTTATTTCAGAATGCAAGATGGCACGCATAAAGAAATTCAAGGAATTAAAAAGCCTATGCAATTACACCCAATAACAGCATCATAAATGGGCAAGTGTATCAAAAAAGGATGTCAGATGTACGCAATTCAAGTAGGATATGCAGATTCCAAGGACAAGGCTCCAATAATGGAGGATATCCCTATAGTATAGGAATTCTTGGATGTATTTCCAGAAAAAATTTCAGGATTTCCACCCAAAAGCGATATTGAGTTCACCATTGAATTGCTTCCAGGAACCTCTCCGGTGTCAAGAGCCCCTGATAGAATGAGTGTACCAGAATTAACAAAGTTGAAGATACAATTACAAGAACTGTTAGACAAGGGCTATATCTACCCAAGTGTGTATCCTTGGGGAGCACCAGTCCTTTTTTTTTAGGAAAAAGGACGGAACCTTACGCATGTGTATGGACTACAGGCAGCTTAATAAGCTGAATGTTAAGAATAAATACCCTTTACCAATAATCGATGATTTATTCGATCAAGTGAGAGGGGCTAAGGTGTTCTCTAATATAGACTTAAGATCCGGATATCATTAAATTTGGATCAAGGTTGAGGATATTTTCAAAACAACATTCTGCACTCGATATGGTCATTATGAGTTCGTGGTGCTGCCCTTTGGACTGACAAATGCACCAGCAACCTTTATGGGGTTGATGAATGGCATTTTTCATTAGTTTCTGGATAATTTTGTACTTATTTTCATAGATGATATACTGATATACTCAAAAAGTTAGCAAGAACACAAAGAACATTTGAGGATAGCATTGGAAATGTTAAGGAAGCATTAGCTTTATGCTAAGTTTAGCAAATGTGATTTCTTTAAATCAGAAATCCAATACTTGGGACATGTTATATCAGCTGAGGGAATAGCTATTGACCCTGAAAAGATCAAAACTATTATGGAATGGCGGGTACCTCAAAATGTGGCGGACATTAGATCATTTATGGGTCTAGCTGGTTATTATAGAAGATTTATAGAAGGGTTTTCTAAAATTTCTTTCCCTATTACATCCTTGCAGAAGAAAGGCAAGCCTTTCAAATGGACGAATGAATGTCAAAACAGCTTTGAAAAATTAAAGCAGCTCCTAACTACAACGCTAGTACTGAGGGTAGCTGACCTCGAAAAGGACTATGAAGTTTGTACAGATGCAAGAAAAGAAGGAGTTGGTGCGATATTAACTCAAGAAGGTAAAGTGATAGCCTACGAATCTAAGAAGCTAAAAGAATATGAACAGAAATATTCTGCGTATGACTTGGAGCTTACAACAGTAGTGCATGCCCTCCGACTATGGCGGCATTATCTGCTGTGTAAAATATTTGTACTTAAAATAGATCATAGCAGCTTGACTAATTATTTTAAGTAAGAAGATTTAAATTCTAGACAGGCAAGATGGTATGCCTTTTTTAGTGAATTTGACATGGATATACAACATGTTAAGGGCAAAGAAAACTGAGTTGCAGATGTGTTGAGCAGAAAATTGCATGGTATTTATGAAATGTATTACAGTCAACTAGAAAGTCAACTGTCGGAACAGTTAAAAGAAGAAGCACAGAAGGACCTTGAATATAAATTCTTGTGGCAGCAAATGGAGGATGATTGGAAGGAAGGCAAGACATCAGAATGGGGAAATAATGAAGATCAGATGTTGACATTTTGTGGAAGAATCTATGTGCCTAATCGTGCGGGTCTTAAGGAGTTAATCCTTAATGAATTCCACCGCAGCAATTACGCTGGCCATTCGGGATACCAAAATATGCTCACTGCAATAATAAAGTTATATTATTGGCCCAGTATGTGTAAGAATATTGCAGAGTATCTAAGCAAATTTTTGGAATGTCAGCAGGTTAAGGTGGAGCATCAGCACCCTGCAGGATTACTGCAACCCATACCCATTCCAGAGTGGAAGTGGGAAGTTGTCTCTTTAGATTTCATCACAGGTTTACCATGAACAAAGACGCAGAATGATTCAATCATGGTGGTGGTAGACAGATTAAGCAAATCTACCCATTTCATACCTGTACAATCTACCTACAAGACAGTATAGATTGCAGATATATTTATGAAAGAAATCTTTAGGTTACATGTCATATCTAAGACTGTGATCTTGGATCGGGATGTTAATTTTACATTTGCATTCTGGAAAACTTTATTTTCTGGTCTTGGAACTTAGATACACTTTAGTACTACCTATTATCCTCAGTCTGATGGGCAGACAGAGTGGGTAAACCAAATCCTGGAAGACATGTTGCGCATGTATGTGATGCAGCAGCCATCCAAGTGGGAGGATTATTTGCACCTGGTTGAGTCTGCTTATAAAAATGGATATCAGGAATCTCTGAAGATGAGTCCCTTTGAGGCGTTGTATGGTAGGTAATGTCATACACCTATAAACTGGAGCAGTCCTGAAACAAAATTGTTATTGGGACCTGAAATGTTGGCTGATATGGAAGCTGAAGTAAAAAGAATAAGGCATAATCTGAAGGCTACGCAGGATAGACAGAAGATGTACGTAGATAAGAAAAGGTCCTATCGTGAATTTGCAGTAGGGGACCACGTATATGTAAGAATTAAGCTTAGGATGAGTACCATGAGATCGACTTACTGTGCCAAATTGGCTTCCTGGTACTATGGACCCTTCCAAATACTAGAAAGGGTGGGACCAGTAGCTTATAAACTGGCCTTACCCAGTCATATTCAAGTACACAATGTGTTCCATATGTCCTTGTTGAAGAGATATGTGCATGATGAAAAACATGTAATTCATTGGCAAAGTATTCAGGTAGGAAAAGGAATAGGAATCCTAACTTACGATTATGAATAATTAAAACATAATGAATTGGAAACACTTTTATTTTTAGGTAGAACCGGACGGAGAGTTTCTGGTCAAGCCGCAACGCATACTTGATAGAAGGGAAATTGAACTCCATAAATGAGCAATCATCCAGGTGAAAGTGTAGTGGAAGCACTTTGGACCTGATGAAGCTACTTGGGGGGATGAAAAATTTATGCCAGAAGCTTACCCGAAGCTCTTCATAGAACTGGGCTAAGACACCGAGGATGGTGTCACTTCCAGGGGGGAAGATGTGACAACCTTATTATAGTTAACTAGTATGTACTAGTTAAAGACATTTGTTATTTTACTTTCTGGTTAAAAGACTTGAGACTCTATTGTAGATAAAAAAAACAAATTATTTTGATGAAATCACTAAAATAGGAGGATTAGTTTATGAAAAGAAAAAAAAAAATCTATTAAACTGTTGGTAAAAGTTTCTAAGAATAGGAGGTGGTTGGGAATAGTTGGAAAAACAGTTACCCACTCCTCTGAGGAAAAAGTTGAATCCTAGGAGAGGAGTGGGGGTTCTGTGAATGTTGGAAGGGGGGATGGAGTATTTTCTAGAGCTGGTAGAGGACTAGTTGAAAATAGCTTCCTAGAAACCCTTGTGAAAACCAGATTAACTCTTGGTGACTGGATTGGCCATCCAGAGGTCATAGCAGGGATAATCCACTGTTACCCGTGGCACTGTCCAGATTCTGGAGCTAGGGGGTTAAATTGCTTTTAACTGTGAGTAAGGGTTTCAACTACAAATAAACTAAAAAAAATAAATGAGCGGGGTTAGCTTGTAGGAGGAGACTTACCCTACGCATTGAATCAAGAGCTATCTCCTCTCTAGTTTGGCACCGGTCTTGAAAGGATATGGGAAGAAAAACCCTCTCTCAGGACCATGGAAATCATGCAGAGAGGCCATTCAGTGTTATTGTAAGATTTAAAAAAAAAAAAAAAAAACTAAACAAGGAAACGCAAGGGAACTAATCTTGTAGCCACGAATGAGCTCTGCCGAAGAAGCCAGACCTGATTTAAAAGGAGACTTGGCGGAGTCTGCAAGCTAACGAGGATGAGATCGAAAGGGCGTCGAAGTCCCATAGGAAATCACACCCTGTGTCTCACAGTCTCACTGATAGTAGTTGTGGTTCCATACTCGAATAGCTCCCAGAATGATCGGTAGTGAAACGCTGAAGTGATATTTTCCCTGGAAGGATTGAAGAATCTGAGGCAAACCCATGACAATTGTGCTAGGGCAGAGTAGCCAGTATAGCCGGGAATAAATTGTATTGAATGATGGGCTATGGAGAAGCGGATTCGGGGCCAAGTGGAGCCATTCTCAAACCCCAAAGATAAAACTAATAAAGCGCAATCCCATAGTTAAAGAGTCAAATAGGATATTCATTTAAAAACAGATCTTCTCTCAAATAATAACACCGCCTTATCTAATTATGAATCAATGCCAAATCGGATCAATTACATGCAAGTTGATGTAACATATGAAAAGATTTCTTAACATTCATACCTTTGTCGAGCTGCAGAAGTAAACAAACCCCTATGTATATGCGGTACAAAATGCATAACGTCTTAAAGTTTTATTAATGCATAGATTGTGAAATAAGCATATACGCCTTGTACAGCCAGTGACATGGTGATTACAGGGTCTGATTGATTATATCATTTAAATAGGATTTTTGAGTTATTATCGTAATAGTATGTATATGTATATATATATATATATATATATATATATGTTGGTAAGTATTGTTGTGGTGTAAGTGACAATGCTCCACCTACATGCAAACAAAAAATGGATCAACAAAAATTCTTTCGAGAAGCCTCATAAAACTCCAGGGTTTAAGAAGAGGTGTTCTATGGAATGTTAGGTGGTTTACCTTGTTCCTTGGAAGACCAATGTTAAAACCCTCAACATCAAATTCCTCAAAAGACTCAGCAATTTCCATATGTTTTTTTCTGTAACCTGTTGAAGCTTGTAATATTTTTGTGAATGACAATTTGAAAATTACTTGAGAACCAACGACACTATCAAAAAGGAATTGACTAGAGTAACAATCTACATAACTGGGTCGATTATCAGTGGAAAGATGGTATATACGTCAGAATTTCAATTTTTAGCATTCAAACAAAACCATAGCAGCTACACCATATGTTACCGAAAGGAAAATGAGATTAAGGTATAGTAACGAATGTGAATTATGTTATGAGAGAAGAACATATAATATTACCTTAAAGAAATAAACAACTTAAATCATTATATGCATTTTTGTTGATTTTCAGTTGCCTAAGAATTAGGCTCACCTGAATAGTCGTTTCTAGTGTCAGCACCACCTGAAACCTGCCTGCTCCATCTTAGTTTTCGAGCTTGAAATAATATTCGCAATTGGGATAATTTTCCATGTTTTTTCCAAAAAAAAATATTCGCCTATTTTCGTTATTTCTAAAAATGATTTGCCCACATTTTAAAGAACGGAATTATTTTAACCTTAAAATTGCCAAAATTTTATATAGACTAATATAAAATCATTAGAAATCTAAATATTTGTACAAAAATATTGCCATACATTTTACGATTTGCATATTAGGGACTAGTAAGATTCACCAAGGCTTTTAAACTTTAAAATAAAATTCCATCCTTAAAATTTTCCTTGGCTCGAATCCAAGGAACCTTTGGTGCAAATGATTAGGCTCGCAAGGAGGATCAAACAGCTTTTGGCTCCGGCTCAGTATGATTCTCAGGATCACAATAGAGACCTACAACAACTCAAGGGATGAATCCATGGCTTTCTATTGCTATTATGGTATTAAAGGTTGTATATCATATCCAGGGGGAAGAGAGATTCGTAGAGGTTAGAGATTTAGTTAGGTAGTTAGCTTGAATGAAGGAGGTTGTAGATGAATGACCTAAAACATTTCAATCGTCTAACATTTGATCTGATAGTGCAGAAAGGTACACCATGATAGCTCATGGTGTTGTTTTTATAGAGAAATGTCTTACCACGTAATTATTTATGTCACTTTTAAATTTATAAACTTAATTTAAATTCCTATTAGTTATTTTTAACAATACTATTATCAGTGATGATATTTTAAGAAGAGCATAAAACTTCTTTTAAATTAACTATTAGTAACTAAAGTCATATATAAATTTCTACTCCTATAATTTCTTTCTCGCAACACTTATTCTTATATATATATATATATATATATATATATATATATATATATATATATATTGGGATCATTGTTTATAGTTATATTATATTATTTATTTTAACCATTCAAGCTTTCATGAATGAGTGTAATACCTCTCTTACAATACATAAGTAAATATGGAATTATATTTGAAGAATACCATAAATCTTTTAAAAATTTTCATTAATATAAAAATAATACAAACCTAAGTCCTAAAATTTATTATATATAATAATGTATATATATTTTAATTTAATATTAATATTAAGTTACTTCTTAAATAAGTTGATAGATATTAACTCTTAAAATCTAAATATCAAATCCACTACCTATTATAATATCAAATCCTTTCATCGCCACTTACATGTTTAAAAATGTATCAATCATGCTTAAAAGATAAATTAAATAATAGATTTTTGGTGAAATATAGAATAATATTGTTATTTTATCAATTTAAATTTTTTATTTCTCTAACAATTAAATGATTTTTTTTTTTCATTTTTATAATAGCTCCAAGTTCTTTCTATATATAAATATTTAAAAACAACTTAATATTTTCAATTGAAAAAATCTCTACAAAATTACCATACTCTCATTAAATTTTAAAAATAAATTATAAGAACTTCCATTTTGACATGTCCATGCCAATTTTTGTGATACATTGCATTAGATTTTGCAAGTTCAATATCAACCTCACAAATTTAAGCTATTCCATTACGAAACTATTCACCATGTTTAAGAATAAATAATTTTTAATGAAATATTAAATTATATAATAATATTTTTATTTTATTGATTTAGAATTATTAAAATTTTTATAATTAAATAATCAAAAAAATTAAAATGACCATGTAAAAATTAAAATTTAAGCTATTCCATTAAGAAAGTATTCACCATGTTTAAGAATAAATAAAATTTTAATGAATTATTAAATTATATAATAATATTTTTATTTTATTAATTTAGAATTATTAAATATTCTATAATTAAATAGGTAAAAAAATTAAATTGGCCATGTAAAAATTAAAATAACCTATGGGAGAAAGTAGCCACCATACTTGAAGAATAAATACATTCTTGATAAATTATTAAAGTATATAAGAATACTTTTATTTTGATTAAGTAATTAAAAAATATTAAAACAACTTTATTCTTAATTATTAATATTTAGAATATATAAATATTTAAAAAAATATATCAGAGTTCATTATCTACAGCAATATCATTATTTATAAGAATATCTTTAGGCTACTTCCATCTTAGTTTTTCTCTTATAATATAGTTTTTCTCTTAGGCTGGTATGGTTTTAAAATATTAGCTTATATTCACTGTTGCAGAGCATAGCACTGTTGCAGAGCATAGATGGTTGGTATTGGTTCTCACTAGATTTAGTTTCTTATTTTGGAAAATGTAGGTGTATATGTTGTGCTTTCTAGCTCGCAATAGCGTCTGTTGGTTCAACACTATGAGCTGTTCAATGTTTCCATTGAAAATTTCCCATCCGAGAGAGGAATCACTTCTGGTTTAAGTATAAGCTACGTAGGTCTCAGTCTCGTTATTTACTCCTATGTCTCTTACATTCCAGACCCTGGGAATCCTTCCCTGTACCTTCTTTTAAACTCCATAGTCCCCATTCTAGTGGGTGTATTTTTAGCTGTAATACTCAATGCCTCACAATTACAACTGGCAGCAATGGAGGACGATGAAGATAGGAAATTCATGATTCTATGCACGTTGATTGCTCTTGTCACTGCTATATATTCGATAGTTTTTTAGTTCTTTCCCCACGGGAAGCACCAGCTTGAACTTGTCTACTTTTCCGTGCTTATTCTTTTGTTGATGGCATATATATATACATATATATATATATATATATATATATATATACCTGTCAAAGTTTCCTTAAACTGTTTAAGGAATGAAGTGAAGGTAGATGTGTACATTTCAAGTCCAGAGCAACAGAATCCTGAGCACAACAAAAGACACCTAGTGGGTTTCTTTCAAACTGAAGAGAATAAAATCAATATTCAAAGCTTAGATATGAAAAAATCACTGCGGATTGTGCATAATTTCAATCATGTTAAAATCAAGAGATTCAATTTAATGCTAGTTCCACCATTGAGAGAAGAACATGGCATCCTACATCTCTTGTGAAGTATTGATTTTTGGCTATATTATTTTGTATAAACACCTTAAAAAAATTTATGCATTGTCGCTGATTAATGGTGGATTTAGAATTATTCTCACCTGAACGGTCGTTGCTACTGCGAGAATCACCCACTTGAAACCCTCCTGCCATCTTAGTTGCAAAGCAACCTATTGGTTCAAAAAGGTGACTGTTAAAGGTAACCTTAATGGTTCATATTAATCATCAACCCACGGCAAGTCTGTTTATTTCAAGAGTGTAAGAAAAGTATATGCCAGTGAAATCAGAGGTCAAATACTCTAAATCGTTGGAAGAAATATTATCTAATTTTCGAAGTTCAATCAATCTATTCGAAAGTAAACTATGAAATGCTTCACACCAATCAAAGGATGAAACTCTAATCTGACCATATGCAGAAAATAAACACTCAATGCTAAAATTAAAGATTTTCTGCAATTGAACAACAAGTTTAATGAATTGAACAACAATAGAAAATGAATACTTAATAAATTGAACAACAATCATCTATTAAAATTTTGCAATGGAATTTTCTATAATTCAATTAATAACAACCTTTATAATTGAACAACAAACCATACGTTCACAGTTGCAATGGAAAAACTCAAGAAATAACAATGTGCATAATTGAACAACAACTGCTTAACCACGCCGAAATCAATCTAATGAGTGTAAAAACATCACTTAGTAGTAAAGGAATATTAATGATAAATTCAACCTATTTGAAAAGGAAATCATAACACACCACACTTGCAATTACTAAATTGAATTATAATTCTATAAAGCGTAAAAAATAACTAAATTGCAAGAATCAATAAATAAACATATAACACAAAATAGCAGGGGGTCGGGCCCGTAGCCTCCAGAGGTCTTTAGCCAAGAAATACTCATAATTCGTTTATAATGAAAACACTAACTCTTTCATTAATCAATAGAACATGTAAATCATCACAACTTCACAAACTCTGTCTGAATAAAATGTTTATTACAGAAAATTACAATATACGGAAAAAGCTTTATCGTTCTCTTTCACCTACAACTTTTTATAACTTAAGGAGAAACAAAACACATGATAATGAGTCATCAGGATCAGGAGATCTTGAGGCTTCGTAGTCATCAGCTGAGTGCTTCAAAGATAGTTGTGTCTTTTCATCTCTTACTAAAACCAGATGCGATTGCATTTGGTTTTATTGACTGTTGTTGTTTGTTCATTTGGTCAGTAGTTGGTTTGTTCCGATTCCATTTCAATAAAGACAAAAAAAGTTAGCTTTTATACTATTAAATACATTATTTATTAATAATTCATTTTACCCTAATTTTACATTATTCTCCTTTGAATTATTTCTAAAATGAAGGAAAACATATAAAAGTTAATAATAAATCAAGCTAAAGATAGGGGTAAAATGTACCTTTTTCTCGGCCCAACATACTCCGCTACTTACCCTTTTGCATGTCCTCGTGCAAACAGATGATTGACTTGTATTTGAGTTAAGGAATAGGAAGGATATACTTCTTCCTTGTAAAGTCTAAAACCGTGCTTTTGTTTCACTTTTGCAAATGCCAAGTTTGTATGTCCCTCTGGCAATTCATAATCATGGTGGTAGTCTTCAGGAGGGTACCATATGATGGGGCATCTATATCTATATCCTATCCATATAGGACCCATGTTTAAAATTAAATTGTTGTACAGATGAAAACGAAAAGCAACATCTTTAAAATTCCCGTAACCAAATGGCTCTCTATTCTTACGATTATCGGTAGAGGCCTACCATATTTTATTCGCTTCTAATAAAGTGTCCTCTTGAATATCTTGGAAGTATGTTTTCCCATTCTGTACAATATCTTTGTGAATTTTCCCTAGCTTGGCTATCACTCCTTCTTGTTGCATAAACCTCTTATGTTGAATGAATAAATGTAGGGGTTTTTTAGGTTCCCCTCTGACCCATAAATCTAATTCATGTTCTCTTTTCTGGAAGATATTGTAGGCCTTAGCCCAACTAATCTGGTTTTGGAAAAAAACAGAAAATATTGAAACTGAATGTTCCAAAAGAAGGGACTGGGGTTACTATCTATTTCATCTTCTAAAAATAAATTGTGCAAGTACATTTTGTACAGAAGGAGTTGGACCTGTCCATCTTGATTATTACAACATTGGAAAAATTCTTCAGTGGATTTAAATGTAGTAGGCTTCCCTACTCTGATAGCTTTGATCTTCAACAATAAATACCTTTCCACTAGGAATAAGCCATAATTGTTGGTTAGTGCTCTTCAAGACAACACATCTGAGTAAAGAAAGAAAACAACATTGGTTTATTTCTTAGCCTATTCAAGTTGCGCCTGTTCCATTTTCACTTTCACTCTTTCTTCCCTAAGTTGGCAAAAGGTCTCATCTTCAGTTGCAGTAAGGTCATTAAATTGTTTTAGTAATGCCTGATGTTCTTGTAAAGCCACTACTTCCTTCTAATACTGGACCAATTCTTGCTTCATTTGGATCAATTCATTATGAAGCTTTTGATTGGCAGATATTTGTACCAAAGGGGTATAAGTTGGTGTTTTCTCTGTTTGGGTTTCTTTGCCTTCTATAGGTATCAAATCAGTCTGCATAGAGACTTCAGCAGCATCTACAGTTTATGTGACAAAATATTTTTGGGTTTCCACGATATCTAATTCCTTTTTACGCTTCTAGTATTTATCCGCCTCTTTCAACCATTCCCTTAATTGTTTCATTGTTTTTCTCAATTTTCTGCATTCCCTGCGCATTTTTGTCAACTTAGCCCAAGCTGATTTTTACTTCAAAGGGGTTCTGGCAGAGGAAGATGCATCAGTAGCTTCAGGTTCATGAAGGGTTGTGCCAGTATTAAGGATATCATTTAATGAAATAATTTCTTCAGGCACTAAATAGTGTGTGCCAACATTGACATCTTGGCTGGGTGGAGCAATATTTTCTTCAGGTGTCAGAGGAGTTGTATCAACATTTGTGTCCTAGTCTAATAAAACAATATCCCTTGACTGGTTTCCAAAATTAGATTCTCTCTCTATTTGGTCTTCCTTATTCAAACATTCATTATCAGAGGGAGATAAGTCCCTCAAATCCTAAAATTCATCGGTGGAAGGTAGGATTTTAGTGTGACTAGAACTTCCAGCAGAGGCAGACTGGTTCGAAAGATCCCTCTCCTCCTCAATTTGTTCAAATGGGCTCCTATCTTCACAAGATGCTCTCATATGTTTTAATACTTGAGCTATTTCCTCATCAAAACCCTGTAAAGGTGCATTCTGAGGGCTTAGAGGGGGTGTATAGTATGACCCTGTTTCTTCTGGAAATGTTCAGGTAATTTGCTGATGTTTTATTCTTGGCCATATCTGTTTTACTAGACCTAGGGTCACGACACAGATTCGCTTCCCTCTTGCTTTCTTAGGGACTGACATGTTTGTTCTTGGACACTTAATTTCTGTTCTATCAGGGTTTCCTTCAGGGGAAGGTAGGGCAGGCTTGACAAAGCTATCCCATGCTAATTGATGTTTGTTTAACTCGTGAACAATAATTAATTTTATCAGGCCATGATGGCTGACAACTGCATGAGGGTTTTTGGCTTTCCTAATCTGAACAACAGTGTCATTTAATATAGAAGTCAAGAAAAAAGGTAAATTAACTGAAATATTTTGTTTGAGTACAACTAACAATTTGAGTTGACGAGACTTTACCACCTCCTGGTGTCTATCACATGTGATATAGTTTTGGATGATGACTGCCAGCTTTTGCCAAGGCTTATTCAAGGATGCAGGGTCTATTGATCTAGGTGGATATTGGTGGCCACCCATCTATTCCATTTGGAACCCCACCATCTGTTCTTTCATTTTTTCAATTTTAACACATCTTACTATTTTTAGGAGGTTTTTTGGGTCCTGAATGTCTGGAGCTGTTTTGAGGCCCTAAACAATGTTTTTTAGGAAAACCGGGAGAAACATGGGGCCATGGACCGATTTTGCTCACATCAAAATTTTTACTCCTCGGAAAGATATTTCTAACGAGGTATGATGTGCATGAAACGAAGATCGTATGCCAAAGTTATGTCCCCGGGAAGTTAAAACACCAATTTACCCAAACGAGGCACATTGTTTTGGCACTTCATCTCCTACGGTTAGGTTTTTGGATGTTTAGGGTTTTGCACTATTTCTAAACAATAAATAGGCCTTCGAGCCTCATTGTAACACAGTTCAGAGGCATGTAGCCGCCACATCTCTTCTCATAAATAAGCTACCATCGCCCTAGCTAGTTTATTTCCATTCTGTCTTTAAACATATTTAAGTTATTTGATATTAATGAAATGAAGAATTATTTCCATTGCATCTCTGTGTTTACATCTATTTATGTATTTTATTGCGTTCATGCATAAATATAGATTAGTGGTATCAGAGTGGTCTGCTTTTTCTTTATTTTTCTTTGCATGTCCCCAACAAGGTCAGGGTATAAGGAGTTAGGACTCGATCTGGTTGAACCCTTGCAAGATCAGCCTCACAAACCCTAACAACCTCCCATGGCAGAAGAAAATAAAGACGAGGGAGCAAGGGATCCTATCAAAATATTTCTTGAGGAGGCCCTTGAGAAACAAAGGAACGCAATGATGGATAACTTTTCTCAGACCCTTCAACGGCTGCCCACCTACAACGCATCTGCATCCAACAACCACTCTATAGTCGCCACTCCCTTCAAGGTACAGGTAAAGTTTTACATTCTTGTATTTGAAGGCTAGATAGATGCAGATGTCATAGATAGATGGTTGAATTTTCTAGAAGGGTATTTCTCGGTCCATGATTTCTCTGACCAATAAAAGATTATTTTTTCACTTCTCAAGGCTGCCCCCCATGTCAAAGACTGGTGGGAAACCTACTGTGAGCAAAAGGACGAGGGGGAAACCCCTCTGTTCTCGGCTGCTCCCACTTGGAATTTGTTCCGAGATGGCATCAAGGAATAATACTACCCCGTGGGGAGCTATGAGGACAAGTACATCCAATGGACCACATTGCAACAACAAATGGATCAAGATGTGCACGAACTGACGAATTTGTTCCATACCTTGTGCACAAATTTGGGCATTAAATATTCAGAGAGACATTTGGTGTTCAAGTACCACAATTTTCTGCATAGAAACATTTAGGAGGAATTGGAGTTCCTCGACATTACCTCGCTTGGCATGGCATATCGCTATGCCGCCAAGATTGAGCAGAAATTTAAGAATAAGAAGAGATACTTTGGATCCGCGAATCCGAAGCCAGGGAAAGGCACCCCCGAACCACAAAACAAGGGGCAAAGCCAAAGAAGGGTGGCTCAGAACACCACCGCAAATCTAAATAAAGACATGGGAAAGTGGTGTGAATTCCATAACAACCCCACTCATAGCGCAACAGAGTGTTGGGCCAAACAGTCGCTGGTGGCTGAACTGAAAGAACCCAAATCCGATGCATGTTCTGATCCTGAGCCAAAAAGAGATAAGGGAGATGAAAAAGGGAAGCAAATCATTGATGCAGACTCTAGTGCCATTATTTCCACCACCAAGATCCATATGGGGGATATCGAGGATTCATAGGAGGGGGAGCGTCTCTTCCATTCGCCGATGTGGGAGAAGGGTTCTCCACTACAATTTATTGTTGATAGCGGGAGCCAAAAGAAACTCATTTCAGCAGTGGTCATGAATCGACTCGGACTACTGACCATAGCACACATTTAGCCATATACCATTGGGTGGATTCACCCAGGGAGAGATCTACGTGTCCGCCAATAGTGTCACCTTCCATACAACATAAAGTCATTCACGGATGAGGTATTGTGTGATGTTTCTCCTCTTGGTGTAGCTGATGTATTATTGGGCCAACCATACTTATGGAGGTGACATGCTGTGTATGAGTCTAGGCCTCGTATTTCTATTATTACTTTGGGAATTAACTTGTACACGATACCAGAGGTGGTACTGCCTCTTGTCATATCTTTGACTACTACAAAACAATGCAATAAGATTGTTTCCCAAACTAAGAAATTTATTTTCCTTATAACTCGCTCACAGGGAAAGAAGAATATTGTGGCGACAACCTCAAATCAGGGCTCCTATGCATGGTTTCAGCAGATGGAAAAAGTCATGGAGGAACACGAGGACATTTTCTCCTCACTCATAAAGGTTCTTCTACACTGTTAGGACAAGCACACCATTGAGCTGACCCCCGACACACTGCTACCTGATGTTGCCATACCTCATGTGACTGCACAGATAGAATCCACACATGTACTGTCTGAGGCTGATAAAGAAACCAAATTTATTCAACACATCCAACATGTCCGCCTAGAGGTCCATGACACCTTCGACAAATCTAATACCTAGTTCAATAGAATTTTCCTCATCTCATGGAGGATCTTAACGTAATAGGGACCATTGCTTCCTAAGGGGGGAGGAATGATTTAGGTGGATATTGGTAGTCACCCATCTATTCCATTTGGACCCCCACCATCGGTTCTTTTAGTTTTTCACTTTCAACACATCTTACTATTTTTAGCAAGTTTTTGGGTCCTGAATTTCTAGAGCTGTTTTGGGGCCCTAATGGTCTAGGTGTATATTTGTGTCCACCCACCTATTCGATTTGAAATTCCACCATAATTTCTTTCAGTTTTTCAGTTGCAACACAACTTACTATTTTTAGTATTTTTTTGAGTCTTAAAATTTCGGAGCCGTTTTGAGGCCCTAAATGACGTTTTTTGGGAAACATGAGAGCAACATTCATCTCTAGACCTCATCATTCCATGGAACGATGTTTATGACGCCAAAATTTTTACTCCTTGGATAGATCTTTCTAATGAGGTATGACGCACGTTAAATGGAGATCGTATGTGAAAGTTATGTTCCTGGGAAGTTGAAACACCAATTTACCCAAACGGGGCCCATAGTTTTGGCGATTCATATCCTACGGTTAGGTTTTTGGATGTTTAGGGTTTTTAATTGTTTCTCAACAATAAATAGGCCTTCGAGCCTCATTGTAACACAGTTCAGAGGCATGTATCCACCACATCTCATCTCAAGGATAAGCTACCATCTCCCTAGCTAGTGTATTTCCATTTTGTCTGTAACATATTTCAGTTATTTGATATTAATGGAATGAAGTATTATTTTTGTTGCATATCTATGTTTACGTTTATTTCTGTATTTTATTGCATTTCTGCATAAATCCTTATCATCCATACATTTTCCTTTTCATACCAATTGCTCATCTGGGTCCTGATATGCTCAAACTGCTTTTTGTATGAGGACATGTTTATCAGTCCAATTTTTCCCTTCCATTGGAATTCCAGAAACCTCAAAAATTACTTCTTTGGAGACTGGTATAATTATGCCTTTAACTATGGTGTACCCTTCCTATAGGTTCTGCATGAATTCAATTTTTATCTCCGTGTTGAACCCTTATAGCTTGACCAGATATGAAATCCAACCATATTCCTATAGAACAGTGCGAGCTAATTCTGTAACTTGAAGGTTTGTGGGTTCATTGCGAAGAGAATTTCCACCCATAGCTACTGTGTTTTCAGAACTGATTTCTTCATCCTTCTGCATGTGCTTCTCTCGACTCTGTTAGTTAAAAACAATACAAACACTACATGCAGCTCTTATAAAATTTATTATTAGAAATGTGACTGCATGACGTTAATGAAATGATTCTATTGTCCAATCAGCCTATCTGAATGGAGTCTCATAATTAATTCGCATGCCTATTTATTATAGATATCCGCACCCCCTCCAATGAGGGAAGGATGTCCATAGCCTTTAAGCACAGGAAAATAGGAAAGGTGGTAGAAATCATGAATGCACATGAAATAGAAGTCAGAGGCTAGAAATCATGGCAAATGTCCATCAGGTGGAAATGACCAAAAAGGGAGAAAAGAGGAAGATAAATTATTATGAAAAATATTTCCTATTTTTATGGCATAATATGCAGAAGCATGACAGGTGATAGGCTATGACGGATGTTGTTATCACTCAATTCAGCATAATGAAGATAATTAATCCAAGATCAAAGTTGATTATGCATATAGGTTATTATAAAGATAACACTTAATAAAACAGTGCATTCCGCTCCAGGAATGGATCAATATGAGATAGGGGCATGTAAAAGAATTGTTTGTTGTAAAAAATACTCCAATACCACAAGCATATCCACTGCTGCTAGTGTCCATAGCCTTGACAGGGTTGTTGTTTTAACCCAAAAAAATGAGCCAGAATCCTGTATTTAAAAGTAAACACTTTGATTATTTTGTGGAGAGACCACTATGCTGGTGTAGTGGCCAGATAGTCATAGTTCCATTCATGGGGATTTAACAGAGTGATTAGGCTGGCTCGTGATGAGACCTCATGTCATTCAAGAAGTTTGAGTTGTCGAGAAGGTCACTACCCTGGTGTGGTGGCCATTGTGGGAATGTCACCTGTTATATCCTCCTGATCATGGTAGGCTGGCTCGTAATGAGACCCCATGTCCTGTCTCCTTTTAAAAAAAATGCACATAGAGATATATTTTATTTTTGTTATAAATGGAGGGAGGCTCATTAAATCCTTAAGTGTTAGGGATGGTGTAAGAAGTAAAAATAATGCCAATACAATTGATGCCCTTATTCCCATATCTCCATGCCAAAGAGAATTTCCACTTGAGAGTGTTAAAAGATAAACCAACATAAAACTATGATAATGAATTGTGTGAAAATATGTCTGAATAGGAGATATCCAGCCATTCATTATATAGATAAACCATGTCAGCTTCCAAAGTAAAGATATCCATAAAAATTTCAAAAAAACATAATTTTAGTAATATCACTGCTTTTCCCTTCTTTAGGTGCAAATTCCTCATTCAATAAAGTGGTTTTTATGGCAAGAATGTGTAAAGGAAGAGTGGATATTAAAATGAAATCATCAAAAGATAAAAGACAAAAGTTTGCTACTTTGAAAAACATTTTTTTTTTTAAAACACACAACAAAAAGAATGTAGTTGTTCAATTGGTTCGAACAATAACTGTTCAATTGATTGAATAGTAGTTGTTCAAATGGATTGAACGTCATCGAAATTAATTTTTAAAAAACACACTAAAAAAACAACGGTTCAATTGGATTGAATAGTAGTTGTTCAATTGATTAAACAAAAATTGTTCACTGGATTGAACAACAAAAATATTAATAATAAAACACACTGAAAAGAGCTGTTCATTTGGTTCGAACAACAGTTCTTCAATAAATTGAACATCAACTGTTCAATTATTTTAACAACCAAAAGACCAAAAACACACAAAAGGAAAAATGCGGTTGTTTGTTTGCTTTAAACAACAGTTGTTCAGTCGATTGAAAAACAATTGTTCAATTGAGTTGAACATCAAAATTAATAAAAAGAGAAGGAAAATGGAATTATTTTATACAATTGTGAAAAAAACTATAAATTATAATCAAATGCAGGAAGCATATATACACTATTTACAAAAAAAGGAAGTAACAAATTTTTATGAAATTGAAGTTGTCGGGTCATTATTCCCTACAGCTAAAATTTGGATGGTGGGATTGTCACACACTTGCTGGAAGAAAGAATCTTTTGTGAGTGTTTTATGATAGAGGCGCACCTGGTGTCCATTGACTCGAAAGGCATAGCTAGATCCATCTATGGTGGTCAGGGTAATGGTACCGTTGTTGTGAACTTCTTGAATTTCATATGGACCGAGCCACCTTGTTTGTAATTTACCTGGGAAGTCTTGGAATCTGGAGTCGTAGAGGAGTGTCCAATATCCTTTCTGGAATTTCTTATTTTTTATGAGGTTGTTGTGCCACTTAACCCATATTTTCTGAATAATTGCAGTGTGTTTTAGAGAAAGTAGTCGTGCTTCATATAATTCGTTTATATGTTGAAGGCTTTTAACTTGGGCCTCTGTCAAATCCTGCCCCACTTCCTGGGCTTTTATAAAAGTCTTTATCTCAAATTCAATGGGAAAAATTGGTTCCTTTCCAAATACCAGGTGGTACGAAGAATATCTGGTAGTGTTTCTCCAAGTTGTGCGATAATCCCACAAGGCCTTTGACAGTCTAGTAGCCCGATCTCGATGATGTGTTGAGATTTTTTTAGTGATAATTGCCTTGATGAGTTTATTGGTAGTTTCGATCTGCCCATTTTCTTGTGGGTGGTAGGGAGAGGTGACTCTATGAGTGACATGGTGGTTCCACAGAGTGACCGAAATTTTATGTCCTACAAACTATGCCCCTCCATCAGTTATCACTTCCCTAGGTAAGCCATACCACACAAATAGCTCAAAAACAAAACTGTTCACAGACTCTTCTATAGGTCTTGGAAGAGACATTGTTTCTACCCACTTCATCACATAATCTGTGGCAACTAGTATGTAGGCCTTCTTATTTTATGGTGGATTGAATGACCCAAAAAATTCCAACGCCGATCGTTCGAAAGGTTCTACTACCAACTATGGCTGCAACTATCGCACGCTTGCACATATTTCTTTGTATCCTTGAAAATTGTAGGCCAATAGTAGCCCATTTGTAATACTTTGTGCCATGTCCTGTGATCTGCAAAATTTCCGCCACATGGTTCGTCATGGCATGCCTTCAAGATGTCGTGAATTTCGTCTTCTCGAATGCATCTGTGTATATGCATATCAACTCCTGTGTTTAAAAGGTATCCACCAATCCAGGAGAATCTAGCACGACGTTGAACAATCAACTTTCATTCCTTTTTTGTCAAGTGTCTCTCCAGATTTCCTAACGCTAGATAATTCGCTACATCTACGTACCATGGTGCTTTTACTACCACAACAAACAAATGCTCATCAGGGAACTGATCATCTACCGCTAGTGGGTCATTTGTCTTTGAGACTCTAGATAGGAAATCTGAAACTAGGTTTTCCTTCACTGAACGGTACTTAATGTTTATATTGAACTCCTGTAAAAGAAACAACCAATGATTCACTCTCCCATTTATAATAGGCTTGTTAGATAAATATCTAATGGCAGAATAATCGGTATATAGGAATACTTGATAGCTAGTTATGTAATGTCTAAATTTATTTATAGCATAAATGACAACCAATAATTCCTTTTCGGTCACTGTATAATTTAGTTCAGCTGGAGTGAGATTCTTTCTGATATAGTAAATAGTATAGGGCTTGTTGTCCTCCTCTTGACCAAGAAAATCTCCTATCACTGTATCTGATGCATCTGAAGAAATATGAAAGAGAAGCTCCCAACTGGGGCCACGCAAGAGTGGTGTAATCGAGACGAGTTTCTTCAAACCTGAAAAATCAGTGTCACATTTGTTAGACCTATGGAATTCAAGATTTCCAGTTAACGCATACAAAGGCGCAACAATTTGTGAAAAATTCTTTATGAACCTACGATAGTACCCTGCATATCCAAGGAAACTATGTACCTCTGTCTGAGTACAAGGTGTGGCTAATAAGAGAATTACCTCTGTCTTTGACAGATCTACCTATATTCCAGCTGCAGAGATGTAGTGTCCTTGGATCACGGCTTCAGTCATCATCATGTGACACTTTTCATTGCTCAAGCATAATCTCATAGGAATACATCGTTCCAATATTTTTTTCAGTGTTTGTAGTGCCTGGAAGTGATCTCCATATTGAGTGAAGTCATCCATGTAGACCTCGAGCCCTTCATTTATTAAATCAGAAAAATACTAAGTATGGCCCTTTGAAATGTTTTTGGGGCATTGCATAAACCAAATGGAAATACTCTATAGGAAAATGTACCCCAGGGGTAGGTGAAGGTTGTTTTATCTTGGTCTTCAGGGGCTATCTAAATTTGATTATAGCCACTGAAACCATCAAGAAAGGAAAATAACCGCTTTCCTGCCAATGTATCAATGACCTAATCAATAAAGGGAAGAGGGAAGTGGTCTCTATGTGTGGCTTTGTTCAACTCTCTGTAATCCACACAGATTCACCACTTACCATTCTTTTTAGGGATGACCACTAATGGAGAGAACCATTTACTTTCTGAAATAGGATAACTGAAATTTACATCTAGCAGCTTCTGTAATTCGTCTTTTACAATGTCTTTTAGATGTGGGTTTAGTCTTCATTGAGGCTGTCAGATTGGGCGAGCATCCTTTTCAGTGTAAATATGATGTGTTCATAGTTGGGGATCTATACCATTCATGTCTGGGTAGTCCCAAGAAAAGGTTCCTTTATATTTTTCCAAAAATTTAATGTTCTTTTGTTGTTGGTCACTATCCAGACTACCATTGACGTTTACAATTTTACCTGGTTCAATTTCAATTGGCATGATATTAAGAACAACAGTTGTGGGTATGTGTTTGTCATCAATATCCACTAGAGGGTCTTCTTGTGCTTCGTTATCAAGAACTTGTTTTAACATTTGGCACTTTAAATTCTCTAAAGTAGATGAGTGATGGATAAAGTTATTGATCACATCATATTTAATTTGATCTTTGAATTCGAGTTATTCAACTATTGTCAATGGTGAACGAATGTTTTGTTCCTAGTATGCAGATGGTTGTTTGTGAATATTTATAGTGGGAAGACTTGGTTTGGCAGGGGGATATATCGCAATATTATTTATGGCATCCCCTTTAGCAATGGTCATGTTCGATAGCCTATGTAAGCATCATTCATCGCTAGCCAAGGTCATCCCAATATCAGTGGATGTCCATCTAATCTACTTTTTGGGTTAATAACTAAAAAATATTTCGGGTATTCCCATGAGTCCATAGAAACCAGGCTATCCTGTAATGTACCTTCTAGTTTAACAACAGATCATTTAGCGAGTTATAGCAAGGTAGTGGTGGGTTCCAAGGTTGTTATACCAAGTGTTTCACAGGTTTTTGTAGTTAAAATATTAATAGCTACCCCCAAATCGACTAACGTGTTTGAATAAGAGCGGCCATAGATCTGGACCGTGACTATGGGGTTTCCTAGATCCTCATATTTTATTGGTGTTTCTTTGCCCAAAAGTAAATCTGACAGAGTCCCTACTACATGAACAGTTGGAAAAGTCTTTACTTTCCTCACAAGTTTTTTTACACACAATTCTTTAATTGTTTTAGCATAAATATGGATCTCTTGTATAGCCTGCAAGAGAGGAATTTTAATGCAAAGTTTTTTTAATTCCCTTACGATATCAAAATCTGAAGAAACAATTGGCTTGGGTATTACTAATCTCTCAGGGAATGGAGGAGAGGAAATAATAAGATTTTCATGAACTTTTTGGTCGACTGTGTCCCTCCCTTGTTTTATCTCTGTCTCAGTCACAGTTAATTGTTTAGGTACTGTTAGAATTTCAGACTCAATTTGTGGCAAGGCGGTATCTTCTTTGGGTGAAATAAAGTGCCTTGATATCAGCCTAAGTTCATTCCATTCCTTCTGTTCATTTTTAGAGTCTGGATTCTCAACAATCTGGATCAGCTGAACCGGTCTTCTATTAGGATTAGGATTTGATTGAGCCGAAAGTTGAGGGCGTAAAATAGGTTGAGGATTTTGTTGTACTGGGTATGGAGCTGGTAATGTGGTTTGAGTTTGAGCCTCTATTCCCATAGGTAAATTGGTCATTCCCAGGGGTTGCTGCGAGGTTTGAGACCGATTTGTATTTTTTGAGGTGGATACAAGCCACTGAGACTAATATGGATTTTTTTTCTAGTATGGAGGAGAGAAAGGAAAACTCACCGAACCATTACCTGGAGAAGATTGAGTTGGCCAAGGGCACTTGGAAAATGGTTGGGATAGACAATAAGAAAAAGGTGATTGTTTTTTCCATGTTGTTCCAGAGTTCTGTTGATTAAATTGTGAAGAAGGAAAGAACTGAGACAGGTCTTGTGACATACCTATTGGTCAGGTTTGCCACTATCGACATTGATTCATTAGATATAATGGCTCAGTTTCTTCTTCTACTTCTTTGAAGACTGCTTTCAACCATGGAAGTGAAGGGAACTATTTAGTGGCATGGTCCTTGGTACAGATAGCACATGTTTGGACCATGTCCAATGGACACTCCCGCTGGCTGTGCTTCTTCCGGCAGTGTGGACAAAAAATAGGCAAGTTATGTTCTGCTAAAGCTTGCTTCTTCTTGGCTTGCAGGACATCTAGTTGTGTTGTGAGAGTGCCCAAGATATCGGTTTTGAAATCTTCAAAGAGATGACCAAATTCTGCTCTGGTTACGTTGCCACCTAAATGTTTGCAATTCCTAGCAACTGAATCCCGTCCATCTGGTCTATTCCGCGTACTACCTTGAGAGCACCTGATACACAATGCAATAATTTCATTATAATATTCCTCATATATGTCTCATTTTCCTATTATATTAAGTGTTTCTACCCATTCTTCTTTCATTTATTTTATCATTGTTGCTTTTAGGATATATTTAGACAGTGTAGTATATGGGGATCTTTGCAAATTATATTGAAATTGTTCAACATATTCTTCTAATGTCTCATTGTCTTTTGCAGTTAGGTTGAAGATTTTATCTTTCAATTCTTGAGTCAGGCAGTAATCTTGGTATTTATTAAGAAAATATTTTCTCATTTGATCCCAACTATTAATGGTTCCCCCATCAAGCCCATAAACCAGCGTAGAGTTTCCCCCTTCAATGTAGAGGGGAATAGTTTCTGTTTTTTAGGGTTAGTGGTGTAATCATATCCCCTACACAAAACATCAAATTCAAATAAAAATGCATCTATATATTCTGAGGTCATTCCATGGAAGGTGGGGATGGTTTGTAACAGAATAGCTTTCATGGGGGTGTTTCCGGCGGGATCAACAATGGGATACTCCAATGTGGATGTTTGTCTCTGGCGTTGATTGTGCGACATATGATCAAAGATGTGCCAATAACCTTTAGGGGTTTCCTGGTCTGGGAGAATAATTTGAGTGGAATTAGGAGGTGGATTTAGAGGAGGCCTTGTAGCACTACCTCGATCTAGAATGTTGGGTGTCTTTGTCTCAACCACAATTTCAAGAGATCCAGGCTCTAGAGTTTTTATCCTTACAGTACTACTGATTTCTCCCTCTCCTTCTTACAAATTGCAAGAATTTCCCTCTTGTGAAGGGTCAAGAGTCAAATTTTCTATAGTCTGAGAGCTCCATTTAGACCCTTCTTTTTCACTGTGGATCTCGGCATGGGCTGCAAATGTTGAGGCTGTTGCCTGAGGGATTGTATTAGGACTCTATTCAGAAATGATTTTGGGTCCTATAGATGCCTGAGATTTAGCTTTCCTTATGATTTCGTCTATGAATTTTGTTCTACCAAGGACCACCGATCCCTTAGGTTTTGTGGATTTAGACGGGGTTTTTGATCTAATTCTATCTTTTTCTTTCTAGTCATTCATAAAAAAAAACAAACACCTTTCCTATTTAACCTCTGCACAATTGTTGAGGAGCGAGCTAGAGAGCAAGTGTTTTTCTTGATAATACGTAGGTTCTTACCTCTCATTTTCAATACCCAATTCTTTCAGAACAAGAGGAAAAAATAAAATACATAACTCCTAAAAACTCTCCCCAGGAACGGCGCCAAAATGTTGGTTCAAAAAGGTGAATATTAAAGGCAACCTTAATGCTTCACATTAATCATCAAACCGGGGCAAGTCTATTTATTTCAAGAGTGCAAGAAAAGTATATGTGAGTGAAATCAAAGGTCAACTAATCTAAATCGTTGCAATAAATACAATCTAATTCTTGAATTTCAATCAATCAATTCAAAAGTAAACTACGAAATGCTTTACACCAATCAAAGGATGAAACTCTAGTCTGGTCTTATGCATAAAATAAACACTCAATGTTGAAATTAAAGATCTTTTGCGATTGAACAAAAAGCTTAATTAATTGAACATCAATAGAAAAGGAATACTTAATAAATTGAGCAACAATCACCTGTTAACATTTTTCAATGGAATTATCTATAATTCAATTAATAATAAGCTTCATAATTGAACAACAAACCATATTTTCACACTTGCAATGGAAAAACTCAAGAAATAACAATATGCAGAATTGAACAACAACTAATTAACCATGCTGAAATCAATCCAATGAATGTAAAAACATTACTCAGCAGTAAATGAATATTAATGATAAATTCAACCAATTTTAAAAGGAAACCGTAACACATCACACTTGAAATTACTGAATTAAATTATAATTCTATAAAGCGTAAAAATAACTAAATTGTGAGAATCAGTAAATAAAAATATAACACAAAATAGCAGGAGAACTCCCAGGGACTGGGCCCGTAGCCTCCATAAGTCTTATGCCAAGAAATACTCAGAATCCACTTATAATGAAAATGCTAAATCTTTCATTAATCAATAAAATAGGTACATCATCACGAGTTCACAGACTCTGTCCGAATCAAATGTTTATTACATAAAATTACAATATACAGAAAAATATCTCTCGTTCTCTTTCACCTACAACCTTTTATAACTTAAGGAGAAACAAAACAGAGGATAACGAATCCTCAGGATCAGGAGATCTTGAGGCTTTGTAGTCATCAACTGTATGCTTCAAAGATAGTCGTGTATTTTCATCTCTTGCTGATTTTCAGGAACCGAATGTGATTGCATTTGATTTTCTTGACTGTTTTTGTTTGGTCGTTTGGTCAACAGTTGGTTTGTTTGGATTCCCTATCAATAATGACAAAAAGTTAGTTTTTATACTATTAAATACATTATTTATTAATAATTCATTTTACCCTACTTTTACATTATTCTCCTTTGAATTATTTCTAAAATGAAGGAAAACATATAAAAGTTAATAATAAATCAAGCTAAATATAGGGGTAAAATGTACCTTTTCCTCGCCCCAACACAATCCAAGGAATCTTTTGGCTCTGGCTCAATCTTAGTCTCAGTCTCACTATCTGAATAGAGACCTACAACAACTGAAGACATGAACCCGTGTATTTTTATTGCTATTAAGGTATTAGAGGTTGTATATCATATCCAGGGGAAACCTAGATTCGTAGATGTTAGAGAGTTACGTAGGTAGTTAGCTTAAATGAAGGAGGATGTAAATGAATGGCCTAAAAAATTTCAATCATCTAACACTTGATCTGATGGTGTATACAAGTACACTATGGTAGCTAGGGGAGATTTTTTCAAAGAGGAATGCCTTACAGCGTAATTACAATTTTACAAATATTTTACAAACAATTACAATTACAATTCCAATTAAAATTTTATAGTTTTACATACAATTACAATTATAAATACAATTTTACAATTTTACATACTATTACAATTACAATTACAATTACAATCACAATACATACAATTACAATTTTACAATTTTACAAATTTACAAATTTTACAATTTTACAATTTTAATAAAATTGAATCATGACAATACATACAATTACAATTAACTTTAACATTACAATTACAATTTTACAATTTTAGATACAATTACAATAAAAATTGAAATTACAATCACGATACATACAATTACAATTACAATTACACAATTTTACAATTACCAATAAATAATATTTAATAAATATCATGATTTACTATTAAAAATAAACATCACGATCATGATAACCATTGTACAAACATCATATTCTAAAATGCGCATTCAAATTCGCTAACATCATCTAATCATTGTGATCATGATCATCTAACAAAATACAAGCATTGTATAACATCATTGCAACGCAAACATCAAATATACATCTCATGTCAAATAACTGTTATCACATACACATCTATCTGTAATCACATTAAATGAACATATCTAACATGACCTAACAATGTACACATCATGATGAATACCAACATGTAAATTAAGTACATCAACATGAACATAAAATACATGCCCCATATATATATATATATATAGTGTCAAAAATATAAACATGTAATATAATGTATATAAATGTCAAATATCTGGTGTTACTACATCAATACTGTAACTAGTACTCGAGTTTCGCTTATTCAATGGTGCCTCATTCTCCGATGGATCTGCCTGCTCAACCGAAGGTGCCTGCTCAGGTGTCGATGGTGCTTACTGATCAGATGGGCGTGCCTGCTGATCAGATGGTGTTTTCTCAAGAGTTTCCTATTGATTAGATGGTGCAACCTGCTCAGTGGATGGTGCCTACTTAGATGGACATTCCTGCTCAGGATCAGGTGTCTACTCAGTCAATGGTGTCTACTTAGGCTTAGGTGCCTGTTGAGATGTTGTCTGCTCAGAAGATGCATGCTCAGGACTAGATGTTGGCTTCTCACCGCCAACATGAGGTGAGGGAGGAGGAGGTAGAGTACTATAATGATGAACTCTCCCCTCATGATCATGATCATCCGATGAGCTGCTATGTCACGCATCTCCATGGCGCCTATCTATCGTAGCCACCAATAGCCTGGAAGATCCAATGATATGACGCATAAGGATCATAATATCATAGGGCATGTCCCTCCAGAGCTCTATCAGCATATTATTAGCTTGGATATCTCAAATCATCACAGGGAAGACTCCCTCATCAACCAGGAGTCGACACAGTCAATCACCCAAATCCATCATGAATCGGATGTTTGCACTACACCGCATGCCCGCGGGTATCTGCACCAGAGGATTAGGTCTATCACCCTGATCCACGACCTATGCCATCTCCTCGTCTTGATCTACAGGATCATCTGGTAGGGGTGTTATCATGTCCCCAAAAAATGTGCCAATATCTAGAAAATATGTAGTACACAACAATAATTAGACAATTTCATTAAACAATCTAATAAAACAAGTTAAATAATGTGTTAGAATAAATTTTTTTATAATTAATTAAGACAATAAAATGAAAGTAATTTAATTTAAAGAAAACACTAATATTACCTCTAACATCCGGTGGCTCATCCTGTGTGAAGAGGATGTTGGTACACCCTCGCCAATCCCAACCAACGTATAGACACGGAACCATCACGAACATGTAATGATGAACACTGGCTAATAGCTCCAGTGCATCACTAGATATACTAGCCTGGTAGCCGAACAACCCCTCTTAGGCATCATCTAGCCCCACATCTGCATCTGTACATGTAACATCAGCCAACGAGGCTGGTGAAAAAAATTGGGCCTCCTCTTTAGAATCATCTAAAAAATAAACAAAATAAATCTGAATCGAAAGGGAAGGTCAACCTCCCACGTGCCTGAGAAAGACATCTATCTAATGCTATACAAAATTGTCACAAAAAAATGGTATACCATCTCACAATTCATGGCATCAGGAATAAATAATAAACATAAAATAAAAGGGAAAAAACTAATGAGCTTCCCGTCAATAGTATAGTGTGCAATGGTTGTCAGTAGTAGTGAGAGGCACCTCACCTCCTCTGTACCAAATGAAGAAATGCGTAACTAACCACCAAACACCTGAAAATTTACAGGAGAATGTATATCATCCCTAATGTATCTCTGCGAGTATGCCAACTAAATTCCTACTGCATAGGTGACGGGGACATCTGGGAACTAGGGAAAATCCTGCCCCCTCCTAGATAAACCAGTAATAAAATAATTTTCCTCCTTAGTGGGGTCGTACCACTGGCCAGGACTGACCCGAAAAGCCTGTCGGTGGGCATCCCACCTGGAGATCAATTGTCCTAATAATCCACTGGGCCCCTTCAAGGATGTAGCCTCCTCGTAGAAATTAAGGAGGCCTACCTCCCTTAAGAGAAACTAGGTGGGTGCCATAATAGGGTGAGGGTACAAAATTATCTCCCTCTCCCATGCCTCCCACTGTTTTATCATTTTATAATGGTCCTCCATATGCTCTTGTTGTTTCCTTTCCTATCTTCGTTGACGTCGGTGAATGATTCACATATTAAATACATCAGTCTCCATCATACATAAAACCTAATTTTTTTTATTAAATGAAAAATGTATTTAAAAATATATATATATAACTTTTACTGAACAAAAAAAACATTCGGTGCACCCAAAAAAATAGTCACACACCGCCCACGGTGCGCATAAAAAAATTCATGCACCAAGAAAACAGAAAATCATTTTCGTGCAGTGCATTGACCAAACTATCCACCCCAAGGCGATTGTTATAGCGTAACACACCTCCTGAAAGCCATACATAATTCTCGGTGCATTCCAGTAAAGAACCGCACCATCGTACAACCGTACATAGAGTGTTATTTAAAAAAAAAAATAGTCGGTGCGATCGACACGCACCGCACTATTTTAGTGTTAAAGCGATGCACTTTTTCTGGGTACCACACCAGAACCCGGTGTGGTTTCTGTTAACACCGTTTGCAATGCGGCCTATAAATTTACAAGTAGCACTCGGAACGGTGCGAGCTGAATGGCTCAAACACACCGCAAATAATTTTTTTTTTTTAACGGTAAATTTTAACTCAATTTTAGAAATTAATCTGCTAAAAGGTTAATTTGGTGAGAAACAAGCAGATTTCCTACACATTTGTGCGTCAAGGATGCATCTTTGTTGAGGAATACTAAAAATCAAATTTTCCCATCATTTTGAAAAATTCGAACTCCACACAGTGAACAATGGACGGAAGCAATGCGGGCAATGGGAGCACTGATGGCAGGGTGCCTCTGAGAAGAAAAATTCACACTGGTGCTTGAGAGCTCTAGAGCACTGTAATAAGTAAAAATAATGTTTTTTACGGCCGTTTTTTTTTAAATTAACCCTTTTTCAGTGCGCTCAATTATGAGACGCATCGGGCAATTGTATCATTGGCACACCGCACTTCTTTACAGTGTGATGGATTACTGAGGCACACTAGGCCCATTTGTACGGAGATCATAGTGTCTCGGTGTACTATTTGATATTACACACTAGTGCGCTAGATTAATAAGACACACAGGGCCGGTTTGTACTGAGAAAACAATGTCTCGGTGTGCCATTTGATAGTATACACCGGTGCACTATATTACTGAGATGCACCGGGCCAGTTTGTATGGAGAGCACAGTGTCTCGATGTTCCATTTGATAGTATGCACCGGTACATTTTATATAAAATGCACCAGTGTGTGTTATGATTAGAAATGAACCGCAAAAAAATCATCCGCAAAAACCTCCAGCCGCCAACCTCCTCTAGTGACCTCTGCTACAAACGGATATCTGGGCTATTTTTATAAGGGCTTCCTAAAAAAAATCTGCTAGAGGGTATTTTCCTTGTAGTGAAGTTTGTGGAATTTGTGAGGAGGCTCATTTAATTGAACATTTCCCATCATTACCGGGATTCCTAAAGGTACTCAAGAAATCAAGTAAGGAATTGAATCAATTTCCAGGTATAAATCAAAATTATCATCATTCAATAATTGGAATAATGCTTATTCTCCTTAGTAGGATTCCCAACATGTTTATAATCCTATAATTTCATGGAAAAATTCTAATCCTCCTCCAATTTAACATCCTAATTCATGGCCACAGTGGCCCCCTCCTTGGCCTCCTTCTTCGAGTCAGATACCTCCTTGTTCTCAAGAATGGTTTGGAGCTCTTTCTCTAGAGAAGTCTTTCATGAAAAATAAATTACTTAATCAACAACAACAATCACAATTTGTGAAATAAATTATCAAGTAATTATCCTCCATGGTCCCAGTCATCTGTGCAATCTTATCCTAATCCATACCCTATCCCTTATCCTAATCCATACCCTATTCCTCATCCTTACCCATACCCTAGCCCTGATCCTAACCCTAGCCAAAACACTAATTTAAACCTTACACCTAACCCTAGTCAAAACCTTAATTCAAACCCTAAACCTAGCCCTCATTCAAACCCTAGACCTAACCCTATTCTAAACCCTAACCCTAATTCTAAGCATATTCTAAGCCTTAGCCCAAACCATATCCCCCCTAATATAAACCAATATATTGCATAGCAATTTGAAATTCCTGTTCTCCCCGTTGATTCCCCTATTAAACAAAATGTTACATCTTCCATATCAGATAAGGGAGTGAATTTGGAAACTTTCCCCATTACCACAGAACCTCTATATTAGGAGAAATCCTTGATTCAAAAACCATTAAAAGAGAAATATATAATCGAAACCTATTCTATTTTTTTTTTTGAAACTCAAAACCCTAGAATATATCTCAACCATTCTTATCAATCTAAAAAGCAGATATTTGAGCCCAAACTTGAGGGATTTTTCTTTTGTATTTCACCTAATTTAGTATCCCTCCAAGAGGGTGTTCATCAAGTTGTGGAATATTTTTACAAGTTGGAGAATCATAAATATGTGGATCTCATTGAATCCTAGATTCAAACAGTCATAAGCACACATCATTTTCTCATCATTCGATAACCCTTGGTACCATATCAATCAAAGCAATTGGTTTCTCACACTTTTGTATGTATCGAAGTTTATTATTAAAAACTAAGAGTGAGTATATTTAGCATTATGTTATGCACATGGCTACATTTGAATTTCTCCTACACATAAAAGCAATCTTCCTCTCTTTAAAATAGGATAGGCTAATGAATTAATATTCCATCTGAAATAAAATTATACAGCAACACTCTTGAAACCACAATTCCCTAAAGAATAACTTTTGAATTTTGTTTTATTATGCACTCTTGTGGTAAGATTTGTTGGAAGAAATTCACTCTTAATACCTCATATGTTATAAAGTGACATTGATTATTGACCCATAACTATCATCCAAGAAACTTTTTTTAAGATCATATTTGAAGGTCTTGATGAGAATCCTCCTATGGTGGACAATGCCTACAAAACCCTAGCATGATCAATTAGAGGAATTTTTAGTCATTATCTAAGATGTTTTATTTAAAATGAGTCTTCAGGGTAGAAGGACCAGCTAATAAATATTAGTAATTAAAAACTTTTCACACCATCCCATACTCTTAAGGAGAAGAATAACCTCCCCAACTATTAACTAACCTATTTAAGCTTGATTATAATCAGAGCTTTTATAAAACCAATTAATTTATGGACAAGAGGTCTAATTATGAGATGATCTACCATGGTCATGGGATCTAACAAGAATGAAATTACTAATACTGGTTACCAAGCCAGGGTAATGGCTTTCAGTTGAAAATCTAAAGGACAGGAGGTCTCATCACGAGCCAACTTGTTCTTTCTTTTTAGTTCTTGTGAATGGAACTGTCATTAGTTGGTTACCAGGCGGGGACAATGGCCATCAATTAATTTCAAAACTAATGTAAATTTTGTTTGAATGACTCTGAATCTATATCTAATGGTTCGGACATAGCAATTTCATGGGGTTAACAAGGCATCCCTGTCAAGGGTATTGACTCCTACTGGCAGCAGGGTCATGCCTATGGTATTAAAGTTAACTTTACACCATGATTCACTTGGTTGTTTTTGTCTTTCTTGAATTCATTATCATATATCTTTGCGAATGGCTTTAAGATGCCTCTGGTGCTATGTGTTGAAGTACTATATTTTTTGTTTCTATGGACATGTGACCCCTAGTGTAGGTAATCACTTTTCCCAGAAAAGAGGAGCTTCAACTATATGTGGATAATGGTAAGATGGTCGTTGTGGGAAGATATCATTATGACTACTTTTAACACCGTGGATTTCAAATCATGCCACTCATATTTATAATGAGGATATTAAAGTAAAACTTTTGATCAAGGATTACCTATAGATGTTTGTGGAAATTTTAATAGTTGGTTATTTTATTCAAGTAATAACACTTTCCTTGCAATTTGGTATTCCCATGGTATCCCTTGTGTTATGTTTTCTTGAAATTTGTCTAAATAAACAAAGAGTCTAGTAGACACTCTATTTTTGGAACAAGCTCTATCTAGTGAAGGAAATATTGATCACACAAAATTGCAAGAACATTATTATAAGTGTCCATAAATGTTTTAATCTTGGTTTTTTGCAAAGGAGCGACAATACAACAATTGATTTTCTTGCATGAGGACATGCAAGAAGGTCAACATGGGGAGATGTTGGGCATCTATTTCTCCTTGCTTTATATCACCTTTTACTTGGAATCCCTCATGCTTTTGTTTAGTTTGAATAGTTATTGTCGTAGTTTTGTGCATTCTTAGAGATAATGGAGTAAGTATTTTCTATTCCATTGTTTTAAAGAGATTTAAACATTAAAAGCATCGTTAATATTAGTTTGTATGTTTGTAGGTTTAAAAATGAGTTGATTATATGCATATGCCAACAGGCCTTGATCCCAAATTCACCTTCATGTACTATGCAACAGGTTCCTGTACCAATTTGGATTCCTGCACTATGGACTTCCCGCACTTTGAAGATTTCTTACACTATAGTAATTTTCCTACACTAGAGTCAAGGAATGTGTAGATTATGTTAATTATCCAAATCCGGGTACCCTGATCTCATGTATAGTGATCCCACTTGCATTAAGGTCAAAGGTCTAGCTTTTTATTTCAGCGGTTGCAAAGAAACAGTCCATTGTTCCAAATAGCTACTATGAAGATATTTTAAAATTTGTTCAAGGGAAAGTCATTATTGCAATGTAGTAGACTGATCATGATTTTCCATGGAATTTCCCTTCTCATCCCTAGTTGGATACTCCTGAGGGTCATGAATCTCTACGAAGGATGCTTGTTGGATACTCTTTTCGTGACTCCCATGTTGGCTATTTTCAAGACTTAAAGTACGTGGCTACATTGTTACTACTCGTCATGAAAACTGAGGAGGATGTGTTATGGATGATGGTTGTGCTCCCGGAGAATGTTTTGGCCTTTGAGACAACACACAGAGTGAAATTCAAAGTTACAATGAATATTGGTATTTGTGAGTTTGGTTCTAGATGGCTTGTATCAGTGCACTGGATGTTGAACAATCTATTGGGGATTTCTATTTTCATTTCCTTCATCATCCACGTCCGACTTCCCAATGTAAAGATCTATTCTCTACTGCTAGTTTTCTTGTTTTTGTATGACATCTTTTGGGTCTATTAAAATAAGCACATGTTTTGGAAAGAAATAAAGAATAATGCTCAACATTCCTTTCAAATATGGGTACACGGTCAATATTGATATCGACAATGATGAACCATTTTTGAGAAGAAATCTTCGACCAGTGCTTACATAAAATCCCTCCTGAACACACATATTTTCACTTATATATAAAATGCAACCTTGTGATCCATTTTCCATGTTCCGAAGCCCAAAAGGATGAGGAAAATATTACACCCAATACGAAGTGCCATCAAAGCATTCAGTTAAAATATTTCTAGAAGCCACGAGGATTAATAACAACGTGATATTTCCATGGAAACGATGGTGAAAGGTTTGATGATTTAGTATCAAATTTTGTATTTATATATAACCACAATTTGATGGGAATCCAATCAAATACGTGGGCTCCTTATTTCGCCCAGAAATCGGTTCATGTTTCTAAAATTGTATGTGTTGTTTAACCTCCAACCTGGAATTGGGAAATGATGTTTTTATAAATCTGAGGATGTTTTATTTAAGAAGGGACAGATAGATAGGATAATATAGATTAGAGAACTGGGTGTTGACATACAAAGGTTGATTTCATAGAACAAGGAGAGGAGAGTAGACAGTCCCAATGTAGCATCACATAGAATTAACCAGCAGATCGCTCCCTTTGTTGCTGGAGTCTGATCTTTTCTTGCACCATGTAAAGCATAAGATTTCAATATTAATCAATTTTTTTAAAGCCCTGTTCTGTTCAGTTCATTTTTGCGTTTCATGATTATACTCTTTGTGTAAATTAAATCCTTGAAAGAGGGTGCGAGCTGGATGGGTTGGCCGCCACATTAGCTTGACACCACTCTGAATTGTTCAAGATCATTTAGACTATGGTTTTCTAAGTGAGTGCACTTAATTATTTTTTATTTCATTTTAATTTCACAATCCCATGTTCTGAATATTTTGTCTCTTTTATAATTTCATTGTAGCGCATAGGGTAGCGAGTTGTTCAGATTCTAGATGCATTATTTTTTCCTCTATACATTTTGATTGCATAAATCCATGATAGGAATTCGTAAGCTCATGTTCCATAAATACAAGGCTCACTCTCATCTTGCAAATTTATTTTAATTATAATGATTTTGATATGTGGTAAGCATATATGGATGCACAGATAAGCTGAGTTCTAAAAAAATCTGAAGCCGCATACTCATACTCATCGGTACGTTTAGAACAAAGGTCTCATATTTCTATTATTTGGTAATTTATAATCCTAGTACAATATTACTTGCAAGAAATTTGAGAAGAAGAGTGATGTCTACATCGATATTATTCACACAGTAAATTTATTTTAAGTTATTAAAGGGTTTTGTTACACAGTGGTGGACTAGGAAGAATTAGTACAAACTTGTTAATTATCTTTCTTACTTTTCCCATGCACAAGAATGGTTTTGAATTGATCTTCAATTTCTTTTCAGCATTTGCATTCTTCCTTTTTTGATGTTGTTCAGGAATTTCTTGGTTTTTAGTCAAACAATAGTTAGGATTTACCTTTTGTTTGTCGATAATTAGAATTTATTTTCACAATTTCCAATAGTTCAGGTTTGCCTTTTATTTTTCAAATGTCTTGTTTTCAATTGTTAGGATTGGAATTTTCTCAAGTTTCCTTTGAAGTGCAAGATTCAATTTAATTTTTTGATATTGATGCGCAAGTTAGACTAGAGTTTGATTTGTAGGTTGTTGGGGGCTCTATCTGGCATTTCCAGTGTTGCGTTTTGAAGTTCACGAACTCTTGGATTGATAATTAAATGTTGGTCTATTAATATTCGCTATAATACGCACAAAAATATAAGCTTTATATTTTTCACATAAAACTGTAAAAAACCATAACATTCTTGGTAGAGTGCAGTACTGAACCTCCTCTACCACTCACTATAGATTTACCTAGCTTGAAATATGGAAACCGAGAATTGATCCATTGAAATCAACACTCTATTGACTCAGTCGATCTTGAACTCATTCAAAAGTGGAGCACGAGAATACCAATAGAGTATTATCACATGAGTATTAGACGATATATGAAGGTAAGCAATCCTCTATAATTGCTCGGGTTTCATTATTTTTTCTACGATTTTTGGCCTCCTTATTAGGTGTTTAAAGTAATTTATTAAGTGTTTAGATTAGATAAATTTTCTTTGAAGACCCATAAGTAAAAGTTCTCAATGACACTTGCGAAGTCATTTTCTCGAGTGAGGGGACTGTAGTCTCTAAGGAAATCCAAAACCAAACTCATTATCAATGTATTTTGTGAGGTTGGCTCTCCCCTTATGTATTCTAAAATGTTGACAGAGCTTCATCCGGTCCTCTATCCCAAATGTTTATGGGGTGCCCTTCGGTCCTATCCCCTGGTTCTACATATCCTCATGGTCCCAATGTTTCCTGCCTAGTGAGTACTTTCATCAAAGATTTAAATGTTGAGAGGAAAAAGTGAAAGGAATCATTCTAACTAAGTAAGATAATACCCTTTATTATCGATAGTCAGACAATCCAATGGGGGCACTGAGCACCAAAATGTAAATTAAGATTTGATTCCCCTGGGTTTGATGGGTAGCTAATTAATTAAGAGGTGAGTCCCATAGATTTTATGGGTGATCAATTAACACTAGAACCTTCGCAAGTGAAGGGGAGGGGCATAATTCCCTATTTATCCTACTCTAAACCTGTAATAATAATGTGTCAAGCAACTACAGGTTCCAAAACTTTAAATATCAATGTCACAACAACTACAATCCCCATAAATTCAAAATAACAATGTCACAAGAAACCAAAATTTCTAGTGTGGTTATGTCATTAAACCTAAATTACCACAATTCGTTAAGTTCAAATGAGAATTATTCACATAGATCAACACCAAATATTTATAAACAAAAAAAATACAACTAATACCATTGCCAAATAAATAGGTTCTTCTATATAAAATGCTTAATATAACCTCTACCAATGAGACCTTGAGACAAGTTTACAAAGAGAAGAAAACTAGAATCAAATGACTAAAAATAAATAGGATAGAAGTGCTTCTTTAAATCTCGATCGGTGGGTCCTTACCAATCCAAGAAGAGAATTTTTTAAGTTGCAATCACACCATGAGATGCACCAACTATCAACACAAAATTTTCATTAACCAGAAGAAGAAATTACACAATTACATGCTCATACCAAATCCATAAAAATGTTGGTTGATACTCATAAGAAAGTTATACAAATCTTGTTACAAAATTCTCACAACAACATATCCATATCTCACACTTAATGTTTTTACAGAATTCGATGCATAATATATAAGAGAAATCCCTAACTAATTGATAAGATTGACCCTGTGATATTTAGGATCAGAGGGCGATCTGCTACATCATTTTCACACAATTATTTTCCCAAGCATATATTTTAGAGAAACCCTGGAACAAAGCCTTGGTATGCATCCTTGGTATTTTGAGGTTAAAATCTTGGTCTCCATTTTTATCAACTCCTTGTTGTGTGTATCAATCATGTTGAGTTGAATCCTCCATGGAATGACTTTGATCAAACCTTCTCAAGGTGACTGGTTGGCCTTTGGGATCCATATGACCAAGCCTCAACCACTGACCAAAAAGGCCACAATATACATAAGGCATCCTCAAAGGTAATATTGCCTAAAACACTTTTTTTTGTATGTTATCATGTTAATGTTTGTTCCCAAAGAAGATAATTTCCTCATAGATCTACCATGAACATTTTTATTTTTCATATTTGTCATAATTTTTCATGAATATTTAATTCCAATCAATACAAAGCTTCTCCATCTCAATATCTAACTCCAATATGATTGTTGCTGACCAATAAACTATACTAATATTAACATCATTTATAAATGGAAGATGGGAGTCTTCCTACTATAGAAGGAATTCCTTCTAGGCATGTGGCTAATGCCATAGTAGGATATGATATTTAGAGAGAATTATATTATTACATGCATTCTTACATATGTGGTGCTCCATATCCCTATGTAGTAATGTCGAAAAATAATCAAAGCTCAAAAATTGTGTGTAGGAAGCAATTGACATGTTTGTTGGAATAAAAATGAGGGTCCCATATGTTATCACTAGGCTGGCACCAATTGGGCTATTCAATGGTTAACCAAATGAAACTATTTGAAACCACTTTGAACTGAAATTTAGCCCTTCCAGTCAGAGAGGGCTCTCTCAAAAAAACAAATGAATACTTAAGGTGTTGCAGATGGCTAACTCTTTTTGTGTTTTAAGTTATTTTGCAGGAGGAAGATGTATGAAAGGCTACCATTGGGCATGGAGTTGGCTTTGGAACTTCAATAACAAGAAAATTTATTTCATGGAAGCTGAGGAAATTAAGCTTAAAAGATAACTTTTTACAGCATACACATAACACATGAAGGAAATTGGAGCATAATATTATGAATTCCAAGTAATCATGAGAATATGAGGCTGCTGATAATATCAGAAATGGGAAAAAAATAGACACATAAGCTTAAAAGAAATCTCAGGTCCAAAAAACACTTTTGCAACTGTATATTAGCTTGGTGAAAAAAAATTACATAATATTCCTCTCATCTACATTCATCAACCAACCCCCTCAAATTCAATAAACCTCTCATTTATGTTGGGTATGTGTTATATTTTTTCCATGACTAAGCACGCGCGGGGGGGTAAGAGGGGGGGCCCCCCTTTGCACTGGGCGCAAGGGGTTCGGGGCAGCGCCCTGGTGAAAATTTTTTGGTCCTTAATTTCCAGTGGTTAGTTCGTGCCCATGGTTTTGTGCATGGTTTTGCACATGGTTTTGGGGTACGGTGGTTTTCGGCCCATGGTATTTTTGTAGATCCGGTCAAGGGAACTACAATTATGTTCTAATCCAGGGTTAATGGATTAGGGTTCATGTATGCTTCGGCATGTATATATATGTGTTGTAACACTAAAATGAATTTAATGAAAAATCAAGCTGGTCGTCCCGATTTGGGATCTAGGGGAAAATATTTGTGTTTATCTGTTTTATGTTTTATGCTCTCGCTATTGTTTATTTTCTATTATAAGATTCATGTGTAGATAATTTATGTTCAGGGTTAAAAAATACATTTGGTATCAAAGTTGTTTCAGCTTCAAGGGGACGCCTTTGCTGCTGAGGGTTTTTTGCTCGGGCCTGAGGTAGACTCTGTTCAGAGGGAGATCTGTGAGATCGATTCTTGCAGTGAAATAAGATGGCGAGCGGTAGGAAGATAGAGATTGAGAAATTTAATGGTCAGAGTTTTGAGTTATGGAAGCTCAAGATGGAGGATCTGCTGGTGGATAAAGATTAGTGGATCATGGTAGATCCAGGTACTAAATCAACGACAATGTTAGATGAAGACTGGAAGAAAATGGATCGGAAGGCTAAGAGCACAATACGGTTGTGTGCCTTAGATTTAGTATTGTTGAATGTATCTGAGGAAGCTACGACAAATAATTTGTGGGAAAAACTTGGGACTTTGTACCAATCTAAGTCTCTGGTGAATAATTTGTTCTTGCGAAAAAAGCTCTATAACCTGAGGATGAAGGATGGAGACTCGGTGACAGAGCATCTGAACGCCTTCAATACTGTGGTAATTCAGCTGTCATCTATTGACATTAAAATCTCAGATGAAGATAAGTGCATCAATTTTTTCATTTCTCTACTAGACTCGTGGGACAGTCTGGTTATTGCAATACGTAGAAATAAAACTACCTTGAATTTTGATGACATTGTCTCAGCCTTGTTGTTGGAGGAAATGAGACGAAGAAATATGGAGGGCCAGAATGGAGATGCCTTATCTGTACGAGGAAGGTCCCAAAATAGAAACAAGAATAAGGTTTCGAGTGGGAGATCCAAATCTAGAGGGAGATCTAAATCTCCTGGAAAGTTTGTAAAGGTATGCTAGAAATGCGGAAAGGAAGGGCACTACAAAAGGGAGTGCAAATCTAAAGCTCCTAAGAAAGGAAAGGGATCTGATGATGCTCCTTCTGCAGAGGCAAAAACCACCTCGGATGAAGGTGGGGATGTGTATTTGGCTTCTTCTTCAAGTACACATGTATATCATGAGTCATGGTTGATTGACTCAGGTGCATCCTTTCACTTCACTCCCCATCGGGAGTGGTTCTGCGAGTATGAGAAATATGATGGTGGTGATGTCTTCCTAGGGGATGATAGGAAGGCCAGAATCATTGGACATGGAAAGGTCAAGCTGAAGCTACAAGGTGGAAGGATTAGAACACTTCCTGGTGTTCTGCATATTCCTGCATTGGCCAGAAATATGATTTATATAAGCAAGATGGATGATGCAGGTGTAAAAACAATGTTCGAGAAAGATGCCTGCAAGATGGTTCAGGGAGAACTAGTATTAATGCGGGGAGTTCAGACTAGAAATTTATACAAGCTACAAGGTAGCACTGTTAATAATGGGTGTAATAGTTCTATGGTTCTTGAAAGTGGATCAGAAAGCCTAGTTGTCTCTGGAGAAAAGACCATGCTATGGCATCAAAGGCTTGGACATATTGGAGAGAAGGGCCTTCGGATACTGCATAGAAATGGTATGGTATAAGGTATGTCTAATTTCACTCTGGATTTCGATTTCTGTGAACATTGTGTATATGGGAAGCAGAATCGGGTGAGTTTTCCTTCTGGTGCTAAGAGGGCGAACAAGATATTAGAACTTGTGCACAGTGATGTGTTTGGACCTGTGTTAGTTCCTTCACTGGGAAAGTCTGTGTACTATGTTTCATTCATAGATGACTTCTCAAGGAATACATGGATATATTTGTTGAGGAAGATATCTGAAGTCTTTGACATATTTAAATAATTTAAGGCTCTAGTGGAAAACCAGACAGAGAAGAAGATAAAGGCGCTAAGGATAGATAATGGTGGGGAGTTCTGCAAGAAGGAACTTGAAGAGTTCTGTAAGAATTGTGGTATAGCACGACAAAAGACTACTCCATACACACCTCAGCAAAATGGAGTCGTAGAAAGAATGAACAGAACACTGATGGAAAAGGCAAGAAGCATGCTCAGTGGTACCGGGTTAGGACAAGAATCCTGGGCAGAGGCAGTGGAGACTGCATGCTATCTGGTTAACAGATCACCTTCATCAGTGTTGGAGGATAAGACTCCACATGAGGTATGGACTGGTAAGAAACCCTCTCTTTCACATCTAAGGGTATTTGGATGTGATGCATATGTACATGTTCCAAAGCAGAAAAGGACCAAGATGGATAATAAATTTGAAAGGTGCATCTTTATTGGGTATAAGGATGGTTTAAAAGGTTACAAGCTTAGGAACCTAGAAACAAGGAAGGTTGTGTATAGCTGAGATGTGGTGTTTAGAGAGGTGAAAGATGTTGTTAAACATGAATTCATACCAAAGGAACTTGAGAAGATAGAGTTTGAGCTAAAGGAGGATGAATCAGACTATACAATAGAAGAAGACTTAGAAGGGGAAGAGCCACAAAATCTAGCTATGAGAAGATCAACTCGGGAAAGAAGACAACCAGAAAGGTATAGTCTATCTGCTTTCTTTTCAAATTTTTCCTTAACTATAATTGATGATGATCCCATAACTATCAGGGAGGTAGTAGATTCAGAGGATGGAAAACTCTGGAAGGAGGCCATGGTTGATGAAATGGAATCCTTGCACAAAAATGAGGAATGGGATTTGGTGGAGTTGCCGGCTGGAAGGAAACCCATTGGGATAAAATGGGTATTTAAGAAGAAGATGAATGTAGAAGGAAATGTGGAGAAACACAAAGCTCGGTTGGTAGCAAAAGGTTATTCCTAGGTGCTGGGAATTGATTTTGGTGATATTTTTTCTCCTGTTTCCAAAGTTACTTCTATTAGATTACTTTTTTCTGTTGCTGTTGCATTTGATTTTCAGATAGAACAGATGGATGTGAAGACAACATTTCTTCACGGGGATCTAGAAGAGGAGATCTACATGAAGCAACTTGAAGGCTTTATGGTGAAGGGTAAGAAAGAACTGGTATGCAGGTTGAAGAAGTCTCTGTATGGGTTAAAACAATCACCAAGGATGTGGTATCAAAAATTTGATACCTATATACGGGGGCTTGGTTTCACCAGAAGCAAGGAGGATCATTGTGTTCATTTTAAATTAATTGGTGACCGTGTTATTTATTTGGTCTTGTATGTGGATGATATGTTGTTGATTGGAAATGACAAAGAAATTATCCAAGATTTGAAGACCTAACTGTTCTCCAAATTCGACACGAAGGATCTTGGTGCTGCAAACTATATTTTGGGCATGGAAATTAAGAGAGATCGGGCAAAGAGGAAGCTCTGGTTAAACCAGAGGAAGTATGTCGGGACTATATTGTAGAGGTTCAATATGCAAGATAGTAAACAGGTGAATGTTCCTATTCCTGTAGGTGTAAAGATATCTGCTGAACAGTGTCCCAAGACACAAGAAGAAGAGGAGGATATGTCCCGTGCTCCATATGCAAGTGCAGTGGGGAGCATGATGTATGCAATGGTCTGTACTAGAATAGACATTGCACATGCAGTGGGAGTATTGAGCAGGTTTATATCTAACCCAGAGAAGGAACATTGGACAACAGTGAAGCGGGTTTTTAGATATTTACGTGGCACTAGTGGTTATGGCTTGTGCTACCAGGGAAGACTAGGATTGGAAAGAATGTTGGAGATTTGTGGTTTTGTTGATGCAGACTGGGCTAGAGATCTGGACCAAAGAAGATCTACAAGTGGGTATGTGTTTAGCCTTTTTGGAGGCGTAGTCAGTTGGATGAGTAAAAGATAGTTTGTAGTGGCTCTTTCAACTACAAAGGCAGAATACATAGAAGCCACTCATGCAAGCAAGGAAGTAGTTTGGTTGCAGAGATTGTGTTCAAGTATGGGGTTGGTACAGCAAGCTATAAAGATAGACTGTGATAGCCAAAGTGAAATTTTCTTGGCTAAGAACCCTGCTTATCATTCAAAGACAAAGCACATTGATGTTCAATATCACTTTGTTAGAGATATGGTTGAGGCTAAAAGGGTGTTGCTGGTAAAGGTGGAAACTTTGAAGAATGTTGCAGATGCATTAATGAAGTCTGTGAGCACTCAAATGTTCTCTTGGTGTACAGAAACAATGGGTGTTGAATAATTGGGCCAATGACTAGACTCTCCTATGGCCCCCTGCGGAAAGAAAACAACAAGTGGGAGAATGTTGGGTATGTGCTATATTCTTTCCATGACTAAGCACGCGCGAGGGGGGGGGGGGGGGTAAGAGGGGGGCCGATAGCCCCCCCTTTGTGTTGGGTGCTAGGGGTCTGGGGCAGCGCCCCGGCGAAAATATTTTGGTCCTTAATTTTCGGTGGGTAGTCCGCGCCCATGGTTTTGTGCATGGTTTTGCACATGGTTTTGGGGTACGGTGGTTTTCGGCCCCTGGTATTTTTGTAGATCCGGTCAAGGGAACTATGATTATGTTCTAATCTAGGGTTACTGGATTAGGGTTCATGTATTCTTTGGCATGTCTATATATGTGTTGTAACACTAAAAGAAATATAATGAAAAATCAAGCTGGTTGTCTCGATTTGGGATCCAAGGGAATATCTCTGTGTTTATCTATTTTATGTTTTATGCTCTCGCTTTTGTTTATTTTTTGTTATAAGATTCGTGTGTAGATAATTTTTGTTCAGGGTTAAAACCTACAATTTATACACTGATATCTTTGTTACAAACATCTGTCACTTGGGCTAGTCTTCGATACTTGACCTTGAGACCTAATTCAACTAGGATTACGTTACTTTGAGGAATAATAGGGTTATTTTCTATTTTGGTAGAGTTGGTAATAAAAAAGAACTCTATGACCATTAATTACTTAAACAAAATTTCTGACAACCTGTTATCACTAAGTTGGTACAGATGGGTTGCTCCACCAGACAACCTAGACTAACTCTTTCAAACCAACTTTTGACTGAAAATTATCCTTTTCAGCCTGAGAGGGCTCTCTCAAAAAGTAAATATGATTCAATTAGATGGATAACTCTATAATAGTTTCTTGAATGTGTTTTTTTTTAGGTGAAAAATGTATAGGGTTTACTACCATTGGGCTTATGGAGTCAGTGCTAGGAAATTCAATGACTTGGTTCTCCCTGTGGAAGTTGGGCATGTAGATGTTTTAATGAAAGGACAACACACACAGATATACAATAGATTAATGCTTAAAGTAAGTCAGAGCATGATGCACATGAATTTTGATTATTCAAACATTAAGATACTGAAAGAAAAATAGCAAGATACATAGGAAAAATTATCATGAAAACACTAAATAAATCTCAGGTGAAGAAGAAATCTCGTAGCCACTGTATATTGCTAATCACAAAATTTTTACAATATTAGTAGTGTATAATAACATCCTCCAACCCTATTTTCTTCGAAATCATACCTATTAATAGGCCTTAGTCCTTTACATTGGATCTTCCTACATGGCTAGATCACCGAACTACTTTGCATGACACCTATCTTAACAAGAAACAAAATACATGGGAATGAAACTGACACCTACTGAATTTATGACTTAGAGAACTACTAGGAATATTCAACTTATTTATTATATCCACTAAATGAAGAGACTGCATATTTACATCGAACATGGTTATGTGCTTAAGTGTCACTAACCATGACAAAGAAATTATTTTCCCCACTAAATTACGAAACCAGTCATCCTATTTTTAAGGAAGTGGAGTCATGATAGTTGTTGATTTCCTTCATGTTGAGTTGGTGAAATAGACAGCCTTGTCGAAGACCAAACCTCCACAAGAATATTTCTCTGATATTATTTAAGCTCCCCACATCGGCTGACTGACCTCCAATGAACCATCAAAACAAAAAATTGTTATGAAAAGTTTCTCGCTGAAGAAACAGGGGAATCAACGAAATTTCGTAGCGAAATTTTGTAGAAAATTCACTTCACCCATCTATGCTACTACTTAGCCTGATGTTTTTTGAATCAAATGAGCTAAATATAAATTTGTCCTTACTTTATTTTGACTGTATCCATGATTTTAAGCAAAAATTCACCTACAACGATTTCGTAGCGAAATCTGGGCTTCAAGTTTGGGATTCACTACAAAATTGCCTAATTGGCATAAAACTAAAAAAATTTCCTTTTTTCTTCAAAATTTTGCCTATGGGTCTGCTTGATGATAAGATGAAACATGATAAGGAAAAATTGTTTCAAAATACCTCTTACCCTCCTCAAGAAATAACATTTTCCCCTTCAGCAAGTTCATCTACCAATAAAAATGGAGTTGTTTATTCTGAAAAATAGGGCTCATAAATGAGCTCATATCTCCGGATCCTTGATAGTTGTTTCAAAATGGGAGGATTTTTTTGTAAATCAGTTTTTGGTGAAGAAAAACCTCTCTTGTTTTTTTAACACCAACTCCAGCTGTCCGTAATCTACATTTTAAAAACATGTCTAAAACAGGAAAAAATCAAACTCTAAAAATTGAGCCCAAAGATGTCTTTTAATCTCCCAATCTGTAACACCTGTGATAAAAGTGAAAGAGGTTAATGTTATTCTATCCGTGTTTGACAATAAAATCTCTCCATTTTATATAATTCTTCTCTATTTTCCCATAAAATTCTCTTGGATTTGACTTCTCAAACAGTAAAAAAAGAGAAATCCCTTTGTATCTTGTTGTAAAATTTCATGCAACTAGCATTGATGAATTACTTTACAACACTAGGGTCTTGCATGACCAATATTAGGTCCATAGGTTCATATATTACAAAAGAGCCTCCTTTGTTTTTTTTATTTTCATGGCAATATTCATTTATACTACATTGCCTACCTTGAAAAAGTGACACCTGCAAAGAAACCAATTTGAACATTAAGCTGTTTGTGATGGAGCTAGACTCTTCAAAGATAATAATCAACTGCTACATGCAAAGATCAAAAGGAGGATGCCAGAGAGGAGCTTTGTAGGTGATTTTAAAAAGTGAAATTCGAATATATGATGAATAATGATAAATGGGAGGAGTGAAAGGTAATGGTGAATGACACTTTTGATTATGCATGCTTGGATGACTCTAATAACCGATCACATGACTTCACATTCACCCTAAACCTATAAAAATTTGAAATCTCATCATCCTTTTATTGGTGCATAAAAACATGATTCCATAGCATTTTCAGTTATAAACCTGGCAGATTCACTATGAAATGGTCAGGTGAGTCCGTAGCGAAAACAACCCATCTGCAGTTATATTTGATGTGGAATCATGAAAAATCAAATAGGTGGCCACTATAAAAATTTTAAACCAATGCATGTGAGCCTAATGTGGATTTATATGGATTTGAGTGTGATGGGAATGACAAATGAACTTTCTAAACTTAGGCTAGTGATCAGTTCATGAGTTTCATCAATTTCATGAACTAATTTTATGAGACAAATGAAACCTAGGTTAATGACCCTATCAATCAAAAATTGAAATTTTATGTGTGATAATAGTGGCTCCACTAGGGATGGTGTTCCCTTGTGGTACAGTAAAGAAATTTTAGTTCCATTTCCTTCCTTCAAAAACTGAAATTTTTTGAAATTTATGAAGACTTCGCCAAGCTCTTATGGCCTTCTCCTCGGGCTCAAGCTTGTTGAAAACTGCAATCCAAGATGAAGACTAAATCTGTACATGCTGAAAAGATGCTCATAATACTTGAGCTTATTCACACACACTCCTACCTACCCTAACAACTACAATCTTCATGTTTGATTCAAGCGACATGAAACCTCCAATAAATCCAGTCAACACTACAAGGAAAAGACCCTCTAGTGGATCTTTTCGAGGAACCCCTTATAAAAATACCCCAAACATCTGTTTCTAGTGGAGGTTACTAGAGGAGGTTGGCGGGTGGAGGTTTTTTCGGATGTATTTCGTACGGTGCACTTATCACCGTAAAACTCACCGGTGCATTCAGCATGAGAAAGCACCAGTGCACACAAAACATTGGCACACTGCACACAGTGCACTCCATACACACCTGCTCGGTGCATTTCATTTTTGTAGCGCATCGGGCCTTTATAACACATCCGCACCGATGCCTCATAAAAAGTGCATGATAAAGAAACCGCTTGGTGTGGAATGAAGAAAACACACTAGTGCTCCCATAAAACCTATGCACCGGAATGGGGTTAAAGAAATAAAAAATTATGGCCAAAAAACTGCACAAAACATTTGCACACCGGACACTGTGCGCTCCATACATACCCACTCAGTGCATTTTATTACTGTAGTGCCCCGGTGCTTTACATATAATCCACGCCGGTGCTTCATAAAAATCACGTGAAAATAGAAACCACCCAACACGGAATGACGAAAACGCATCGGCGTGCCTTGTTAGCCACCTATAAATTTTTGTCAAGCAAACAAGTGGCTAAATATTTTTCTGAGCCTTCAAGAAATACATTTCCTATGAAAACACTTGAAGCCTCTGTGTGCCTTTTTCTTTTGAAAAATATCTTCACTACTGTTTCCATCAAAAAATCCTGATTGTCTGTGAAAAAATTATGCTCATAAAAGCCTCCTTTTGCCCCTTTGTATCCCTGCAAAATTCCCTATTTTAACCCCTTTTTCCCCTTCTCAAATTTCCCCTTTGACCCTCAAAATCCCTTCCTAAGTCTTCTAAACCATCAAATTCCCCTTTAAAAACCATGTGAAATCCCTTTATTTGATTTTAAAACCCCTCTTTGTCCCTACTGGAACCTCTGTTCAGCCCTAAAAACTCTGTTTTTAGGCCAAAAAACCCACCTTTTACCATATACAGGCCTAAGCCCCTTTCGGCTAAGCCCAACCCATTCTCCGCATGTAATCGGGTGCTAAGACCAAGCGCTGAGGTGTAAAGAGCTTATCGCATCAGAAAGTTGGAATGGAGCACATTTTCTTTGTAAAACGAAAATCTCCCGATGCGATGGTGTTTTGTTCTATCGACCTTTGGTGCAATATCCACCGTAGATCTATACAGATCTGACGGTCCGTGCAAAGCTCACCATGTGCCCCATAACATTCCCTTGTTACCCTCTAATGGCCATCTCCACCGTTGATCTCTAAACGATATGATGGCCATCGTACCACCGCGCCCATTACCAATCGGAACTTTTTATTGCGCCACCCTTCGATTCCCCGATTGGCCGATCCCTGATTGGATCCTGGACGTTGAATCGAAAAGAACCAACGACCAGGATTTGATCTCACTCCACCCCCGTGTTCCCTGATTGGTCACCCTCAATCCAATCACAACCGTCAATATTCCGTCGATCCGACAGTCCATATGCAATCGCTTCATGAGCCCATCGGAGTTTTGGCCCCTACCTCCTCCGATTCCGATTGAATCTCAGCCATCCATCCTGCTTGATCTGATGACCAGGATTACTCCCTCTCATTCATTTAGCCCTGCTGCCTCTGCCTCATCTTTAAATATCCACCATTGATCCCCTGGGATCCAACAGTCAGGATTCCTCTTGACCACTAACCAGCCCCACCGCTTTTGTTTCCCCTCTTCAGATCTTGACAATCCGTCGCGCTGATTGGACGGCTCACATTCAAACTACCTTTTACCATTCCCTGCATTACCGACCACACATCTCCTCGTATCACGCTCCATTTGCCACCGTTATATCTCACAACCCCAGATCCGACGTTCAAGAGCCATATCGCGCAACTTTGGCATCCTGACTTTAACGGTGTAAAATCAAGCGATATGGGTGGTTTTATTTTTCCATGTGTCGGGTGGTAGACCATATCGCGTGATTTTGGAAAAATTGCAAAACCACTTTATTCCAACGCGAAAACAACTTTTTTTCTCCTGGAAACCACTTCCCCACTTCTGCTCCCGAAAGACCATCTAATGATCTCGGCCGTTGATCTGTTTAGATCAATGAACCACACTGCATCACATTCTCCATTCACATTTTTCCATCGCGCTACCATAGAATTCTATCGGGTCATCTTGACCATTGATCTCCTCCTAAGATCTAACAGTCCATATTCCATCGCCCTCCACCCATGCCGGGTCCCACCATCTAAAGCCTCATTTCATTCGTTTTTCATACATTCCCTTTGTATTTCACCAAAGTTTAAAACTTTATGTTTTGCATTAAGAATCATTTCCTCCACCCAACGTTAAGACTTTGGTGTCATAACACTAAGGTTTAATATCTCTATCTGACCTTCTAAAGTCACTCCATCAGTTAATCACCATCGTCCATTACCACCACAAGATATAATCAGATGATTCAAAAGCATTCCTCTGCCAAACCTTCATCAGATCAGATTTTCACCATTTCACCACATTTCTCAGCCATTTCTCTTTGCATCCACCGCATTCATCTCTGTTGCGCTTCCATCCTCACAGCCTTCCACTGCATCCGTCCTCCCTCCCGCATGGATTTTCTTAACATATTTGTGTGTTTTTCAGGGTTACAGGTGGTGGAAATTTCCATGGCACACAGTCACTGTCATAGTGACACAGAGCGCAGAGAAGGCCATTTTCGGAGCCTGATATTGCAGAGAAAACACCTGAGAAGGTGTTGGAACGAAATATTTCATTAAAGAATAGTGTTTAACTCTGTAAAACCATCCAGCACCATTAAAAATCCATTTTCACAGACAGAGACAGTCACAGGAGCGGAAAAGAGTATCAGTGAAGAATTAAGAGGTTTTAAGCATGTTTTTGAAGATTTTAAGCTCTAATTCAATGATCAAAGGGCGAATGTACCATATTGAAGACCTTGTGATTAACACAGAAGGCCTAAGGAGGCCTAAAGCATAGAAAACAATGTTATCAGTGTCTCACATCAGTAGAAGGTTCTTTCTCGTGAAAGGACAAGTTCTCATACTGTTTTGTATTCTACATCGAGCTCCAGAGAAGATCTACACCCTGACAGAAAGTCCTAAAATGTTTCCAGAGCATTTGTTGTGTAGTATGGCAGATCTGAAGCCATTTATCTACCTTTTTCTTATCACCAGAGTACTACAGATGAAAAGTACATAAAAGAACATACCCAGAGTTACTATCAGCCTGTCGAAGACCACTGTTTCACCGAAAGAGTACTAAAAATCAATGCATGGATATTAAAACAGAATGGGCCTCGATCCCTCTTCTTCTAATTCTATTTTAATGTTTCATGTAGTGTTTCATCTACCTCCCCTACCTCTCTTTTAGCTATAAGAACTCAATAAAAACACATTGTAAAGGTTGTTGGTTGTTGATCAGATATCTGTGAATTGTAAATTGTTTCTCTTGAGATATAGTTCTGTGTGTAAAGTTGTAAGATATGTTGAGGAAGATGATTTTAGACTAAATATAAAGCCATTGGAAAATTTTGTATATGACTGGTTTTGCTCTTTAATATGACAAGCACATTTCTTTGGATCCTAATTTAAAGTAGCGGTGATGTGTTCTATCTTTTGTCTCTGTTTTCCTTCTGTAATTCATTACATTTCATTTCTCGGGTAAGAATCAGAAATTTGGCTTAGGATATACCCTTTCATGGTACCCTAATTCACCTGCTCTTCTTATCTTTGATGTTTTCTACTGATTGTGCAGTCTGAGAGCTAATTCAAGATAATTTAACCAGTGTAGTAGCTGTTATTCACTGCTAAATGATGTATGAATTTATGAATCCGTTCTTAGATGTTATTGTTGGGATTTAATTGAAAGAATTGGCATAGTGGGAGTTTAGAATGCTGATTCTGTCTCACTAGGGTCCCTTTCAATAAATTGAACCTTCCTAAGTTCCCTTAAGTTGAATGTCGAAGTATTGAAAGTTCAAAACCTTTCTCTGATCTTAGGCTTCACCTTTGTGTTTAAATCTTTAATGTTTCCTTTGTCTGAAGAGTTAGCCTTTAGGGGTTGAATCATAAGTGTTTAAGGCATGCCCTGTACCTAGATCTGATTTCTAAGTGGTCACCTTGGAGGTTTCCTTGTCATTCACCTTCATTCCTTATCATTTCATACCACACTATCATCTTTAAAGATCCTCTGTTTTAGATGACTAGCCCAATTGAAAGCCTTGGATATTGAATAACAAGTAAACCCTTTTATTACTCAATTGCCCAATGGTTTCGAGTGTTCCCTGAAGTATCTCTTATTTTCGTAAAATTTTCCTTTTCTCACCTTTTTCTTATATTGAACCCTTCTTTCATGTTTCCCAACAACCAAACAAACAAACAAAACAAAAAAAAACGTTGTGCCTTATAACTAGCCTAATACATTCAAATTAAGCTTCAAAGACATATAACTTTGCCTTTATAGAGAGATCCCTCTCTGGACCCAAGAGGGCTATATCCTGAGGCCCCAAAGTGGTTTTGATGTTGTCTTATCTTTTGGTATTGCCAAACTTTCCAAAACATATGAACCCCAACATAATGGCAACTCCGCTGGAGAATGCTTTGAGTAAAACACACCTTTAAACACTTCTAAGAAACTCAAAGAAGACCATAGTAGCCTTAGTTTGGTGGTTGAACATTGTGGTGGACAGTAACCTTCCTGAAACATTCTAAACCTTCCACCTGGCGACTCCATAGTTTCTTAATGGTTAAAATACTCCACTGGTGATCAGTAGGCCTGTTGATTATCTTGGTTTTCACAAGACTCCACAGAAAGACCAGAGTTCATAACAACATCAGCCATATTAGAAGTAACAAGTAGGATTAAGATTCTTTGTTTGAAGACAAACATACTGGCCTCAAGAACCATTCATACAAGAGCTTATCCTAACCCAAACCCACTTGAAATAGTTGACAACCCTAAGAGAATTCTTAGAAAATATCCCACACCTAGGAAGCCAACTATTTCTAGACACATCCATAGAGCTAACTCTGCACCAGAAAACTTTACAGCTCTACCAGACACTCATTTTTACCTAGAATTACCAAGCAGTTTACCTAGAACTAGGTCATTCAGTGCTCTAGACCAGTCAGACCTTGAGCTCCCAGGTTCACCATCTCACAGTGATCAACACATTAGGGATAGAGAGACCCCTCCATATACACCTTTGGATATTCATTTCATTCAAAACTTGGGCCTCTATCACCCTAATTCATCTCAACAGAGTGTTGATGGTCCTAGTATTCCTGTCATCCACATACCTGCTGCTCAAGCCAATCCTTTACCTCATCAGAACATCATCATGGCAGCTTGGTATGCACCTCTGGTGTTACCACAACCTCTAGTGCCTTTACCCAATGATTATCAGTTGAAAATCCCACATTTCACTGCAAAAGAGTCTACCACATCTCAACACCATGTAGATAGGATGGAAGATTCCTTTGACTATATGGAGATAGATGATGAGACAGTCAAAATGAGAATCTTTGCCCAAATTTTAGGAGGAGATGTGAAGAAGTGGTTTAAAGGCATACCTCTTAATAGTATCCATGATCTTCCCTCTTTATACCAGTCCTTCATAAACAAATGGGAAGTCAAGACCAACCCTATCCAAATCTTAGGAGAATATAAGAACCTTAAGAGAAATGTAGGAGAGAGTGTCAATGACTATTATACAAGGTTTAACAACATTTATAACGCTCTTCCTCCACATATGAAACCTCCCCAAGGAATGGCTTTAGTGAAATATCTTGAAGGCTTTGATGCTGACATGGCCTACCAGCTTAGGGAGAGAGATTACAACACATTCGAAGATATGCAAAAAGGAGCAGTGAGTGTAGAAGCTAACTTGATTTAAAAGAGAGCCAGAATGAGGTCTGAGAAAAAGGTAACATATAGGGATGACACATCAGCTTCCACATCCGATCCCAAGTATGAAAGCCTAGCCAAAACCATGGAGAGACTAGGAAAAATGGTGGAAAATTTGACTGTCCAAGTCAGCAACCAGAATAGAAACCAAAATCATAACCAGAACTAGAACTTTAGGAGAAAAAATCCCCCAAATAGACAGAGAGACTCTGATCAACAAGTCATACCCCCATCTCAAGAGAATTTCCTTGATAAGGATGAGGGGATAATAACAGATTCCGAGGGAACCATAATAAACATGGTGGAAATAGAAGACTAAATCCACAACCGTTCTAAAGAAGAAAATTAGACCTCACACTCATATTGGGATGAGGAAAGGTTAGAATCTGAGGATTATAGGCTGGGATTTGAAAATGCCATCATGCAGGTCAAAGAATAGTATGAACTTAGAAGCAAAAAGAGCTTAGAAAATTCCAAACCAAAATCTTCTAAGATTACCATTAAGAAAAGGCCTGAGAAAACTCCTAAGGTGACTGCTAAAAGCAAAAAATCAACAGCTGAGAGTTCTGGGAAGAACAAAGAAAAAGATAGCCAAAATACTGATAAACAAAGTCAACCAACTAGCAACACTAGCACTGCAGCTATTGCTCCTGATAAAACAGCTACAAACACTGTACATAGCAAGAATCAACAATCCAATTTTGTCAATAAATTGGTGGCCATTAAAACAAAATTTAGCCTTTCAAAGAGCCTATCTCCTTTTAATTTAGAAAGTGAGATTGCCAAGATCAAAATTTCAGTGCCTCTCACTGAGTTGGCCACCCAAGATGCGTACAAAGGTAAAATTTTGAAAGCTTTAAATCTAGGTGAAAACAATGACATTGTCAATCTAAGTGATGATCAACCAGCCCTTCTGTTTGGTCCAAATATAGAAGGGAAGTTTTAGGAAGGGGTAGTACCTCCTTTTTATATCAGCCCCAATATCCATGACAAGAACCTTCACAATGCAATGCATGACTCTGGGACATCACACAACCTAATGCCTAAGGTAGTTATGGAAAATTTAGGCCTAGAGATAACCTGACCCTACAAGGATTTATATTCATTTGACTCTAGCAGAGTAAAGTGCCTTGGCCTAATCAAAGATCTGTGCGTGAACCTAACCCATATTCCAGCCAAATGTATGGTTATGGATGTCGTAGTAGCAGATGTGCCACCTAAGTATGGTATGATGTTGTCTAGGTCATGGGGAGCCAAGCTGCAGGGTACAATGCAGATGGATGGGTCATATGCCACAATCCCTATCTTTAGCCAGCTTAGGAAATTGTATAGAGAGGCAAAAATGAAGTTCATGGTTAGTAGCCCTGAAAAACTTGAAAACTCACCCCTGTACTCTATACACACAGATCTGGATTCATTTATCCTTTGCAACGATGAATCCATAGACGAGCCAGAGCTGGAAGATAGAGATGCAAACAATAGGTTGGAGCCCATAGATTTTAACATAATGGCCACTCTAGACATAGAAGAAAACGAAGAAGAAACCTTTGGACAGTGCAATGAAATATGGAAATAAAAAGCACATGAAAATAGAAACTACCCGACGCAGAATGAAAAAAACGCACTGGTACGTCCATAGAATCTGGTGCACCGGAAGGGGGCTAAATAAAAAAAAATTAGGGTCAAAAAATCGCACAAAACATTGGCACACCGGACACGGTGCGCTCCGTACACACCCTTCCGGTGCGTTGTATTACTGTAGCACACCTATGCTTTATAGACCGTCTGCATTGGTGCCTCATAAAAAGAGTGCAAAAACAGAAACCGCCTAGTGAAGAATGAAGCAAATGCACTGGTGTTCCTAAAAGATCACGTGCACCAGAACAGGGTTAAATAAATAAAAAAAATTACGACCAAAAAATTGAATTTTTCACTTTTGTCAGTGCTACAGAGCTCTCAAGAATTGGTGCAATTTATCCTTGTTTGAGCCGCCTTGGCATTGGTGCTCCCATTGGACTCATTGCACGCATTATTGCTATGAATTGCCTACCAATCTCCATCTTGAATTTTCCAAAATAGTAGACAAAATTTATTTTTCAAATTCTACAACTAATATGCCTCCTCAACGAGGAAATGTATAGGTATTTTTATTGTTTTTCCATAATTAAGCCTCCTAGCATATTATAATTTCAGATAACCTTAAAATTAACCATTTAAAAGGAATTTTTTTTTTTGTCGCGCAGTGCGCTCGAGCTGTTTGGCTCACACCGGTTTGCAGTGCTGCCTATAAATTTATAGGTCACACTGAAGTCGGTGCTAACGGTATCTACACTAGTTTCAGGGTGGTACTGATAGGTGCACCATGTTATTTTAATTTTTTTTTAAAATTGCAGTGTGGTCGTTTACCAGGTTGCACCGTTGACAATGTGGAATAGAAACAACATGGTGCATTGACTAAATTATCTCCCCTGGTGCTGGTACTTTTTTCAACGCACCTTGTTGTTGCTATTCCACATTGTCAATGGTACGGCCTGGTAAACCGATGCTAACGGTAACAACACCGGTTCTAGGGCGATACCGAAGGCGCACCATGTTATTTTTTTTTTTTTAAAAGTGCGGTGGGGTCAGTTATCTGGCCGCATCGTTGACCTAGTGAAATAGCTGCGACGCGGTGCATTGACTAAAATAGCTGCCCCGAGGTGGCTATTTTTTTTAATGCATGGCTTTCTGTATTTCACCTCGCCGTTAACTATGTCACGATGGTAGGAGGTCGGTCCGCTGACTTAGCTATATGCCTCGGGGCATAGAGTTTTGCCAGCACACCGCCCTCCTGACACCGTACATAGTCAACGATGCACTATAAATTCTTCTGGAACATCGTCATCGGGGTGCTTAATATTATTAGGTGCACCAAGGCCGGTGTGCTCCATAGAAAGACGCACTGGTACCGGTGCATGACTATGTTTTCGGCTCATCGATTGTTTTTTTATTTTTTTTTCAAAAAAAAATTATATATGTATATTATTAAATACATGTCTTATTTGATAAAAAAATTGTGTTTAATATGTTAATCATTTAGAGACATGAAAGGAGAGAAGAGGGGGAACAACAACAACAACAGGTGGAGAAGTATAACATGGTTCGCCTGTGGGAGGCACGAGAGAGGGAGAAAGATGTGTACCCTCACCCTATTACAGCAGCTACGTAGGGGCTCCTAAGGCAGGTAGGCCTCCTCAAGTTCTATGAGGAGGCTAATTCCCTAAAGGACCATAGTTTGTTTTTGAGACATATTATCCGAAGGTGGAATGCCTAGCAATAGGCTTTCCGGGTTGGTATCAACCAATGGTACACGCCCACTGAGGAGGATATATACTTCATTACAGGACTATCGAGGAGAGGGGTGGATTTTCCCTCGTTCCTAGAGGTTCCGAATAGCTGTGTAGTAGGGAGTCAATTAGTTTACTCGTAGAGATACATTGGAGAAAATTTATTATCTCCTACAGAGTTTCGGGTTGCTGGTTGTCAGTTACTTATTGGTGCATTTATTAGGGTGGAGGTGTAGTGTCTCTCACTTATCATTTCGACCATTTCGCACAACACCAATGATGAGCAACGCATTTTTTTCCCGCTTCTATATTATGTTGATTCTTTAGTACAGGAGCCGTGACTTGTTAGGTGGTCTTCCATTTTTTTAGCGGCAATTTTGTATAGCCTTAGATAGATGTCGTTCTCATGCACAAGGGAGGGTGAACTTCCCTTTTTCTTCAGAGTTTTTATTTTTATTTTTTAAGAGGTTTCCAGAGACAAGGCCTACTTTTCTTCGGCAGCCTTGTAGGACAACGTTTGAGGCATGTATGCAGATGTGGGGGTAGATGATTCCCAAGAGGGGTGACACTGAGTTTTTCGTGAGGATATTGCAGGATTCACTGGAGTTGCTAGCTAGTGTTGATGAGCATCCATTCATTATGGTCCCTTGTCATTACATAGGGTTTTATTGGCAAGGGTGTGCCAACATCCTCTTCATAGTTGATGAGTCGTTAGATGATAGAGGTAATATTACTGTTTTGTATATTTAAAGTTATTCTAGCATATTCTTTAACTTGTTTTTATTAAATTGTGTAATGAAATTGTATAGTTATTGTTGTGTGCTTGTATATATTTTGTAGACATTGGCTCTTTTTTATGGCGAGGATATGCCAGAACTAGTACCACATGATCCAGGTGTGGATCCTGATGATGATCACGACATACCAAATGCCAAGTATCATCAGGAGGCCGGTGCTAGGCGTGGTCGACATGATGCTAGATACCAGATGGAGTTGGGTGACTAACTCAGTGCATTGATTGTTGAGGTGGCCATCAGGCCTACTCATTACAGAGACATAGAGGCCAATGATATGATATTATAGATGTGGAGAGGCATGTCGCATGACATGTATGACCTGATGCGGCATGTCGTAGGAATTATGACATCTTTTACGTGACTAACGAGGACTGTTGAACGTTATAGGCATGGTTGTGATGTAGTAGGTGATGGATAATGCATGAGTAGCGACTCTTCATCTCATGATCGTTCACCTCACGCCGCGTCAGATCAGCATGATCCTCCACTAGCATCCAGAAGCAGTCATCATGGAGATGAGGCTGGAACATCGGCCACGTCCAGTCAGCAACCTAGAGCATCCATCAATACTCATGATCATGAGCAGGTTGGACCATCGACCATCGAGGCTACACCATTGACTGAGCAGGCCTCCACTAGTACTGATATTGATGTTGTACTAACACCAGCTGATCCATGACATTTATATTACAGTTGTATATTTTTAACATTATATATCTATATATATAGATATGGTCCATGTATTTTATGTTCATGTTGCAATTGTATTTAATTTACATGTTACTGATCATCATGATGTGAATATTGTTAGGTCATTTTAGATATGTGCATTTAATGTGTATGTGATGATAGCATGAGTTATTTGACATGAGATGTATATTTGATGTTTGTGTTGTGATGAATATGTTAATATATAATGTTAATTTTGTTTTGTTAGTTGATCATGATCACGATGATGTTAGCGATTTTGAAAGTGTTATTTATTCAAATATGATGTTTGTACGATGTTTATCATGAACGTGATGTTATTAATTAATTTAATACTAAATGATCATGATATTGTAAAATTTTAATATTTGTAATTCTAATTGTATGTAAAATTCTAAAATTGTAATTGTAATGGTATATATGTAAATTTGTAAAATTGTAATGGTAATTATAATTTTTTAATTTGCAAAATTGTAATTGTATATATGTAAAATTCTAAAATTGTAGTTGTAATTGTAATTGTACATGAAATTGCAAAATTGTAATTGTAGTTGTAATTCTAATTCTAATTCTAATTGTATGTAAAATATTTGTAAAATTTTAATTGTATGTAAAATTCTAAAATTGTAATTGTAATTGTAATTCTAATTCTAATTTTAATCGTAATTGTATGTAAAATATTTGTAAAATTTTAATTTTATTAATGTGAAATGAATTTATTAAAATTTGTAAATTTGTAAATTTTAAATAACTGTAAAATAATAAATCTAGGATAATATGATTTATTGTAACATAATAAAGTTTAGAAAATAATGAAAATAAATTCATGCACTTTAGAATTACCATTATTTTATTATGATCTTAGATACAAAAAAAAGAACTAATTTATACAGTTGTTTTTGAGATCAACATAATTGCAAATAATTATCAAGTGAATTATTGATTTTAACATTAACACAATGCAAATTATCAATTAATTCAAGATACATATTATAATATTTTGAAAAACCCATCTTAAAAAGTATAAATATTGATGAAATAACACTGCATGTACCATATCACTCTCAGTTCTCATGATCACCCTCATTATCTTCCAGCTCGCATGGCATGATAACACTGTTGTTCTCAAAAATATGTTTTTATCTAGGGTCATTTTTCAATACGAACCACCAATCCCTATCCAACACATCTAGGTAAAAAAACACCTGGTTGCAGTGTTTAGGGAAAACATAGGGCTCCTTAGCTTCATCCCACATCTTTCTAGAGTTGATACATATCAGCCTACCATCGCGATCTTCCTTTACATTATTATAATCAAAGGTGTCCCACCACTTGCACCTAAAAATAACACATTGGAAAGAAGAGAAATCCAATTCAATGATCTCTTGTATCTTTCCGACGTAACCTAACGTCCCTCGTATTAGGTTTTGATCATGGTGGCTAGACCGACTAGATTGATCGAACTCGACTTCCACTCCATAGTCTTGTGTGATGTTTCTAGAACCGACATTTTCTGTGTGAAAATGGTGTCCATATGCCCACATAGATGGGAACAAATGCACCTATTATAAAAAAGTTAAAAAAATCATAGTGTCATGTGTCTTAGATAACCCAACAGTTAAAATATGAAATGTAGATGTCTTAATATAGGTTTCAATTTTACATTCAAATTAAAAATATTATTACTGAGTTGTTGCACCCATTCCCTACGTTTAGCGCATCCTCTTCAGTACGTGAGTAACGACTGGTAGCACTGTATTTCTCTCTGACTTGGTCAACAACCCAATTGTTGGGGCATATTTTTGGCATATTTTCTTTTAAATGATTGAGATAAGGCACACTTCTACTGTTCAACCGTCTGAATTATTTCCTATCACTATCCCATTTCATCCTATTTTGTTCATACAATGCAACCCACAATTGTGTCGCTTCAGAATTGTAAAGAACGAATTTATTGATTGCTTCAATTTTTGCATTCGATGATGAAATCAAACCAACATTAAATAGTACTTAGAGATCAAAATATACATTATATCAAAGTTAAACATGAATATTAATTACTTTTTTTAAATTTAAAAAATTATAAGTCGCTTACTCTTTATCAGACACTTTTTTCCACTCGTTTGGAGAAACTCCCCTTCTCTTTTGTCTTCATCCCTTTCATCATCCCAAATCACAACACCTGGTCTATTATCAATATTCTTGATGTACTCACTGGCATAATAGAAAGACTCATACAAAATGTACCCCTCTACCATAGACCCCTCGAGTTTTTCCCTTTGTCGAACAAAACCTTTCAATTTCTTCATGTACCTCTCTCAGAAGAACATCCAATGACAAGAAACCACCCCAACAAATTCAACCTCATCTACTAGGTGGATTAGACGATGAACCTGTAAGTCCATGAAATGTGTTGGAAATTCCTTCTCAAACATACAAACAATATCAACTATCTCTTGACGCCATCGTGGAATGCTAGCCACATGAATCTCCTTTGACGTGATCCAACGTAAAAATGCAAATAATTTAGATATGGCATGTCCTAGGTCTTGAGGGAATTCATGTTTCACACACCCATGCACGAAAAAAGGATAATGACACTGCAAAGTTATAAACACGCGCAATAATATACAAAATTAGTTATGTTTTATGATCCCTGCATGGGATAAAATTTATTAATATAAAAAATAATAAAATCATGCTTTTGACATTATACGTACTCTTAGAAGATTCGAATGGTCATGTGATTTAAATCCCAACAAATGGTCATCCATGGTGAAGCAAAGCCGTATTGAAGACTCGTATGAAGTTGGCACCCTCACATCCATTATAACTTCCTTTGCCAAAGATATATCATATTTTTTTAAAATCCATGTGACATCACCTTCTTTGAAAAACCATGAATTAGAGGGACCAACACCTGCCTCTGATCTCGTACTTTCTAATCGTCTTGGACAATGTTTATTTTTAGTTTTAGAAGTAATAAGATCTTTCCTAACAACCAATGTGCCACTTTGTTTCGATGATATGTGCCTCCATAAAGAAGATGAAACATTTTTAAATATATGCATGGGATCTAAAAAGTGGGTAATCTTAAGATGCTCCCAATATGGGAGGTCATAAAAGATAGATTTCCTTTTGATCCCAGTGGTCAATTTCTCAACATAGGTGTGAAATAAATCTGGATCATAGAACATAGGCTCCCATTTGAATCGAACATTTCTATGAACTCCTTCTCCTTCTCTCTCTCATATGCTCTAGGCCATTCAGGTGGTGTCATTATTGGAGGTCTTTGGGTTCTCTCTCATTTACCATTGAAAGCATATGCTGCTCTTCTGTAAGGGTGTTCTTCTGGTAGGAATACCCTATAGAAATCATACACTGGCTTTCGTAGGTCCTTATACCATCTAGCTTTTAAAGAAGGTCCACAAAATTTACATCGAAAATACCCTTTTGTTACAAGGCCTGCAAGATTATATTTGTATACATTAATTAATATGAATGGCATGTTAAATAATATCATGAATATTAGAACAAATATTACAACTAATTAAATAACTAATATGTGAAAGATATTGTTACGTATATAAACAAACCAATAAATTAAACATATAATTTACTAGAGAAAACTCCTAAGCCTGGATAATCATGTGTCGTGTAAGCACATATGCCATACAACGTAAAAGTCCTCTCTACTATGATGGGTCTTGATAACACATATACATTTATCCCATCCCATAATTCCTTCAATTCGTCTACTAGTGGTTGTAAGTAGACATCCATATTCTTCACTTGTATTTTACTAGGGACTATGAGAGCCAACATAAGATGTTCATTCTTCATGGACAACCATGGGGGGATATTGTTATTGATCACCACTACAGTCCAAACATAATAGTTGGTGTTCTAGAAGGAATATGGGTTGACGCCATCCATGGCTATGCTGAATCGTAGAATTCGTACTTCATCCTTGAATTTTTCAGGCCATGTATCCTCTATATGCTTCGTGTCTATTAAATCAGTTGGGATTCGCATAACTCCCAACTCACTTCTGTGTGAGGCATGCCATCCCTGCAACATAGCTAATTCTTTGCAATGAAACAACCTTTGAATCCTTGGGATTATAGGCATGTGCCTCAATATCTTAAAAGGAGGACTAGTACGTGATTTACCATTCTTTTTTAATTTATCATACCTGTCATGCCCACATTTCGGACACATCTCTTTGTCTGCATATTCTCCTCTATATAGAATACAATCACTTGGACATGCATGATATGATATGTACTCAACACCCAACATTTTCAACAATTTCTTTGCCTCTTCGCAGCTACCGAGCAAGACATTATCACTCGAAAGAACCTTACCTTTGAATAACCTGAAGTTGGTGATCATGGAAAATATATTAATAAATGTACACTAATGTTGATATAATTATTAACGTTCATAAAATTTACCATTTGTAATTTTCATTGCAGTGTACTGATTATATTTCAAATTTATATAAGGGAGTACTTTATGGTAACTTACCTCAAAATTTCCGAGAAAAATGCATTCAAAAAGCCAAAATTTGCTTTCAAGTTGTACAGTAACATCGTTGTCCCCAATTGGGTATAATTTGACTAACCGCTAGGTCCAAAGATAGGGGTGGTGGAAGAAAATTTAAGGCTTTCAAAAAAAGGGTTAGCGATATGAGCATCATTCCCTAGTTGATCATCGTTTTGGAATGCATATAACAACATTGTCTCCATGGAAGTCATATACCTTAAGTAATAATCCATACCAACCTCTATTTGATTGCCTCCATTGCTAGCTTGTGAAGAACTACTATTGTTGTAGTCATTCCGAATTGGTGAATCTGGATGTAGCGGGAATTGAATCGGTGGTTGATTCAACCATTCTTGGGTATCGTTCCTCTCTGATTTTTTCTCTTAATTCAGTCTTCTCTTGATTTGAAATTTTCATGGGGTGCAATGGAAGATGGTAGGTAGGTCGTTCATCATCACTAGAATCCTAATAATTAAAAAAAAATATTTGAACATGATTGGTACAAAATATATGATATCAATTAGTAACCACATTGACAATATTGCATGAGTATAAATTGATTTGACGTTGAAATAATTACATACTAATCAATATATATACCAAACAATTATAATTATAATTACCATCATTGTCCGAGGATTGTGGCTAGAAGATGCAATATTGTTACAATTGGCAGGGTGAAGTAGCTGTCCATTTTCATCTACCAAATGTGCTTTGCGGTATGCAGCTCTTGATAAGAACTTTCGATGTTTTGGAGCAGTTTCAATATTTTGTGCATCTGAACTCGATGCTGAATCTGCATGAACCTAAAAAATTTGTACACATTATAAATTTAATTAAGTTGTGCATCACTGACTGCATGGATAAAAAACATATGTTCAATTAGATGGTGAAAATATAAAACAAATCTGAAGTAAATATTACGTCTCGAGATGGATAGGGAGAACTTCATGATGGACTTTGAGAAATATTATGGAATGAGCTGGATTTTGAAGAATTATCCATTCCATATAATATATGATATTTTCTCCTTGCATTTGAGCAAAACAACAATAAATTTTGGTGCACAATGTAATTTCAGTGCGTAATGTACAAATAAACAAATTGGTGTGTTTTTGGTAATGCACATCAGTGCTATTTTATAACCTGACGCACCAGTGCAATTCGATTAAGGGATGCACCGGTGACGAATAGCCGCAAATAAAAAAAAGTGCAACCCTATTTACATAAGTGAAAAAAAGAGGTAAATTGAAAAATGGGTTGAAAAATATTTTCGAAAATCTAATTTCATAAAACATTATTTTTATACTAAACACTTTTCATTATTTCACTATTTTTGCAAAAATTTTCAGCCAGAGATTTGCAGGATACATACCTGGAGCAAATAGAGCATGAGAACATTGTGGAGCAGGGAAATACGTTCGAACAAATGTGTTCGGACAATAAAAATTACAAACCTCTGGTGATTCAAACCTTGTACCATAGAATTTCAAACGATGTGAGTAAAGTTTATTGTTTTTTTTACTTTTTTCTGCAATTTTTTTTATGTAGTAAAAGAAAAAATCAAAGTTTATTATTATTTTTTTTACTTTTTTTGCAGTAAAAGAACAAAATCAAATTTTATTGTTTTTTTACTTTTTTCTATAGTTTTCAGAAACAAAATAAAATAAAAAAATCCATTTTTAGAAATAAAAACCCTAGATTCTTTTTGTTTCTGCCCTTTCTTCTCCCTCTTTCTGTGATTTCAAAATTAAGTCTTTTCAATTTCTCTTTATAGGGTTTGTATTGCTAAATATAATCCTAAGAAATTCAACCCATGGGATGACTGGCATATTTGGATCCCAAGTCCAAGTCGGCCCTTGCGTAAATTTAAAAAAAAAAAAAAATTCGGTGCACCCTATGTACCTAAGTACACCGGTGCGCTCTATTATCCCAGCACACTGCGCAAGTACTGTGATAAAAAATAAAAATAAAAAAATTATTTTTTCTCAGTGTGTCATTTGTAAAATATGCAGTTGGTACACTATTTCATTATGGCGCACCACGAACGTTCTGTTTCGATTTAAAAAAAAAAAAAACCTTACATTCTTTTTGTTTCTGCCCTTTCTTCTCACTCTTTCTGTGATTTCAGAATTAGGGCTTTTCAATTTAGATTTATAGGGTTTGCATTACTAAATATAGACCTAAGACATCCAACCGAAAGGATGATTTGCATAGTTGAATCCCAATCCATGTCGGCCCTTGCATGAATTTAAAAAAAAAAAAATTTCATCGGTGCGCCCGACAAAACCTAGCACACTGGTGCTCTGTATTGTACAAGCACACTACATAAGTAATGTGATAAAAATTAAAAAACAATTTTTTTATCGGTGTGCCATATGTAAAATATGGCACCAGTTTATGCTACAAAAACTAACACTAGACGATTTGTATTATTTTATCATGGTTCATCGGTGCGGTGATTGACATGTAACACACCAGTTCTCCTTGTTGACATAGATCACCGTACGGTCTATTATACTGTTTGTGCAGTGTGTTTCTAAGACACCCACGCACCAGCGTCGGTGCGTTAACCATGAATGGCACACCAATTACTTGACATTTTGTTTTTACTTGAAAATTTGACAATTTATTTATAAATATATTAATGAATGATATGGGATAGGTTTGAGATTGATAAAGAAATGGCTAACAAGAAATCAAGTAAAAAAAATACTGATAAAACATCAAGAAAAGAAAAAAAGGAAAGTTCTTTGTAAATTCTTTACAAAAAATATTATTTTTGAACTATATGTAAATTTAACTAAGTTTATGTATTGTTTACTGTGTATCATGCAGAGCCACAAAATGACGAAGCTCGATAAGATTATTTCTGATCTAGGACTAGAAGACCGTAAAAACTTGATGGAAAAATTGTAAAAGGATGAATTAGGTGAATGAAAAAATACTATCGATCCAATATGAGTTTGTTTTTTTAGTTTTCATTAATAATATAATTAAAATTATTATATAACATGTGTCAAATAGTCTATTAATTTGCATCTATTTAATGTTCTATAGGGACCAACAACCCATAAAAGGAATGTTGTTCTAAGAAAAGAAAAGAAAATAGAATATGCAAATGAAAATGAATTTCTCCTTAGCTCATTTGGAGGGGTGCTGGAGGTTAACGAAATGGGGGGGATCTTTTACAAAAGTCAGAGGGATCTAGTGGAATGAATATATAGATGTTATTTCCACTTAAAATACAAAAACCAAACCAGTGATTCCAAGAACCAAATTTTATCTAAACTACATGAAGAGTTTCCAGAGAATTGGTCAGTGAGACATGTCAGAGTTTTAATAGCAAAAACGTACAAAAACAAAAAAGAAGGAATGAAAAATTAATATTCCTTTAAATGTTTGTCTAAAATTATTTATAAATATCACTTTTGTTATATTTACTTTTCATATATCAATATAACAAATAAATAGTTTATTTTCATGTTACATGTTTAGGAATATTATGAAAATCTCAAAATATGAACGAGCTAATATCAAAAATATTCCTGTAGGAATGTCCAAAAATGTGTACAAGGAGATGGTCAAAGAAATGGAAAAAATTGCATCGCGGGAGGAGCCATATCAATAGAAAGGTGCTTCAAATGTAATATGTAATCATTGAATTTTTTGATCATTAGGTACAATAAATAAACAATTTAGCATTAAATATTAATTTTCAAGTATTTTCTTGCAGAAAAGAAAAGAAAATGGAACCCATTCAGCACATAAAATAGGACGACAAGGAAGAAAAGGATTGATATCTAAGTTTGTGAGTAATTGTTACTTCCTTATTACAACTTAACTAGATTTCATTTTTGTATTTTTTAAGTTGTTTTACAAAAATCATCATTGAATGTCTTCAAACAGGTGCTAACATACAAAGAAGAACCATCAGAGGAATTGATTGAAATTGAGTTAAATATGGGTTGTGAGTATATGTTGGCATATTAGAACTTAATTGTGGAATTTGTAAGCATCTAACGATCTTGTTTTAATTAAATGCGTCTATAATTAATAGAAAAAATAAATATTTTATATTAAATATATGATTTTTTATGGGGTATAAAACTTGCAGGAAATGAAGTATGGAACTGCGCCAACACATGAAATCTTGAAAGATGGCATGTTACATGGTTTTGAAAGAATGTGTATAGTTTATGAGTCAATTGTTGGAATGGTACATCATTTCTTTTTTATTGACATTGATGTACATTATTTAATATTTTAATTTTCATTATTCACACCAATGTATATACACTCATTATAATTTATTTTTATGTTTGTAGATGGAAGGTGAAGAAGAAGAAAACAATCAACACCACGAACAAAAAATTCCTGAAAGTAACCCAAGTCATGGAAGTAGTTCTAGCAGTGACAACAGTTCAAGAGAAGAATGATGATCACTATGTTTGGATATGAAAGCAAAAGGTGATGTATTTTTTGAAATATGTCTGTGAAATCAGATGTTTTCTTTAATGCAATAGACATAGTGTCCCAATTGAAAGACAAAGGGATACCAATAACCGTCCCATTTTGTATGACAAAGAATGTATTATATATATATATATATATATATATATATATATATATAGATATATATAATAAAATAATTTTAATTTATTCTATTGTGTTCTCCATTGTTGTTCTCAGATTCACTAATAAAAATTTAATTCATATGAATATTGTTATAACATATATATGTGTCGACTTTTGATGGATAATGAATTTTAAAAAACCACAATAATTATGATATGATATAACAAATCAATCCAAACATCACATTCAAATGCATTAATAAAAATTTAATTAGTATGAATATTGTTATAATATGTGTCGATTTTTAATGAATAATGAATTTAAAACAGTCACAATAATTTCACTGTCACAGGTCGATGTTTCCAAAAAATACAAAATGAAAACCGGTGCGTGTCAGATATTGTACACTAGTGTGTTTGTATTCTTAAGTGCACCGGTGCGTTTTTACGACCTATGGGCACCACACAAATACCAAAACCAATTAAAACTATCGAGGTGTTTGTTGAGTATGGTGCATTGGTGCGTTTATGTGTCTATACCCACTGGTGTCATTTTACAACCTATGGGCATCGCACAAATACCGATACCAATTATAAATCTCGGTGCATTTGTGTGATACTGTGCACCGATGCATTCTATAAGTCTATGCACCGATGCATTGATACGACCTATGGGCAACGCTCAAATCCCAAGACCAATTAGAACGGCCCCATGCATTGTATCACCAACTCTACGTCCAGTGTTGTTTTATACCTTAACAACCCGATGCATTCTCCTTCGATCGCCCCGGGGCACCGACTAAAAGTACGCACTAGCACGTTACATCCTAAGTAGCACACCGAAGAAAAAAACATCCGTAATAACCTCTAGCTGCCCATTTTTTTTAATTGTGTTGAATTTCCATTAAAAGCTCTGCTAAAACCTCTGTAACCATAAACGAATGTTGTAGCAAATGTTTTTTTGATAATTTTGGCCAATTTTATAACACTAAAAACCTCCTTTATAACCTGCGCTAGAGGGTCTTTTCCTTGTAGTGCAATGAGCTTATCTAATACCTGAACTTCTTGATTGTGCTTAAACCAAAAGAAAACTAGATACTATAATGACCAAGGTAATAGAAAATGGGTATGATTTTCACAGTGAAAACATAAATGAAAATTTGGACAATAGAACTCTTCCATTTAGTCAACTATGGGATCATAGAAGACATAGTTTGTTTGATAATTCTCAAGACATTCTACAGTTTTAGATAGCTCATATATGCTTTCTTTAGCAACATAAGACTTCAGTTGTGTGCTATCAAACTCATTTTCAAAAACAAGACATTCCTCCTCAATCTCAAAAGAGAAAGGTAGCACCACCTTCTCTTTGTATTTTGGCGTGATAAAGTTTCCAAAACACTGATCTTGACCATGAAGACTATAGGACTAAATTTGATCATCTAAAACTTCAATGTCTTTCTCAATGTTCTTAGCAAATTCAACCAAAAATTGAATCTTGTCTTCTGAATTGCACTCAAATGACTTTATATAAGAAGACAAGGCCAAAAATAAAATTTCATCCAATTCCTCATTAGTGTGATCATCATTCCATTGCTTAAAACCTTGAATGGAAAGAGAGTCTTCAACCAAATCTGTTTTTTCCATCCACATTTCCAAAAAGATAAGCCAAAAAATTGCAAATGAATTAATAGATCTGACAGGAAAACTTCCAATCCATTGTCTACATTTCCATTGAAATGAATCATAGAACAATCTGATGAAAATATCATCATGTATGACTCTAAGAAGCTCAGTAAAGTCACAAAAAATTGATATATGCTTCAAGATCAAACTCAAATATTTTCCATTAAATTTTGGACCATTCCTTAAAAAATATACATCCTTGGGAAAAGGATTTGGGAAACCATAAATTTATGAAAAATATACATATGCATACCTCGAAATAAGAATGGAAGCATCTAAGTTCTTCACAAGCCTAGTGGAATCACCATGAAGCTATGAATTTTTGAATTCTTCAACAATGGAGTCGCCAAGGTAGAAATGTAGCCTCATAAGCTTTTGAGCTCCTGCTACCTCCAAGAGTTTAGCATCACTGTTTGAGCACCAAATTCGGTAAATATTTCTTCAGACTCCCAGAAGATGCACCAAAATGTTATCACTAAGTTGGTACAGATGGGCCACTCAACCAGACAACCTAGAGTAAGTCTTTCAAGCCAACTTCTGACTGAAAATTATCCTTTTCAGCCTGAGAGGGCTCTCTCAAATAGTAAAAGTGATTTGTTCAAATATGATTAAATCAGATGGATAACTCTGTAATAGTGTCTTGAATGTGTTTTTATGCAGGTGAAAAATGTATAGGGTTTACTACCATTGGGCTTATGGAGTTAGTGTTAGGAAATTCAGTGACATGGTTCTCCTTGTGGAAGTTGAGGCATGTAGATGTTTTAATGAAAGGACAACACACATAGATATAAAATAGCTTAATTATTAAAGGAAGTCATAGCATAATGTACATAAATTCTGAGTAATCAAACATTAAGATACTAAAAGAAAAATATCAAGATACATGGGAAAATTTCTCATGCAAATGCCAAAGGTATCTCAGGTGAAGAAGGAAGCCTAGAGCCATTGTATATTACTGATCACAAAAATTTTACAATAATAGTAGTGTAAAATAAAATCCTCCAACCCTATATTCTTCGAAATACTTCCTATTAATAGGCCTTAGTCCTTTACATTGGATCTGCCTACATGTCTAGATCATCAAACTACTTTGCATGACACCTATCTTAACAAGAAACCAAATACATGGGAATGAAACTGACACCTATTGAATTTATGACTTAGAGACCTACTAGGACTCTTCCACTTATTTATTACATCCACTATCTGAAAACACTACATATTTACATCAAATATGGTTATGTGCTTAAGTGGCACTAACCATGATCAAGACATTAATGTCCCCTCTAAATTAGGAAACTAGTCATCCTATTTTTAAGGAAGCGGAATCATGATAATTATTGATTGTCTTCATGTTGAGCTGGTTAACTAGACAGCCTTGTCGAAGACCAAACCTCCACTAGAATATTCCTCTGTTGGTATTTAAGCTCTCCACATGGCTATCTAACCTCCAATGAATCATCAAAAACAAAATTGTTACGAAAAGTTGTCCGCTGCAGAAACAAGGGAATCAAGGCAATTTCGTAGCGAAGTTTTGTAGCAAATTGACTTCACCTACCTATACTACTATTTATCCCTCTTTTCTGATTTAGATATTTTTTTTAAATCAAATGAGCTAAATAAAAATTTTATCCCTCCTTGATTTTGACTATATCCATGATTTTAAGCAAAAAGTCACCTACAATGATTTTGTAGCGAAATCTAGGATTCGCTACGAAATTTCCTAATTGGCAGAAAACTCAAAAATTGTCCCTTTTTCTTCAAAAATTTTCCTATGGCTCTGTGAGATGATAAGATGAAACATTACAAGGCAAAAAAATTTCAAAATACCTCTTACCCTCCTCAATAAACAACATTTTCCCCTTTAGCAAGTTCATCTACCAATAAAAATGGAGTTGTTTTTTTCTGAAAAATGGGGCTCATAAATGAGCTCCTATCTTCGGATCCTTGATATATGTTGAAAAATAGGAGGAGGTGTTTTTAAATCATTTCGTTCTGAATAAAAACCTCTCTTGGTGTTTTGAACACCATCTCCAGTTGTCTGTAATCTGCATTTTAAAAACATGTCAAAAACAGGAAACATTTGAACTTTGAAAATTGAGCCCAAAGATGTCTTTGAATCTCCCAATAGGTACCACCTGTGAGAAAATTTAAAGAGGTTAATTTTATTTGATATTTTTTTTACAATAATCTCTCTCAATTTTTTATAATTCCTCTCTATTAGCCCAGAAAATACTCTTGGAGTTGACTACTCAAACAGTCAAAAAACAGAGAAATCCCTTTGTATCTTCTTGTAAAATATCATGTAACCAACTTTGATGAAGTCCTCTGCAACACTAGGGTCTTCCATGACCAATTTTAGGTCCAGAAGTTCATATCTTACACAGGAGCCTCCTTTGTTTGTTTTATTTTTCATGGCCATCTTCCTTTATACTACGCTGCCTTTCTTGAAAAAGTGACACCTACAAAGAAACGAATTTGAACAGTAAGATGCTTGCGATGGAGATGGACTTTTCAATGATAATAATAAAATCTTGCATGAAAATATCAAAAGGAGGATGAAAGAGTGGAGATATGGAGACAAGTTTAAAAATAAAATTTGAATATATGAGGAATAATGACAAATGGGAGGAGTGAAAGGTAATGATGAATGACACTTATGATTATGCATGCTTGGATGACTGTCATAACTAATCACATGACTTCACATTCACCTTAAACCTATAAAAACTTGATAGCTCATAATCCTTTTATTAGTGCAGAAAAACATGATTCCATGGCGTTTCAATTATAAACATGGCAGATTCGCTACGGACTGGTCAGGTGAGTCTATAGCGAAAACATCATGTTTGCAGTTATATTCGCTGTCGAATCGGGAAAAATCAAACAAGTGGCCACTATCAAAATTTAAACCAATGCATGTGAACCTAAGGTGGATTTTAATGGATTTGACTATGATGGGCATGACAAATGAACTTTATAAACTTAGGCTAATGTTCAATTCATGAGTTTTCATCAATTTCATGAAACAATTTTATGAGATAAATGAAAACTAGGTTAATGACCTTATCAATCAAAATTTGAAATTTTATGTGATAACACAATCCATGTTTATACTTGACCTAGAGATCTAATTCAATTAGGATTACATCATTTTGAGGAATAATAGGGATATTTTCTATTTTAGTAGAGTTTATAATCAAAAAGTAATTTATGACCATTAATTACTTAAACAAAATGTCTAACAACCCATGTTTTACATCCTTATCGAATCAAAATTCCATGTTGAGGTGGCCAATTGATACACTGGATTTAAGGTCTTCATAAAACTGATTTGATGATGAGCTGTCCAGTTTTATGAGGTGGCATAATGATGAGGTGTTTAGCCATGCCATCCATTTGAAGTATATTATTGAGTTTCCCCATTAAACAGATGACCCAATGATATCCCTGATCCCATTAGATGACTCAACCACCCTTTTTCTGTGTTGACTTGCCAAAAGAGGTAAAAAATGCAAAGCGCTGGAAAAAAAATAGATTATTAGGAACTTCCATAGTGTAATTTCGTAGTAACTTCAAAAACCTATCTTATGCACATTTTTTGACTTTTATGACTTCTAGATGATGTTTCTTGGGTTTGATGAAGTAAATAAATACTCCAGGTCACCCCTTTTCTAAAAATTTTAAAGAAGTTTTTCTTTAAAGAAACCTACAACACTTTCGTAGCGAAAACTCACCTTCAAGCCTGGAGTACACTATGAAAGTACCTAGTTCACTGTCTTTGCTCTTTTCTTCTTTTTTCTTACCTCAAAAACTTTAATGGTTGTTGAGGCCCTGTTATAATAACATAAGACAAAATTTAATTCAAAAATGTGTGGCCTACCATGTTTCATGGATTAACATCATCATCTTGCAGAATCATCTTCAACCCTTTTTTCTTCAACTCTTCTTGCACCATCTCCATCTGTGATTCCAAGCTTTTGAATTGACCTTGCTACTTTCTTCTTTCTGCATGTAATCACATATTTCTTTTAGAAATATTATTCATCATCCTATGCAGGGGTAGTGTCCTATTCAACATTTTCCCTGACTTATTTTCCATCTCATTAAAGAAATCAAGTCGTTTGCTTACTTCCCTTTTGAAATTACCATCTCCATCCTTTCTTGTTTGAAATCTACCAACTCTAATTTGGCTTCCAAGACCTCTTCCCTAGCTTCCTTTAACTTCGTGTTAAGAGCTCCAATTTAGTATTTTCCTCGACTCAGTATTTTCCTCGACCTACTATTTTCCTTTTCTTATCTTGCTTAATTTTTCCTCTCCGCTGAGACATAATTCTTCTATTTTTCTATTTCTCCTTTGATGGCAGCTCTTCTTCTTTGACACCTCGTAGAAACCTTTCATACAACAAACCAATTATTTTACATAGGTGAACCGAGCTTATGATAACCGCCGATCGAACCTAGACCTCTAGACTACGTGAAAAAAATTTGAAGAAACTCACAAGGACATGGCAGGGCTAAATTTCAAATCGAAAATGAATGAATCTAATGTCCCAAATCAGGAAATGCTCATGAATCCGGCAAATGAAAATCCTTTTTCAAGAAAACATTAACAATCAACAACTGGATCTATTCCAGAGATTGAATATAGGGGAATTTACTGGATATGTCACCTCTAAAGAGAGGGTGATATCCAAAGGCTATTTGTGCCACTAGCAGACTCTGTCTATAGAACTATTTTGAAGGATAATATCTCCCTTTTAGGATTATTGACAAGCAGCTCAAGGGAAACGCTGTATAAGAAAAAATATTCAACATAAACATATATTAATGCTTATTTCCTCTCATATAGGTTGTATGTGACTTATATACAGAATTTCAGCTGAAACAAATGAACTAAGAAACCTTAAACATATCTCCCACAAACTAGACTAGCTGAAAACTGCTGAAAGAGGAAGGTTACAGCAAAATGGAAATCCTACTTAAGAATTTGCATAAATTCTTCAGAAACTCAAGAGGAATCAGAAAATTATCAGATCAAAGGTTATATCAGATTCATAGCTCATCATTTGACAAAATCTACAGCAAACATTCCTTCCGAAAGACACCCAAGTGGGGAAAAGCACCAATAGTGACCCAGAAATGCTGTTTCTCTGAGTATTGAGCTACAAAAGTATAAAATAACGGTTTTTCCATTTATATTAGTCAATATTAGATCTGAATGCAATATTATTTCAGAAAAAAATACCAAAAACAAAGTTAAACAGGCCTCCCATGCTCAAATAGCTGAAAATGGACAAAAACCCCAAAACATGCAAATGCCAGAGTTGCTGCAAGAGAAACTGAGCAGTATATTGAAGTAAATACTCAAAAAATGGAGAAATAAATCTTATATTAATATTATATTGCTCAATGAGACAAAGAAACAGAGATCTAATCTCCTTACAATGAAATTATGATCACTCGACAAGAGTTTTCCCACATGCAATGAAAATACAAAGAAGCAGCTGCAAATATAATTGAAAAATGTAGTATGGCTATAGATCTACATAAAATGGCTGCAATGCTATTGATCAGCTCCCGGAAGAAGAAATGAGCTCCCCTTTGGGAAACTAGCTCCAAACCATGGGGATTTAACCCCTTCCACTGCACCTCTATACAAATAACGTAGTATCCTCAAGGGACTGAACAGATATGGATCAAAAGTGCTTGGCCTAACACCTAAAAGTGGAAATTGTAGATCAGAACCTCCCCTTAGATCTCTTGCTACAAGATCTCCAAGAAAAAGCTAGGCATTCCCGCATGAGAAAACCCTTGCACTAAGAAGTGCAGCAACTTAGCTAAATAGCTAAGTATGCAGGAAGTCTAAGAAGACCTCATGAAATTATATTCTCCAATATAAACCCAAATGGTTTCCCTTCCTTCATTATATAGAAAATGTGCTTCTCCTCGAAGGGCCCCACTCCACTAGGGTTTGCTTCCTTGCCAAGCTTCCCTCCTCTAAGATTACGCTGACTCATTAAGTGGGAATATTCTAGATGCTGCGTGGTTGGATTCTAGGCTAGTACATCTTCTTGGAACCTTCCTTGATTGAGCCTCCATGCCTTGTCCCTTTTCATACTCAAGGAATCTTCAAATGGTCTTGCCCTCTATTCACATTGAGCTATATTATTTATGGATCCATTCTTTTAAAGACAAGTTGAGTTGACTTGGTCAACTTAACCTTGTTCAAACATGTGGATGCTTAAGATGGTTATTTCATGGCCCCTTTTCACATTATGAGGGGTTCTTATTCATGCTTGAGTAGTTTTATGAGCCTCCTTTCTCAATTATTCATGCACTTGAATTTATTGGCAAAATTAATGTCCCACTTAGCTATGAGCTAAGTTGGGGACATTACATACTTGGTGTGATGAATGGGTGGACAAAAAACATGATGAAAAGTAAATGATGACCAAGCATGTGTATGAAAAATGATGGCACATAGCGGAATAGAGAAATGATGGGCTAATATTCCCTAACAACTAACTAATTTGACCTATGACAAAAACGCAACCTTTTTCCCATCATTAGCAGATAAGACAAGTTTCATAGCATATGTAGTGTTCGGGAGGTTGAATTCGCTACAGAACTATCAGGGGCTTCTGTAGAAAACCCTAACTGTTTTACACTGATTCAGCTGCGGATTTTGGTGGAAGTGCCAAGTGTACATAAGTGACCAAATTTTCTCATGCATGATATGTTTTAAGATTTCCTTTGACATGACCCATATTCACACAAAAAATGACTTTCAAGATGACTCACATGTGCACTTTTTTTAAAATTTGAATTTCAAAGACCTTAATCAAACCTAATTGACCCAACCTAATTAACTTAAGACCAACCTAGACTAACCTAATTGTTATCATGGATAACACCCTATATAGAGTGATTAATCCACTTTTTATACCAATATATTCTAAAATTTGTAAATTATAGTGCCTTGTCTCTCTAACAAAGGAAAGAAATGCATGTATCTCCACAAAGAGGTAAATGCATGAAACAAGAAGTGTAAAGTAACTTATTTATATCCGTGTTTACTATAGGAAATAACATTTTTTTTTAACATGGGTGAGTCATCATCATTAATAATGTATTCTTCTCAATGTTAGTGAAAAAAGGGCATGTCTCTTTGTTGAAATGGGTGAGGATTTCTTTCCATTGTAGTTGGGGTCTGACAAAATTACTCAACACAAACCCAGTAACATTTTTAAAGATGGTCAATTAATTTTGTTATTTTTTGGTGTTGTGTTATTATATTAACCTAAAATAAAATTCAAATCATGTAAATTAGAGAAAATAATACAAGAGTATTCAAATTTGATCATGGTTATTTTATACTGTGGTTTCAAATCCATTCATATGTTAGCTATGATTCTTGCAAATTATTCCTCTCTATCTAATTTCCTTTCCTTTGAAATGAAGAAGAATGTACATATAACATCAGGGTTAATGCATTAAATTTGTTGTTTAAATATTATGATTTCATCTACTCCTAAAAGTTGAACCCAATGAAGCATGAAGAAAAATGGAACAAAATGGAGGAAGACAAATGTTGTTGGCACACATATGTATATATAATATATCTCTACAAGTTTAGTGTTTTTTCTTCTTGTTCCATCTCCATCTATAGTGATGATTCCCAAATGGAATAACACCCTCTATGCAACCTTTATGATCCTATGTTGTTGCAAAAATAGATTTTCGACATTTGATATAATTATTTCTTGGTATTTATATTTTTACGCTTGATATAGTAACTCTCATATTTGCCTAATATTATTGAAGAGAGTTAATGACATGGAGGATGGATTTATGTCAAAATATGTTAATTGTGCTTTAATTTTCTAGATATATATTGTGTGAAATATTTTGAAACCAAGTTGAAATTTGAGAAAAGAGTATTAGGGTGAGGATATAAAGACTAAAAGTCCAAAGGTGAATGTTGATGAATGAGGGGAAATGTCAAAATATATTTCATAAAAAAATAATAAATAATTAAAAATCAAATTAAATAAGAGTATTTTGTTAATTGTAATGAGAAATTTTTATAAATAAATTTTTTTTAGCCAAAACACATAGTTGGAGTACATCACAATGAATGTTACAAGGAGATGAACTGATCAAGGTTGTGGTTCTTGTCGATGTAAGGAAGCATGGAAAGGTGTTCCTACAAGACTACCCCCTCCATTTTTTATGATTTGGTATACCCTCAATGCTCTATAGTGGCATATAGCTTTATTGTTACATATTAGACTCAATTTCATTCCACAATTCAATTGTAACGGACAATAATTCTGCATCATGCAATAGTTTTCATTTTCAAAATTCAAAGATAAACTATTATGCATATGACTATGGCTACTTCCAGGTTTAGAATAAACATTAGAATGAAGGAAGTACATGAGCTACACAATATTGAATTTACTTTATTTTATAACCACTACAAGTTTGTCATAGAAGCTCATATTTCAAGGCCTGGTTGAGTTTATAATGAATAGATATTTACAATGTGTGAAGAGGCTTATTAAATAGTAGAGTAAATATATTATAGTTAATGAATAAATGGTTGTTATATTTGTATTCTTAGTATATAATATATGAGATTATCTTGTAGAAATTTCTGAATAATAGCTGAATTATTCACCGAGATTATCCTCGATTACACACTATTTAAGTTTCATGCATAATACATAACCTCTTCTACAATTGATCATCAATATGCGGAAATAAAAGCATTTACGTACACATTAAAACATAATCAAGCACACATATAACACAGTATGTAATGGGGAAAGCATACAGCTGAAAACCCCCAACTATCTGTATATTATAATGATAGAGAACATGTAACAATACATAGCACAAAGCTCTCATAGATGTCAACACTATCTCACATGCTACACACAAACTAGCCCGGAAGATGAACAAGTCACAGGTTTAAATCTCCTCCACAAGTCTGCCTGCCTCTACTGCGCAATCCAAGATGAATAATTATTAGATCCAAGTTTGAATCCCACTAGCTTGTAATGCGAAATCCTCATTGGCAATCTCAATCAATGTGTGTGCAAATCTCATGCATAGCCATGGTCACAACTGATAGTAGACTCACCCTTTCACCCACCTCTAACACTGGTCTCCACTGAACTGTCCATGCATTGCAGTTAATTGATGTGTTATTTAGTTGATTTATGAGTTAATAATTAGTGAATTAATTAATAATTAATTCACACCACTCATCACTAGTGTATTTATTAGTTAGACTAAATACAACTATTTCAACTAAGTTAAACCGAACACAACTCCACCAACTCTCTCATCAACTCCACCAAACTCTGCCATATGAGTTCTAACTGAAGTAAACCATGCAATAGCTCAACTAACCCTTAGGAAAAGCGTATTTCCTTCTGTCAGATGCATGTGCCACATCCAAGCATCAAACTAAAGTGCTCCAAGAGGATAAGATAATGTTTATAGTCTAAATATTATTAAGGATTAATAATATTTGACTGTTCTATTTTTAGCCCGGCAGTCTAAAAATAGAAACCGCCCAATGTCTAAAAATAGAGGTCCATCTATTTTTACCAACTCGACCAATCATCCATAAATAGCATCCTGCAACTCATAGACCATGACCCATATGTCTAAAAATAGACATAGTCTAAAAATAGACTTTGCGCCAAAAATAGCCTGCGGGCCCACTTAGTGAAGGCGACTTCTTTTCACTAAGCTCCATCATCTTGTTGCATTTTCAACACTCCCTCTCAACAAGATATGGATTATCTTCAACCCCTATCCTGCCTCTGTGGTATTCGAATTTGCTCCTGGTGAGCGCCTTCGTCAAGATATCAGCATCCTGATCCTCCGTGGGAATGTATGAAAGTAACATGATTCTCCGCTGCACACAATCTATGATATGATGGTACCTGATGTCGATGTGTTTGGATCTATCATGAAATACTGGATTAGTCGAGAGTTTAATGCAACTCTGGTTATCACAATAAATCACAGTAGGCTCCAAGTGTGACCCGAACAACCCGACCAGGATCTTCCTCATCCATATGGCCTCGCATGCAGCCAAGCTTGCTGCCATATACTCAGCCTCTGCTGAACTGAGTGCCACGGATCTCTGCTTCCTGCTGTACCAAGAAAGTGCTGTCGACCCGATATTGAAGATCCCTCCATATGTTCTCTTTCTGTCCGTTGGGCTCCCTACCCAATCTGCATCCGTGAAGCCGCATAGCTTCACCTCATCCTCTTGTCTGTACCACAAGCCATATCTCGATGTGCCTCTAAGATAACACAATACATGCTTGCCTGCCTTCCAGAAGAGCTTGGTTGGCTTAACCATAGCTTGTGAAAGCTGGTTAACAACATAGCATATATCGGGTCGTGTATTGACCAAATACATAGCTGTTTTCCACCAATATCGTCCTTGATGGCACATCCACTACCTCATTGAAGTAGCATCCTCCTTCTCAACTTCGGGGAAAGTATCAACAGGCTTGCGGCCATGCATGTTGAACTTCTCCAGTATCTCCCGGGCATACTTACCTTGAGAAACAAACAGTCCACCACTGCGCTACTAATTTTCCAATCCCAAGAAATAATGAAGGAGGCCCAAGTCCTTCATCTCAAGTTGTTTTGCAAGATTAGCCTTGCATGAGTGTATCAACAGTTCATCGCCCATCAAAATCAAATCATCACCGGTCACCGATGATCAACCAACACCCTCCACCACAATCTGGTATAGGTTTGGATCCACCTCACTCTTGGAGAATCCAAGTCTGGTAAAATAACTGTCTATCCATGTGTACCAAGCACGCGGTGCTTGTTTCAACCCATACAACGCTCTCTTGAGCCTGACATGCGACTCACTGCTGAAGATCTCGAAACCTTCGGGCTGCTCTATGTACACCTCCTCCTCAATGACTCTGTTGAGGAACACAGTCTTCACATCCATCTGATGAATGTGCCACCCCATCTGCACTGAGAGAGCTAGGATTGTCCATATGGAAGAATACCTTGCGACAGGTGAAAAGGTCTCCTCATAATCGATCCCCTCAATCTGTGAGAAGCCTCAGGCAAAAAATCTTGCCTTGTACTTCTCCACACTCCCGTCAGCCGCCTGCTTCACTTTGTAGATCCATTGCGATCCCACCACTGATTTCCCCTCCGGTCTTGGGACAATCTCCCATGCACTGTTTCTGACAATCGAATCATACTCTTCCACCATGGCATCTACCCATGCAGGGTCCTCCATAGCTTCCTTGAAAGAGGATGGCTTTGTCACGACACATTTGCTCACAAGAGCCATGTATCCAGTGTACCGGTCCGGTGACTTTCTCTTTCTGCGCTGTGCTGTAGGTGGTCCTACAACCTTCTCTGCATCTTGAGCCAGTCGCTCAGCTTCTGTAGTGTGCTTGCGCCCTCTGATGGTTGGCGCTACATGAGTGGTCTCTTCCACTCCATGAACCTCATCTTGTGGCTGATCCACATCCTAAAGCTCATCCTTAGGAACTAATAGCTCCTCATCTGCATGCAAGTGTGGCTCCCTCTCAAGCGAACACTTCATGGCTTTCTCCTCCTGAAATTTGATATCCCGTCGCACAACAGTCTTGCGACTGTCTGGAAAATACACACGATATTTGTGGGGTGTATCAGTGTACCCCACAAATATCCCAACCTCTGCGGTCGGCTCCAGCTTCTTCTTGGCATCCTTCGTCACATGCATGTAGACAGGTGAACCAAAAATCCTCAAATGGGAAATATCAAGCCTCTTACCAGAAAACACCTCCTCCGGTGTACTCATGCCAAGTATCTTGTGAGGACAATGGTTCTGCTCATATACTACAGTATTGCATGCCTCCGCCCACAAGTGAAGGGGTAGGCCCTGATCATGCAACATCGCCCGTGCAGCACCCACGATCGTTCTATTCTTCTGCTCAGCAACCCCGTTCTGCTATGGGTTATGAGGTGCAATGAGCTCTCTCCAAATTCCTTCTGCGCTGCAAAAGTCCTTGAATTTGGCAGAGATGAATTCACCACCATTGTCACTCCTAAGAGCCTTAACATGCTTCCCCGATTCCTTCTCCACCAGCGCCTTGAACTCACAGAACTTTGAGTATGTCTTGCTCTTCTTCTGCATGAAGAAGATCCAGCACTTCCGAGAATAATCATCAACAAAGATCACATAGTACTTGTGCTTTGCTGTCGAAGTTACTGAGAAAGGTCCACACACGTCTATGTGGATTCTCTCAAGGATCATCCTAGCGCGACTATCCTTCTCGTGAAAGGTGGCTTTCACAAATTTTCCC
>MU968403.1:3196157-3433591 GCA_034641835.2 Pinus albicaulis | reverse complement strand
TCCTTGGTCTACACCTAGTATTCAATGTAGATCGCCTTCGTCCCTACTTCCCACCTCTTTTGGACACCTTTGACATTGTAGAAGAACTCACGAAATCTATCTCAAAATCTACACCACAGAAATCTCCAAACTATTAAACTTTCTTCCATGTTAGTGTCGACTACTTTTCTATAAACAATTGAGTGTATGCATATACTGACAAGTTTAATGGCACTTGCTTAACTGCTTCCCTAGTAATGATTTCAATGGTATCTTTTGAAGCAACTCTCTTTGGTGCCATGGTAACACTGACTACTAGAGAGAAGTGCTCAATAACAGCGGTACCTAGGGGATAGAAAAGACACTTATGGAAAGAAAATACTTTAGCAAATCTACCTTCAAAGCATGATCAAGCATCAAAGTGGGCAAATAATGAGATGGATTGTGTAGTTTTTATAAACAAGGGAAACCGACTGATTGTGGGAACTTTAAACTATGCAGTCCCAACAACCAAGGGTAACGCCCGAGGCTTGAGACTGTGCAATGTGCAGTTCAGACTGGGGAATTGATTGGGAGAGAATGCACATTGCACAATCAAAATGTCCAAGTAAACGAAATGAGCCCTACAATTGCACAATGCACAGTTGGGCCAGCCTGTACTACGTATTGCGCAGTTCCAAAGGCCAATATCTTGGCTTGAGCCTTAGGATTGCTTAGTTCCCAGTTAGGAAAAGTGAAAACCGACAAAGGAAAATGAAGATTTTCCCGATGGACGCGTGGAAAACGAGCACCTCTAAGTGATGATGTGGGCTTAAGTGAAGATATGACTAAGTATGAATGACTCAATGTAGATCAAGTGGAGAAACTGAACAAATGGGAAGAAAATAAAATCGGTGAGGAGAGTCATCGCAATGGCGACCATCGGTTCAAAACAAAGAAACCGATGTGTCACTTTTGAAAGGAAAAAACAACTTGAAAAAAAAATTCTACAAGCTAAAAAAAGTTAAAATGTCAATGCGCATGAAGATAAATAATCAAAACAACACTCACACAAGAAAAATGACAAAAAACGACAAAATATGATACAAAACAAAACTCACGCGGAAAAGCAACGACGACTGCACCGAAGGTTCCTTGATATCCTTGGGAATGTTATAGATCCAATATCAAATGTGAAAATGAGCTCTCGGTGCATCAATTAAATAGATTTGGGAAAATTAGGTTTTATGATGCACATGCCTAATATCAAGGGAAAATAGACACTTGGAGGAAGTTTCTAAAAATAACGAATGTGCCTCCTTCAAGATACTAAAAATAGATCCCTATTTTTTAGGGATGTTTTTTCACTTTTTAGTTTTTTTTTTCTTTTTTTCTTTTCCGAAAAACTTGCCATGCACACTGTTGGGAAAGATTGCGCAATTCCGAGGAACTAGGAAACTTTCCAGCTTAGTGCACTGGGAAATTTTTGAGCTCAGTGAGGGATTGCATAGTTTTTGGGCTCAGTGTTGGGCTCTTCCATCATGAGTGTGTATTTTCTCAACTCAAGGTTGACTGCCAATCTGAACTGTGCGATTCCAATCATCAAGGTCGCTTTCCCTCAAGGATTGCGCAGTTTCTGGAGGCAATCCCATAAATACTGCAAGATCAAGTTAGGAGGTTATCTTGTGACTTAGAAATATTAGTTAAGTGTGAAAAAAAGTGAACACAAGCACAAATAAAAAGGATAAGTCTCAATCAAAGCATGGATACTTGATAGTAGTGTAAGTTAATCTTCTACGGATAGGAATTAAGGCTCCAAAATCGAAGCATAGGAAAACATTTGGAGGGTTGTTGTAGCTGCTACAACACTGGTAACACACTGGTAGAACTCCAACTCTCTGTATGGATCTTGTCTCATGCAAAAAAGGTCTAAATCTTCTGGAAATATTGCTCGATTCATTGATTACCACGACTTCTTCACTTATTTTTAGTTAAAGACGTAGTCTCTACCATTCTACTCATTTGTGACACACTAACTAAGCTAAGTTTAACTGATTTGTTTCGATTATGGATGGGGAGTATAAAAATGCACAAGTAAAATAAATTTTCATAGTCTTAATTTTCATCTCTGGTGGTGTTGCTCTAGTGACTAGAAAGCCTGGAAAATACCCTGATGGAGTCACTTCAGGAACACAAACATTGCTCCTCTTCCAACGAGCCTGGATATTACTCCGACGAAGTTTCTTGCTTCAGTTATCCATGCAAGAATCCTTTCTCTTCTTTCACCCTTGATTTTATTTTTCATTCTTTCAGTTTTTTTTTCAAAGAACTATGCATATGGAATTATTTATTTCATTGGGCAAAAGAGGGATCTCGAATTATTAAGAGCATAAGACGTTGTTCCTTCAGAGAAGGATGTTTTATACGCCTCTGACATACTTGTTAAGGTTTTCATCCCCTCCTTGATCTACTCGACTTAGTTGACAAGGATTAATAAAAAAGATAAAAGACCGATTAGAGTAGGGAGTACTAATTAAAATTCAAACATCGTGATTTCACTGTGATTTTCTCCAACAAGGAGCATATTTTCTATCAGAGTATCGTCGACTAAAATAATGCAAGATTCACGCAAAGAGAGGGAATATATAGAAAACCAAGCATTGATAGTAGTACAACTTCCTCTTGGGTTTCAACATGCTTGCTTCAGAAGCCAACCATGATCCCATGTAGAACCTATCCTATAACTAAAAAGAAATGAAACAAAAGGAAAGAAGTGAAGCAGAAATCAAATCAAAGTAAGGAAAATCAATGATTACAACCAAGAAAAGAAAAATCACTCCTACTCCTAACCTAAACATAGCATGGGGCATGCTCACGTGAAGTGATTGATGAACACCATCATTAGGTATATGTGGAGGGGTTAATTGTTACCTTTTTAGCCTTATTAGTCTCTGTTTCTCACATTTAATTACATTATGGTCATATGTTGCTTAGTATAGATGGTGATTAAGGCTTGTCATACTTTTAATGCCTAATATGGTTTAAATGTAGGATAATCACAAAGATATGCCATTTTTGTTGAATATTGTGCAATCAAAGCTCGAAGTAGACAACAAGGATACATTAAAGGGGGGTTGACCACCTCCTTAACTCCTAAAGGCAGCCAAAGGATCCTCGAGATTCTCTCCAACAACTCGAAATCAAAGGCAACCAAGCAAGTGGAAGACCAAGTGAATGAAAGTTCCACTTCTCTTGCAGTCAAAGGGGAAAAATAACCTAATTTTTAGGGATTTGTTGGTAGCTACCCTTTAGTTATAAATAGGGTCGAGCAAGAGCTCATTAGGATTCAAATTTTGGAGATAACTAGGAGACTCTTAGCTCTGGTAATAGAATTTTGTGACTTTCATGGTTATGTAATGAGATTGTTTTTGCAATAAAATGAGTACTCAATTTATTCTTCACTGGTTTCGTTTCAAAGATCCGAGCTTGTGGGTTAGGGGCCAATCCATTGGCCTCAGTCTCTCTTGTGTATTTATGTTTATTTTCCATGCCATTATAGCTAGTTTATTTCATGTCTTGTATTTAGTTTGCTTACATTTCATTTTGTTGTGTTTAGTTTTCTTCCATTTCATGTTTTTGTAGTTAGGATCTTGTAGATCATGGTATAATAGCATATAAAACTCCAAAGTTGTGTGTCAAAGCCTCCCTCTCTCACCTCTTTCATTAGAGCTTGAGGAGGGTAGATCTTCACCACAGACCCAGAATTTCTTTTAGTTTATGATTTCTTGGAAAGAAGAGATAGGTTGTTGTATTTATCATGAACATGTGATAAATGTTGAGTTAGGTTTCTGAATCAAATGCACAAGTAGGTTTGTTTATTAAATACAACTCATCTTTTCCACCATTTTCATCATAGATTTGTCAATGTGAATTGCATGAACGTGTAGTTTGCTTGAAGGTTTGAGTAGAGAAGCTGAGGAGGACTCCACTGACATCCCTAGCTTCAGTTTCCACCCTTCACCAACCTACTTTCAACAAAATCGCCTTTAACCCTGTTTTTTGAGATCTTCACCAAAACACCGAGAGCTACCCTGTATGTGCAAGATGGTATTTGAAAGAAATTTTGAGCTTGGCCAAGGGGTTGGCCACCTTCCATCCACCTAATTACACCTTCATCCCACCTTTCCCACCCCTTTCATCATCATTTCTGGCCTAAAACTACCCTCAACATGTTTCCTGTAGTGTTTCAGGACATTTGTAGCACTATAGGAAACCTTGTAGCAGATCATGTAGCAATGCTAGTTAGGCACTTCTTCAGCCTAGAAACCATCTCTCACCTCAACTAGAATTGACACAACCTCCAAGAAACCTTCAAATCTGAATCTATGAGTCGAAGACCTTCTTAAGCCACCTCATCGCCTCCTTCTTTTGCTGCAAAACAGAGTATTTACAAGCATATTTAGCTTAAGAATAGATGCATTGTTAAAACATAGTATTCAAGCATGAAGTAGTTAGAGGTTAATTACCCATTTGGCCCAGCAATGTATGCTTAGATCAATTTCCCTTTCTGCAATTTTAATTCTGCAATTTACTTTATGAATGCCACTTAGTTTAACTCTATTTCTTGCTTTAGCCTAATTGTGGATTTCCTTTCTTGAAAATAGCTAGGTGTGTCATTATGATTTAGAATAGTTTATTTCTTGCTGATAAAGTAATGGTATTGAATTATTTACAGTCTTAGGTTTCATTCAAAAGTGTGACAGAATTCATCCCCTAGAAGTAGCCCTAGCAGTAGCACCCCTTCATATGACTAAGAAGAGGATGGCATGAGTGGAATGCATCTGCTATGTATATAGAACTGTCACTTCCAAGTTTTTACGAACCCCGGGTTGATAAAGTAAAGTAGAGTAGCCTTTAGGAGTTGCAGCACTCTTGATGCAATACTAGGGCTCACCAATTTTTGGCATTGTTGTCAGGGGAGGTGTCTAAGTAGATGCTTTGATTCTGTTTTAGCATTCTTTTCTGCCTTTATTTTACATTGAGTTCCAAAATATTGAAAAACACAAAAATAATTTTTCTTTCATGCCTCGTAGGAGTAGGGATAACCAAGGCAATTTTTGATCAAATACTGCCACATCCCCACACACTCACCCTTCACTCTTCTTCAGTGACTGTAATTTTGAACACACCATAGGTGAGTCTCTTGAAAACTTTGAAGAACCTATTGGAGAAGAAGAAGAAATTGCTTCACCTAAGGAACCTGCTTCACCAATTCAAGCCATGGCTGAGACTGGGACCCAAGGAGTCTTTCCCATTAGAGAAATAGATGGGGAAATTAGGATGAAGAACATCAGTCCCTCAGCCCTTCCCCATTTCTATGGAATTACCTTCGAGGATCCTGACACCTTCATGTTCAAATTTTCTGTTGTTTGCAAGACTTATGACTATGCCTCAGAGGACCAAAAGTTGAAACTGTTCCCATCCACCCTCAAGGATGCAGCCTTGCGTTGGTTCATGGGTTTGCCTGGGAAAAACATCACTACCTGGGCATAGATGCAAGATTCCCTTAACAACAAACACAGGTGCTATTGTAGATCCAAAAAAACTAGGGAGGAAATATTTATGATGACTCTAGGACCTGATGAATCCCTAGAGGATTATGAAGAAAGATTCCAGTTAAACTACAAAAGAGCCAATTGCGCCCTTGATCCCATATCACTTAAACTGGTACTTCTCTGAGGGATCACGGAGGAGGTGATATTAACCCTTAATATTCTATTAGAAGGAGACATCTACGAGATTCCTTATGAGGACATCAAAAATGTCTTTAGGAATCACTTTAGGGCAGCTAAGAAGAAAGGTAGAGCTATCCAAAGCATGACCAACACCCCTTATTCTTCTACCTCCATCAAGCATGAGATTGGAAATATGTTGGAGGACTTAAAAAGTGAGATGTTCCATACCTTTTCTCTGCAAATGGTCACAATGCAGATCAAGAGGAAGCAAAAATGGCCTTGGCTATCTTCTACCCTAGATGCACTAGAAAACAACCTTAGAATGAACGTACACTAAATTTCATAGAGGTTTTCTTAGTCTGTGGAGAGAATCATGCCACAGATAAGTGTCCCTCCTTACCTAGGCTCAAAGTTGTATATGAAGGTGGGGAAGTAGGACTAGAGCAACTCTATTTCATAAATTAGAGAAGGCCTCAAGGGCCTTAATCATATTAGCAGGGAATGTAAGGTGCACCTTACTCCTATTATCATACCAATAAGAATGCACCTATGCAATATTGGTACACTTCCACTCCACCATCATGGCCTACACCTCCTACTTGGCCTTGCAACCCTCCATATCACCCTTAGCCTTTCAACCAATCATTCCAGCAGTATGTTCCTCAACCACCTCAGTGGAGTAACCCATCACAAGGCTAGAGGCCCCAACATAATCAACCACCTCCCTTACTACCTCCACCCCAACCTCAACCTCAGCTCACATATTCTGCTCCACCCAAGCTTCCTCAGATGCCTGCACAATCCAATTCAAACTTGAAAAACAAGTAGGCACAAAAGGTTTACATTGGAGAGACATCCTATCCAGATTATGATGTGGAGATACATGAGATAATCTTAGGTTGAGAAGAGTAATCCTTGAAAATGATTCTCCATCTCCACTTGTAGAGGTTGAGGAGGAAAAGGAAGAGAGTAACAATTAGATCCAACAACCTCCTTTCCTGAGCGCTTGATCCATTCTAGTTAACACACCTTAGAGGAGTTTGAACTTCTGGGAGAACTGAAAAATTTGTGTGTGAAAATACCCCTTCTCCGAGCCTTTAAGAAACCTAGGATAAAGAAGAAAGATACCCTCACCATCAACGTAGTAGGACAATTGTCCGGCTTAATGTTAGGAAGGGTGATCTTCCCAAAGTACCTGGACCCTAGTAGTTTAGTTGTGGATGTACACATAGATGGTGTCATAGTCCCCAATACTTTGATTGATCTTGGGGCTACCATCAATGCAATGACCAAGGAAACTATGCTTAAACTAAACCTCCAAGGGACTTTGAGGAAAACCACAACAATTTTTCAACTTGTAGACTGGTCATTATGTTTTTTTATTGAATTAGTTTTTTAATAATTAATTAAAACCCTGTCTTTATTCCAAATATTTATCATGATTTACATTTATGTCCATTGCCATTTAAAGAAAGTTCATTATTTGTATTTTATATTGATATGAAAATATAATTTAGAGAATTTATTTATATTCTATGTAGATATAAAAATATAATATATGATTCCACACATAAATCACAAAACATTCAGCCACCATAGAGCAAGTTTTCCTTTTTTCCATAGTTATATTTTGTAACTAATTGATTATATTTCCCAACTTGGTCAATGATTAACCTTAAGCCATGGTGGGGACATATTTCCCAACTTGGTCAATGATTAACCTTAAGCCATGGTGGGGACTTACTCATCAATAGTTATTAACAACAATGAAGATTTATAATAAATTAAATAATTAAAATATTAAAATGAAATATTGAATTTTAAGTGTTAGAAGGTTTTTTATTTAAATTTAAGGTTAACAATAATGAAAATTTATAATAAATTAAATATTTAAAATATTAAAATGAAATATTGAATTTTAAGTATTGAGGGTTTTTTATTTAAATTTAAGTTGGATGAAGATCTAATGATTTATTTTTATTTTTTAATTGAGAGTTTAAACTGATTCTGAAGGGAATATGTTGAGCATATGCTTTCTCTCTATTCTTATCAACCACTAGTGTATTACAGAGTTTGTTAGGTTATATTGACTTCTAATAAATTTTAAAAATTAGGTTCGATACTCTCCTATTATCAATTTCTTAGGAATTTGAGATTATTCCAATTCTAATAAGTTTCTCCAAGATAAGTTACTCATTATTATTTATAACATTCATTTATGTATAAGAAAATTTTATTTAGTAAAATGTTCCACTACTTTTAATAAATTTAAAAAATAATATTAGTGCCACTTGGCTTTCCACCCACCAATTTCCTAGAGATTTGAGATTAGTTCCTCCATAACAAATTCCTCATTATTATTTATAACATTCATTTATATAAAAACAAATTTTATTTAGCAAAATGGTCCATTTTACATTAAGATGGTAATTTCTTTTTTTTCTCAAGTTAAAGTTGACCCATAATCTTTTTGTACATGGTTAACCACATAAATATGTGCATTAAAGCATTCTTTGTGTTAACAACAATAAAAATTTATAATAAATTAAATAATTAAAAATATTTAAAAAATATTCAATTCTAATACAAGTAATTAGTTTGGTACAACTAAGGAGGAAAGCAACAACAATTTAGAGGGTTGTACCCTGTCATGATTTCATGGTGATATTTTATATATATTTGATGTCAAGTTTAAAAGAAATGTTGAGATATTTATAAAGTTAAAAAAAAAAAAAAAAAAAAAAAAGTTATATGTTGAAATATCTACACATGAAAAAAAATTCAAAAAAATGTTTTTTATAGTTTGATGAATAACCATATACAAATAATTAAAAATGGTATTGTTTATAAAAGTTACAATTTTGAAAGTTTTTTTTTTCAAAAACATTTGATCATCAAAGTGTTTGAATTGTTTTTTAATAATAGCACTATCAAAAATTTCTTAGACACCCAAAATCCTGGAGCTTTGACACAAATTTCCCAAAGTTTCTACCCAATTTTACCAAAAACATACCAAAATTTTCACTATTTTCGACAACTCTATTAAAACCGCCATGGGGCCACGATGACTGTGCAACGTCATTGATTACGTAACTTCATGAGAAACTTTCGACAGAAACGATGTTTCGGTGATTGATAACCAATAGCTAAGCATCACAAGGTTCGAGAGAGATTTCGAACGGCCAAGTTATCCTATCTTCACGGTTAAGCCACCCACCATAACCTTAGACAACTCTATTAAAACCGCCATGGGGCCACGATGAGTTGCAACGTCATTGATTACGTAACTTCATGAGAAACTTTCGACAGAAACGATGTTTCGGTGATTGATAACCAATAGCTAACCATCACAAGGTTCGAGAGAGATTTCGAACGGCCAAGTTATCCTATCTTCACGGTTAAGCCACCCACGTGACCCACGCGTCCGGTGGAACTCACAGAGCGTCACAGCAACCACAGGGCATCGTGGAACTCACAACTCCAACATTACTTCTTCTCCCACATCTTTCATTTGCGTGCTCTTCAAGAAAAATTTTGTTATTAAAGACATTTGAACAAGCTCCGTATTGCAGTTTGCAAAATAGTTGCCCTTAGGTTTTGTGGAAGAAAGTAAGGGTTTCATTTGAAGATTCTCTGTTCCACCTCAACCTTGACACTGCGAATGGCGATTCCGAAGACCGCAGCCGCAGATTTAAAATGGATGGAATTCGCCACTCCGCGTAGGGTATGCGTCGGAAGACGGCGACCTTTTGAGAAAACGTTGGTCCCTATTGCAGAAGAGCGGATTCTCAGCAATGGCGAACTCACCGATGGCCTTTTACTCTCTGCCTTTCCTGCGGTCTGTGGCTTCAAAATGGAGGGCGATGATAGAATATTTCCGTCAGGGGAATCTTAACTTTTTAAAGATATGACTGCCGCCAAAATCTTCTAGAAATTCTGCGCTGCGGAGATCTGAATTGTTTGCAGTATTTGAAATCACGGTATTGCTTTACAGATATCAGAGTCGTTTGCAGGGATTGAACTGTGATTTGGACATTGTATAATATCATGTGAAGTACCCAGGAAAGTAGAAGTAATTTTTCAACTTTCATATGCTCTGCAAGGAATATATCTGTACAGAATTTTGTAACAAAAGTTGGTTTGAATACTTCATTTTATTTTGTTTCCAACTTTGGTTTATGTACTTAGTTTCCCTGAAATTTACTTAATTTCATTTAAATTTTGATAAGAATAAGTTGAACGGTATAAATTTGAATGGCTCTCTTACTTTTTCCCTCATTTCTTTGAAATTTATTGAAATTCCCGATGTTGGAGTGCATAAATTTGACCTTCATTGAAATTCCGATGTTGGAGTGCATAAATTTGACCTGCACTCTTCAAGTATATGTTTCCCTTGTAAAATCATTAGTATATGTTTCCCTTGTAAAATCATTATTTGAAAGACTGTATAAGATTTACTTTTACTTTTTATCTTGATGCAAACATTTTATTTATAACATAATTAAACAATTACGAATTTTTAAAATGAAACTGCTATCGCTCAAATATTCATATTATATTTTTCGATTTTTATAATAAATAGAAATAGTTTATGTAAGAGCGTACTGTAGTTTGCTTACATTTTTCAATTTTTATAATAAATAAAAATAGTTTCTGTAAGAGTGTATTGTAAGTTTTGTCGTGCTTACAGTTAGTTGAAATCTTTTTTAAAATCTCTTCTCGACTCTTATTTTTCCAATCTTCGATTTTAAGATCTTATTTTTTCCATCTTCGATTTTAAGATACAAATGTATTTTTTTTTTTGCATATTTAATTATATTTATTATCATATTATTTATTGAAAAAATACATATAAGTTGATTAAAGTGTGTAAGTTTAAGAAGTGATGATTGAGGTCGTGTATTCATTTCACTTTTTCATTTTTGTGAGCATCACTTGATGTAATGACTGCTAAGTGGACTATTCAAAAATCATGAGAAATTAGTCAATTACTACTGCCTCTCATAAAATAATCATAAATAAATGACTTATTTAACCCAATTAAATCCCAAAAAATAATATATAATATAATATAGTTCCAAAAAATCACTCAATACTTAAATAAAAAATTATTTAATATTTATAATTTATAAAATTATAATATATGCTAGCAATATAATCAATAAAAATTATAAAATTATAATATATGCTAGCAATATAATTAATAAAAATAATTTAGTTTCTAAAAAAATATTAAAATTACTTTCAAAGTTTTAAAAAAATGAGATCAGTTGATAAGATTGAATCCATATCTCACCAATAATTTATCATTTATAAAATCTTAGTATATACATTATTAATAAAAATATATAAAAAAATACAAAATATTAATAACAAAATATAATAATTAAAAAATAAAAATTGCAGACGCAATTTCACACCAAATATTTGCATACTACGAACCTTACCTATTTCATGCATTTTGAAAATGAATGTTGGCTATGATTTATGTTGTTAATGGTTATAAATCAGCTATCTCAGCGCAGGCCACTAAGGCATGCTAGTTGTCTAAATCTCAAATGATCAATATATTTTTGTCCACCGGATCTACTAATTTATTCGGAATATAATTTGGCAATTTTTTGGATTGCAAAGTTTTAAATTTGTAGTATTTTCATTACAATTTTAACACATTGGAAATAGATTTATCATAATCAAAAATATTTGAAGCACTCTAAATTCGACAACTGCACAACTGTAACTTGATTTTTAAAAATTCCAACTTCATTCGACCAAAAATCTAGAAAAAAACAACAACATTTACAAAGTGAAATTGTTTACTGTTTACACTGCGGGATGACTTTATAGTATGACTGCGAGAGCGCCGCTTAAGCATGTGAGTGCTAATTCTCAAGTCATAAATATATTTTATAATATACGTATGTGGTATTAATAAATGTTAATTTTAATGGTTAATAGGATGGTTTTAAAATTTAATTTTATGTTAATAGATTACATAAGTAAAAAAAATACGGAATATCTGAACCGCATACCACATACAACTCAATGTAACAATTTTACCTAAAACCTCTATGTGGGCATAAAATAATTATGCACAACATTTTGATAAGGAGGCAATGGACAAAAGTAAGAAAAAGTTAGTGGCAATTATGCATAAATCTTCACGATAAATCAAATAAGCTAGACATCACAAATTGAGTTCTTACGAGTGTTGGAAGAGTTATGGTGTTAATTATATATCAAAATTGTTAAGATTGATGATGAAGATGTTTTTTTTGGGTTGATATATTGTGATTTTTTATTATTTAAAAGTGTTTTTTTTTTAAAACGGTAGGTTATGATTATAGAATTTTGTTCTAAGAAAATCAAAGAGAATCTAATTAAAAATAATGGAGAATATTGTATTATTGGAGAGAGTTTGTTTTTTAGTTGTACAAGTGTCTTAGATTAGGATTAGTTTCTATTTTCTAGGAGTTAGTTCTAACCTCCCTAAATTGATGTAAACCTATATATTTCTAATTTGATGATTAATTGAATAGAGCATTTTTTTCTTGGGAAATCTCTAAGTGCAGCTTGCTCACTTGTGAGCTGCTAGTTTCACTATATAAGTTTCTTCTATTTTTTAACATGGTATGTGGTGAGCCTTAGTGGTTGGTGAGTGCCCTAGTCGCTAAATTGAGTGCCTTAGTGACTGCAATGCCTCAATGGAAAAATCGAGTGCCTTAGTGGCAACAGTGGAGCCTTAGTGGCACATTAATTCGAGAGCCTTGTGGTTGGGTGTGTCATGAGCCTTAGTGGCTCGAGAGACGCAAATTTTTTTTTTTTCTCTTGTGCACATTGGAGCAACATGGAATTTTGTGAGAGGAGATTTTTTTTTGGTTTCTTCTCTTGTTTGATGCTATAAGGCACCTTGCAGGTTATACACAACGCAGGCGGGTGTCAGCAAGCACTACATTACAAGTGGTAAACTTACCTCCTTTCTACAACACGCGGATTCCTTGAAGATTCGTGGCGTTAGAGAACTAGCACAGTTCTATTTAACGAGACGAGCATTAGTTACAACACTAACATGGTTCTTTTTAATGATAAGAGCATTAGTAACGCTACCCAACTTAACGAGACGAGTGTTAGTAGATCTGGTGCACTGTGGTGGATTTGTGGTAAGTTGGGCGTAGTAGAAAACTGAGTGGGCAATGTGGATCGATTGCTATGGTTGATTGTTGTGTTTGTATCGACACCAAGATCATTGATGATGTGGGCAACATGGATCATGGTTTTTGTATTGACATCAACGCTGAATCTCCACAACATCAATTTTAATTGAGATCCCCTATAAAAATTTGGTGGTTGAGAAGTCTATGTTGGTGTTAGTTTTTTTTTTAAATTGAGATCACCTTGTTGTTGAGATCGCTCCTTGATCAATTACTGGAGATTAAAGATCTTGAGGTGGATCCATAGATCGACCTGACACAATGAATAATCATATTGCAGAAGCATACCTAAATGAGAGCAATAAGCTTGATAATTCAAATTACACCAATTGGAAGTTAAAATTGTAGGCACTGCTCGAGGGTTTGAGTGCATGGGCAATAAAAAATGGGAATGAAGCGAAGCTGACCATAGCTGGAGGTGGTACAGCTACAACAATCCAAGATTGAGAGAAGAGGGAGAACAAAGCGAAGATGTTGCTGAAGATGTCAGTGAAGGAAAATATCATCCCTCACATTAGAGAGTGTAAATATGCCAATGATATTTGGGTGACTCTCAAGGATCTGTATGATACAAAGAACACAAATTGAGTATTGTTCCTGAAGAGTAAGATTCTCTCCATCAGAATGGAGGAGAATGAATCTGTCGATGCATACATTTCTCAAATCAAATACCTAAAAGACAAGTTGGGTGATATAGGGGAGAAAGTGTCAAACACTAATCTTGTCATGATTACCTTGAATGGTATGATTGATGATTATTAGATTTTTATTACAGGGCTGGCAGAGAGGGAGAATTCTCCCACCTTTAAAGAGCTGACATGGATCTTGATGCAGGAAGAAGAGAAACGAATGAATATGAAACCTCAGAGTGCAGATCTCACATTGATGACGAAGAAAAAGCCTTTCAAAGGAAAACCCAAAGCATGTCAGAAAGGCGGTGGGACACCTCAAAAAATGCCACTTCAAGGTATGTCTTTGACCAGAAATGATTCAGGAACCAAGTGTTTTTATTGTGGTAAATATGGTCACATTGCTAAACATTGTTATAAAAAGAGGGTTGACGAAGCCAAATATAGACATAAGAAACATACAGGGAAGTTTGTTGACAAAGACCAGAATCATGAACTCAAATTGTTTGTGTATGATTCTGCTCTTTCTTCTGAGATTGATGAGGCTGAAATCTTGTTTGTGGATTCTGGATCATCCACTCACATGACAGGTAATAAGCATTGGTTCGAAAGTTTTAAAGAAACCAACCGTGGTGTTAATATCTACCTTGGTGATGACAGAGCCTACCAGATAAAATGATATGGAGACATTCGTGTGATACTGCCTGATGGCAATATCAGGTGCATCCAAAATGTGATGTATGAACCAGGGATTAAAAAGAATCTGATTTCTGTCTCCATGATTGCAAACCAGAACTTGAAGGTAGAGTTTTTTAAACTTATTGTGTCATAAAGGATTTGTTGGATAAATAAGAACTGGTTGGATCTAGAATACGAGTTGGAGGCTTGTACAAGTTGAATGCCACAAGCGTGCCACACCAAGCTTTGAATTCAACAACGACGACAACAAAGAATCTTTGGCATCAAAGATTCAAACATTAATCTTCATGACTTATTTATACTACAAAAACAAGGTATGATTAATGGTCTTCATGTTTTAAAAAATGCACATGTTGATTGTGAAGGATGTGCACTTGGAAAGATGCACAGGGATGAATTTCCTTCAAGTTTAAATATAAGAAAGAGAGATATACTTGAACTTGTTTACACTGATATATCTGGATTGATTCAGACACGACCCTTAGATGGAGCTTATTATTTTTTATTATTTGTTGATGATTACACAAGATATACTTGGGTATATTTTATCAGAAAGAAAATTCATACCTTTGAATATTTTAAAGAATTCATAAATATGGTTGAAAAGTAGATAGGGAAGGCCATCAAAATTCTCCACTCAGATCAAGGGGGAGAATACAAGCTGGGAAACTTCATCAAATATTGCAGGGATCATGGGATAATTCAGCAATTTATAGTACCCCAAACTCCACAGCAGAATGAGGTTGCAGAGAGGAAGAACCAAACTTTGGTGGAGTGTGAATGCAACATGTTGAAAGGTAAGGACCTATCTAATGGCTTTTGGGCAGAAGCTATTAATACTACAGTATATTTAAATAATAGAAGTCTAATTGTGTGTCTTGATCACAAGACTCCATTCGAGGCTTTATATGGCTTTAATCATGCAATTAGTCATCTAAGAGTATTTGGGTCAAAATCTTTTGCATATATCCCTAAGGAGGATAGGAAGAAATTGGTTGCTAAGGCCATAAAATGCATATTTGTAGGTTATTGTTCTGAGTTTAAAGCATATAAATTGTTTAATCCATTTACTCAAAAGGCGTTTGCAAGTAGAGATGTCATATTCCATGAATAGATTTATGAAGGGAGCATAGACAAAGGTTATGAGGAGTGGCACATGCCTTTGTTAATTGAGGATAGCAATGAGTGTAGGATTTAACCTTGAACATAAACTATCTGCAAATGAATCTTAAAACAAGAAATAAACAATAGTGAGAACATAAAAACATAAAACAAATATACATAGAGATTTTCCCTTGGATCCCAAATCGGGACGACTAGCTTGATTTTTCATTATATTCCTTTTAGTGTTACAACACATATATATATACATGTTGAAGCATACATAAACCCCAATCCATTAACCCTGGATTAGAACATAATTGTAGTTCCCTTGACTGAATCTACAAAATACCAGGGGCCGAAAACCATCATGCCCCAAAACCATGTGCAAACCCATGCACAAAACCATGGGCGGGTCTGCCCACCGGAAAATAAGGTCCAATTTTTTTTCCCGAGATGTTGCCCCAGACGCCGATAGGGGGGGTTGTCGCCCCCCCTATGACCCCCCTACTACGCCCAACGCAACGTACAGGGGGGCTATCAACCCCCCCCGCCACCCCACGCATGACTAGTCGTGGAAAGAATATAAAACATACCCAACAATGAGGAAATTAAAGACAATGATATGCAGCAACAAAAATGAGATCAGTTGATAAGATTGAATCCATATCTCACCAATAATTTATCATTTATAAAATCTTAGTATATACATTATTAATAAAAATATATAAAAAAATAAAAATATTAATAACAAAATATAATAATTAAAAAATAATAAAAATATATCTAAAAAGAACAAAATATAATAATTAAAAAATAAAAATTGCAGATGCAATGTCACACCAAATATTTGCATACTACGAACCTTACCTATTTCATGTATTTTGAAAATGAATGTTGGCTATGATTTATGTTGTTAATGGTTATGGGGGCTTTGCTTAACAAGCTTACATAATAAATCAGCTATCTCAGCGCAGGCCACTAAGGCACGCTAGTTGTCTAAATCTCAAATGATAAATATATTTTTGTCTACCGGATCTACTAATTTATTCGGAATATAATTTTTTTAAGTTAGAACTTGGCAATTTTTGGATTGCAAAGTTTTAAATTTGTAGTATTTTCATTACAATTTTAACACATTGGAAATAGATTTATCATAATCAAAAATATTTGAAGCACTCTAAATTCGACAACTGCAGAACTGTAACTTGATTTTTAAAAATTCCAACTTCATTCGACCAAAAATCTAGAAAAAAAACAACATCTACAAAGTGAAATTGTGTACTGTTTACACTGCGGGATGACTTTATGGTATGACTGCGAGAGCGCCGCTTAAGCATGTGAGTGCTAATTCTCAAGTCATAAATATATTTTATAATATACGTACGTGGTATTAATAAATATTAATTTTAATGGTTAATAGGATGGTTTTAAAATTTAAATTTATGTTAATAGATTACATAAGTAAAAAAAATACGGAATATCTGAAACGCATACCACATACAACTCAATGTAACAATTTTACCTAAAACCTCTATCTGGGCATAAAATAATTATGCACAACATTTTGATAAGGAGGCAATGGACAAAAGTAAGAAAAAGTTAGTGGCAATTATGCATAAATCTTCACGATAAATCAAATAAGCTAGACATCACAAATTGAGTTCTTACGAGTGTTGGAAGAGTTATGATGTTAATTATATATCAAAATTGTTAAGATTGATGATGAAGATGTTTTTGTTGATATATTGTGATTTCTTATTATTTAAAATGCTTTTTTTTAAACTGTAGGTTATAATTATAGAACTTTGTTTTAAGGAAATCAAAGAGAATCTAATTAAAAATAATGGAGAATATTGTATTATTGGAGAGAGTTTGTTTCTTAGTTGTACAAGTATTTTAGATTAGGATTAGTTCCTATTTTCTAGGAGTTAGTTCTAACCTCTCTAAATTGATGTAAACCTATATATTTCTAATTTGATGATTAATTGAATCAAGCATTCTTTGCTTGGGAAATCTCTAGGTCCAGCTTGCTCACTTGTGAGCTGCTAGTTTCACTATATAAGTTTCTTCTATTTTTAACATGGTATGTGGTGAGCCTTAGTGGTTGGTGAGTGCCCTAGTCGCTAAATCGAGTGCCTTAGTGATTGCAATGCCTCAATGGAAAAATCAAGTACCTTAGTGGAAGAACCGAGAGCCTTAGTGGCAACAGTGGAGCCTTAGTGGCACGTTAATTCGAGAGCCTTGTGGTTGGATGTGTCATGAGCCTTAGTGGCTCGAGAGACGCAATAAATTTTTTTTCTCTTGTGCACATTAAAGCAGCATGGAATTTTGTGAGAGAAGTTTTTTTTATTTCTTCTCTTGTTTGATGCTATAAGGCACCTTGTAGGTTATACACAGGGTCTTATAACGCACGCGGGTGTCAACAAGCACTACGTTACAAGTGGTAAACTTACCTCCTTTCTACAACACGCGGATTCCTTGAAGATTCGCGGCATTAGAGAACTAGAACAGTTCTATTTAACGAGACAAGCATTAGTTACAACACTAACATGGTTCATTTTAATGATAAGAGCGTTAGTAACACTACCCAACTTAACGAGACGAGTGTTAGTGGATCTAGTGCACTGTGGTGGACTCGTGGTAAGTTGGGCGTAGTAGAAAACTGAGTGGGCAACGTGGATCGATTACTATGGTTGATTGTTGTGTTTGTATCGACACCAAGTTCATTGATGATGTGGGCAGCGTGGATCATGGTTTTTGTATTGACATCAATGCTGAATCTCCACAACATCAATTCTAATTGAGATCCCCTATAAAAATTTGGTGGTCGAGAATTCTGTGTTGGTGTTAGTTTTTTTTGAAATTGAGATCACCTTGTTGTTGAGATCGCTCCTTGATCAATTACTAGAGATTAAAGATCTTGAGGCGGATCCATAGATCGATCTGTCACAATGAATAATAATATTGCAGAAGCATACCTAAATGAGAGCAATAAGCTTGATGGGTTGAATTACACCAATTGGAAGTTAAAATTGCAGGCACTACTCGAAGGTTTGAGTGCATGGGCAATCAAAAATGGGAATGAAGTGAAGCTGACCATAGACGGAGGTGGTATAGCTACAACAATCCAAGATTGGGAGAAGAGAGAGAACAAAGCGAAGGTGTTGTTGAAGATGTCAGTGAAGGAAAATATCATCCCTCACATCAGATAGTGTAAATATGCCAATGATATTTGGGTGACTCTCAAGGAACTGTATGATACAAAGAACACAAATTGAGTATTGTTCCATAAGAGTAAGATTCTCTCCATCAGAATGGAGGAGAATGAATTTGTTGATGCATACATTTCTCGAATCAAATACCTAAAAGACACCTTGGGTGATATAGGGGAGAAAGTGTCGAACACTAATATTGTCACGATTACCTTGAATGGTATGATTGATGATTATTATATTTTTATTACAGGGCTGGCAGAGAGGGAGAATTCTCCCACCTTTGAAGAGCTGACATGGATCTTGATGCAGGAAGAAGAGAAATGGATGAATATGAAACCTCTGAGTGCAAATCTCACATTGATGACGAAGAAAAAGCCTTTTAGAGGAAAACCCAGAGCATGATAGAAAGGTGGTGGGACACCTCAAAAAATGCCACTTCAAGGTATGTCTTCGACCATAAATGATTCAGGAACCAAGTTTTTTTATTGTGGTAAATATGGTCACATTACTAAACATTGTTATAAAAAGAGGGTTGACGAAGCCAGACATAGACATAAGAAACATACAGGGAAGTTTGCTGACAAAGACTAGAATCATGAACTCAAATTGTTTGTGTATGATTATTCTCTTTCTTCTGAGTTTGATGAGGCTAAAATCTTGTTTTTGGATTCTGGATCATCCACTCACATGACAGGTAATAATCACTGGTTCGAAAGTTTTAAAGAAACCAACAGTGGTGCTAATATCTACCTTGGTGATGACAGAGCCTACCAGATAAAAGGATATGGAGACATTTGTGTGATACTACCTGATGGCAATATCAGGCGCATCCAGAATGTGATGTATGAACCAGGGATTAAAAAGAATCTAATTTCTGTCTCCATGATTGCAGACCAGAACTTGAAGGTAGAGTTTTTTAAACTTATTGTGTCATAAAGGATTTGTTGGATAAACAAAAACTAGTTGCATCTGGAATACGAGTTGGAGGCTTGTACAAGTTTAATGCCACAAGCGTGCCACACCAAGCTTTGAATTCAACAACGTTGACAACAAAGAATCTTTGGCATCAAAGATTCAGACACATCAATCTTCATGACTTATTTATACTACAAAAACGAGGTATGATTAATGGTCTTCATGTTTTAAAAAATGCACATGTTGATTGTGAAGGATGTGCACTTGGAAAGATGCACGGGGATGAATTTCCTTCAAGTTTAAATATAATAAAGAGAGATATACTTGAACTTGTGTACACTGATATATATGGACCGATTCAGACACAACCCTTAGATGGAGCTTATTATTTTTTATTATTTGTTGATGATTACACAAGATATACTTGGGTATATTTTGTCAGAAATAAAATTCATACCTTTGAATATTTTAAAGAATTCATAAATATGGTTGAAAAGTAGATAGGGAAGGCCATCAAAATTCTTCACTCAGATCAAGGGGGAGAATACAAGCTGGGAAACTTCATCAAATATTGCAGAGATCATGGGATAATTCAGCAGTTTATAGTACCCCAAACTCCACAGCAGAATGAGGCTGTAGAGAGGAAGAACCAAACTCTGGTGGAGTGTGAACGCAACATGTTGAAAGGTAAGGACCTATCTAATGGATTTTGGGCAGAAGCTATTAATATTGCAGTCTATTTAAATAATAGAAGTCCAATTGTGTGTCTTGATCACAAGACTCCATTCGAGGCTTTATATGGTTTTAATCATGCAGTTAGTCATCTAAGAGTATTTGGGTCAAAATCTTTTGCATATATCCCTAAGGAGGATAGGAAGAAATTGGCTGCTAAGGCCATAAAATGCATATTTGTAGGTTATTGTTTTGAGTTTAAAGCATATAAATTGTGTAATCCATCTACTCAAAAGGTGTTTGCGAGTAGAGATGTCATATTCCATGAACAGAATTATGAAGGGAGCATAGACAAAGGTTATGAGGAGTGGCACATGCCTTTGTTAATTGAAGATAACAATGAGTGTAGGATTTAACCCTGAATAGAAATTATCTGTAAACGAATATTAAAACAGGAAATAAACAATAGTGAGAACATAAAAACATAAAACAAATATACATAGAGATTTTCCCCTGGATCCCAAATCAGGACAACCAGCTTGATTTTTCATTATATTCCTTTTAGTGTTACAACACATATATATACATGCCGAAGCATACATAAACCCCAATCCATTAACCCTAGATTAGAACATAATCATAGTTCCCTTCACCAGATCTACAAAATACCAGGGGCCAAAAACCATCATGCCCCAAAACCATGTACGAAATCCGCCTGAAAACCGTGGTAGTGCGCACGGAAAATAACGTCCGATTTTTTTTTTTTTTTCCCGGACGCGCTCGGGCGTAGATGAGGGGTCACGAGGGGCCCCCCCTGTTGCGCCAGACGCAACATACAGGGGGGTCTATCACCCCCCCCCCCCCCGCGCCCGTGACTAGTCATGGAAAGAATATAAAACATACCCAACAATGAGGAAATTAAAGACAATGATGTGCATCAACAAAAAAAAGAAGAAAAAAGAAGCAAGTGATGTGGGTACAGCCAACAATCTGAGAATAGTAAGGAGTGAGAAAGACAAATTTGGGGCAACTCTGCTACCAAGGAGATCAGGTAGGTAGACTCATTTACCAACAAGGTATAAAGACTATGCTCTTATGATCAACATTTTAAATGTTTTTGAGCCCTTAAATTATAATGAAGCAAGTCAGTATGATGCATGGAGGGCAACTATGAAAGAAGAATATGAGTCAATAATTAAAAACAAAACTTGGAATTTAGTTGAACTTCCAGAAGGGAAAGAACCTATAGGTTGTAAATGGTTATGCAAACCCAAGTTCAAAGCAGATGGTAGCATAGAAAAATATAAATCTAGATTTGTAGCTAAAGTTTACTCACAAAAATAAGGGATTGATTATGAGGAGACCTTTGCTCCAGTAGCTAAGTTAAACACTATTAGAATGTTAATTGTTTTAGCTACAAAGCATCATTGGAGTCTACACCAACTAGATGTGAAATCAACCTTTCTAAATAGAGAATTGAAAGAAGAGGTTTATTTAAAACAACCCAAAGGGTTTATCAAATAGGGCCAAGAACATTTAGTCTATAAATTAAAGAAAACATTATATGGATTAAAACAGGCACCCAGGTCATGGTATGAAAAAATTGACACCTTTTTCTTGCAGCATGGTTATAAGAGGAGAAAAAACGACCCTAATTTGTATATTGTGTTTGATGAAAAGAGGGAAATTGTTTTGATTTCTTTATATGTAGATGATTTAATTATCACTGGAAATGCTGATGAATTGATTAAAGGAATCAAAGTGCAAATGTTGCAAGTTTTTGAAATGAAAGACCTCGAAGAATTACACTATTGTTTGGGTTTGGAAGTTTGGAGGGACTCTGGCTAGACTTTTCTCACTCAATGAAAGTATGTTAGAGGATTATTGAAAAAAAATAGAATGGAACAGTGCAAAGTTGCATCAGTTCCTTTACAGTAGAACCTTAAACTTCAAATTAATGATGATTCTAGAGAGGTGGATGCCACATTGTATAGAAAACTAGTTGGAGTTTGATTTATTTGAAAAAAACTAGACCTGACTTAGAATTTCCAGTCAACGTGTTCAGTCAATTCATGTCAAAATCTCTTGAGAACCACTGGGTGGCTGTAAAAGGTGCCTTGAGATACCTTCAAGGAACCATTGATTTTGGTATTAAGTACACTAATATTTTTTATGTTAATTTGACAGGTTTTTTAGATTTAGACTGGACAAAACTTGGAAATAGGTTATGCTTTCAATGTCAGATCTAGGGTAATTACTTGGAGCATCAAGAAGAAAAGTACTATATCCTTATCTTCTGCAAAGGTTGAGTATCAAGCAGTGTGTGCAACCACATGCGAGGCAATTTGGTTGAGGAGACTTCTCCATGATGCTGAAGAAGAACAAAAAGATGCTACAGTAATAAGATGTGACAACCAAAGCTCAATCAAGTTGACGAACAATCGTGTGTTTCATAAAAACACAAAACATATATATACTCAATTTCATTTTGATAGAGAGAAGGTTTAGTCTAAATAAATTTTTATTGAATATTGTAATACTTGTGATAATGCAATAGATATTTTTACCAAGCCCCTTGGGAGGATTAAATTTGAAATGTTTAGGGATATGTTAGGAGTACAATTGAAACCTTTCTCCATTAAATGGGACAATTGAAAATAATGGAGAATATTGTATTATTCGAGAGATTTTGTTTCTTAGTTGTACGAGTATCCTAGATTAGGATTAGTTCCTATTTTCTAGGAGTCAGTTCTAAACTCCCTAAATTGATTTAAACCTATATATTTCTAATTTGATGATTAATTGAATAGAGTGTTCTCTGTTTGGGTAGTCTCTCGGTGCAACTTGCTCACATGTGAGCTGTTAGTTTCAGTATATAAGTTGTCTTCTATTTTTAACAAATATAACCTTTGATCAACAACAAATAGAAACAATATATCAAAAAAACTTCAAGTTTGACTCTAAACTACTTGAGCTAACCCTTGAAGTTATATTTTTAAATATATAAATGCATATGAAAAAAAATTCAAACATTCCAATTCTACTAATTACAACTTGCCTAAACCTAGGATTTTAAAAAGTCTCCACAACATTTCAAACAAAAAAAAGTAATTTAAATTAATTTATAGCTCATTTAATTATTGAGCTCAACGCTCATTCTACAACCCAATGTGAAGGTGATGTGTAAGTATGTCTATGCTTTTCTCTAAATAGAAAAGCAATGTTAGCTATAACCAACATAGATAAATACACATTAAAATGATTTTTTTGTTATTAATATATTTTTAAGAATACATCAATATTAATTCGTATTAAATATTTTATTCATAATTCACGTTGGATATTTATTATATACAACATCAAAACAATTTCTTTTAACCTTTTTTCTATGTATAGATATATATGAATTTTTACCATTTGTCCTTTTTGGTCCACTTTTTGACAACTCATGATAATTGAAGCTTCAGATATATCTATATATAAAAAAAAATTGTTAAAATAAAATATTTCAATGTTGTATATAATAAAATATCCAATGTGGGTTATGAATAAAATATTTTAAATATCGAAATATACTTAAAAAAATATTAGAAATAAAAAAACAGTATGTGCTTATAAAATGGGTCAATACACATGTTATGTAAAATATTTTATATATTGACTGAAAAAATTATGTATATATCATATAAAGCTATTGAAAAAAACGTTTTTATGGTTAAAACATTGGTGGTACAGTATTTTACACTTTAATTCAATTTCAAGTTCAGTCTTTTGTGATCCATATTTGACTAATTGAGAAAAACTTTCTGCAATAATCACATAAGAGAAGTTTTTCTCAATTAGATTTTTAGGTATATGTATTTTTGATCAAATCCAACAAAGATTTTTTGGACTTACAAGTTTAAGTTATGTAATCTTTGTAACACTCAAAATTAGAATTTAAACAATGAAAAATTACATATTTTTTTTGTACTATGTTGATGGTGTTTGACCTGTGAACGCGAACATTGAAGTCTAAACTAGAATTCACACTGTTTGGAGTAGGAGTCCTAGAAGTGGGGTGTTAATGATTTGCCTTGGTTGTAAATACACATAGAGTAGTTCACGATATCTTTGGTGAAAACAAGTTTGTGACCCCGCAAATAGTCAAGTGTGATGCATGAAGGCTCCAATGCACAGAGGGGAGGGGAAAGGAAGTGTTTCCCATAGAAATATGTAATAGTACACAACTTGGAAGGAACACATGAGCATAATGACATCACACGAATACATACACCAATGACGAACCACTTGCCCCAATAGTGGAACATCTCCTCCAAAGAAGTATACTCTCTTTACGCTACAGAGAAGCCAAGGCTCTCACAAAACACCCAACCATAGTCCTCCAATGTTTGAGATCGTGAATAAGGTCTGTTTAATGAAACACCGTGAATCTAGTTGGTTGCATGAAACCCTCGTTTAGAAATTAAAGGTAAATAAACACATTTAATGTAGTTACATCTCCGCAAAGGAAAAACAGAAAGTGTTGAGAAAGTCTCAACCACCATCAAATCCAGTGGTGAGCATCATCGAATCGAAGATTGATCGACATAGAAAAATGACATAAAACGAAAGGAGAATTGTTCTCATGAGAAAGGAGAAAAGAGAAGAAAAAAAGAGATAAAATAAAGAGAAGAGAAATAAGAAAAAAAAAGGACGTCTTACGACGAGCCTTATTTCCTGGGCTATTCGCTATTTAATGCGATGTGGCATATACTGCCTACCGTTAAATTTAAGCGAATTTAAATCTAACGGTGAGCAGTATATGCCGCACCCCATTAAATAGAAAATAGCCCAAAAAATAAGCTTTGCCACGTCTTACTACCTAATTATAAAAATATACAACTTTCGTACAACTAAGAAATAAAAATATACAACTTTAGTACAAGTAAGAGAGAATGGGACAATTCCGGGACAACTCTCTCCAACGACTCCCACAGCTTTCCAGGTAGGAGTTGGACCCCACACCTTTGCCTCGGCCACCTCCCTTCCTCCACCACCTTCCCCTCCAGTCTGCCAACCCGCTTAAAATTTAAATTTTGAATATTCATTCACCTGGGTTCATTTAACTCCATTGCATAGCCTTGTTTGCTTCATTCACTGGCGAAGTCTCGTGGAAGCTTTGCGCAGCTTCGAATTTGGACAGATTATGGTATACAAGAGGTTGGTTCATGCAGCCTTTACCGAAGCAGGGGAATCTTCCATAGTCGAAACAATTTGCATATCGAGGGTTACCCATTCCTAGCGCTTCTTGACCCACTTTGTTGCAGAAGTTTCACCCTTCAAGTGCCACTCTCACTCGGTTGCTCTTCATTCCTGGACCTCCCAACACTGAAACATATTCTCATTTCCTCGATTCACCATCATCAACAATCACATAATGGGTATAATAAATAAGTGCCAAAACTCGAAACCAGCAAAACAGCCTCAATGTGTCCATAATTGCAGGTTCCAGCAGTGATCCGGATTTATGTAGGAATGCAACAGAATACAGATATAACCATAGATACAGAGATGCAGTGGAAATAATGCTTCATTTTATTAATAAAATAATGACTGCAATAAGCTTACAAACATAATGGAAAAAAGCTAGGGTGCTGGTAGCGTATCTCTGAGAAGAGATGTAGCGTATGCAGGCCTCTAAACTGTGTTACATTGAGGCTCGCAGGCCTATTACAGACATAATAGAAATAGATGAGCTAGGGTACTGGTAGCGTATCCCTGAGAAGAGATGTGGCGGCTACCAGCCCCTGAACTATGTTACAATGCAGACATGATAGAGATGTGGCGAGCTAGGGCACTGGTCGCGCTTATCTCTGAGAAGAGATGTGTCGGCTCCTAGCCCCCTGAACTGTCTTACAATGAGGCTCGAGGGCCTATTTATTGTTGAGAAACAATGTAGAATCCGAAACGTCTAAAACCCTAACCGTAGGAGATGAAGCGCCAAAACTGTGGGCCCCATTTGGGTAAATTGGTGGTTCAACTTCCCGGGAACGTAACTTTGGCATCCGATCTCCGTTTGACGCGCTCAATAGCTTGTTAGAAAGATCTGTCTGAGGAGTACAACTTTTGAATGAGAAACATCGGTCCATGGACCGATGTTGCTCTCCGTTTTCCCAAAAAACGTCGTTTAGGGCCTCAAAATGGCTCCGGAAGTTTAAGACTCGAAAAACTACTAAAAATAGTAAGTTGTGCCAAAACTTACAAACTGAAATAACTGATGGTGGGGGTTCAAATGGACTCGATGGGTGGCCACCAATATCCACCTGGATTATTAATGCCCCAAAACGGCTCCGGGTGTGCAAGACGCGAAAACGTGCTATAAATAGTAAGTTGTGCTGAAGCTGAAAAACTGAAAGAATTGATGCTGTGGGTCCAAATGGAATGGGTGGGAGGCCACCGATATCCACCTGGATCAAGCAGCTTCAAGATGAAAAATATTGAGACATTTGGGAAGGTGGGATAAAAAGGAAGGAAAAAATGATGCTGCAATTAGGTACGTACAGCTTGTTAAACTGTGGAATTCTCCCTAAAATCTGACCACCTCTGCATCGCTGCCTGCCTCTACCTACTCTTCTTCTCCTCCAAAACTCCCCCTGGTCATCCACTTATGTAGAGAGGAACACCAGACACCATCCATAGCCAACATGGTTCTGCGTTCCCAAACCCTCTCGTCAATGGCATCACCGGGCCTTGTTTCCATGAGAGAAACATGATAAAAGACAAAATAAAACAAGAACAAAAGAAACAAGTTTGGTGTGCCAAATTGCGATCACAAGTTCAGTCCATATCACATGTCACACTAAATACAGGCCTAATGCAAATGAGGGGAGATTACATCTGGATATGGGACAGTTGGGTATCAACCATCCAGAGACCTTAGTTTAACATAGTTTCTTATTTTTCCAACATAAAACAAAAGTCGCTTTCTGTTATAATGTTGATGCTTGAAGGCCTTGAAGTATACTCATCAAGAGAGCTTAGTTTACGATGGTTTCTTCTTTCTCCACAATAAAATGAGAAGTCACTTAATGTTATAGTGATGATGTTTGATGACTTGAAATTCATTCCACTAGGCCACAAAAAAAATCTTCTAAATGTTAAAAAATGACACTCGAATTAGTGAGAGGGAGACCTAAGTACAAAATGCTGGTAGTTAGCCTACATCAGTGCCATGGGCATGAAATCTTGGAGATCAGCAAGGGTGGGGTGTGAATACAGGAAGATGTGTAGTTACAGGGTGGAGTACCGAACCACAATGTGGGAAATACTTTAATGGAAGCATTAAGTTGTTTTCCTGTAGGCGCCGGAAAATGATTTTCCAATGCCTACAAGAAAAAAAAAATTATATGCATTTCCAATATCCATATTTCCTCTGAGAAATTATTTCATGGAGAAATTATGTCAAACACTTATCACAGAACTGCAATTTCTTAATATACATTTGATTATACAACCCTAGCGTTGTAACCTATAGCTCTAATGTCATTTTGTTACAACCAATACCCTTTGTGCACTTTGAGAGAATATGGGATACTTCTCTTAACCATCCAAATTTGCACCAATTTACTAAGGAACTGAACACAATATTTTGTTATTAACTATTTACTTTAGGTAGGCATGAAACTACATCTTTATGCAATCTAAATGTAATTATTCAATTATTCATAAATCATAAATGGAAGCTAACACAAGTAGCTAGAAAAACAAACTTGAAATTAATTCAGCCATGACATAAACCATACCAATTCAGTTTTAATTCAACATAATTCCAACAATTGGTTGCAGAAGATGGACGTTCCACCCAACTATAAGATCCCTAATGCAACATTCTCTCTACAATAGTAGCCACCCCCAAGTTGAGGCTATAAGTCCTTAAGGCACACTCTCTATATGGTAAACTCTAATTTCTCTTCTCTTAGCCCAATTTCTAGGTTTGCAAACGTAATTACACCTACAACAATTCCCAACCAACAACACTCTTCCTCATCATCTTGCACAACCGAAGGAATGGTATTATTTTCTCTATTCAGCGATGCCTCAAGCTATCCCTCTTTCTTCTAGAGATCCAACACAAGTCGGCAAGAAGATCTCACTACTGAAATTCCAGGTAATTATCAATGGTAGTGAATTTCCTCAAAGACAACCATTATCATTCCATATAGCCATAATTCTCACTTAATTCATGCCTACAGATTTCTCAATTTGAATTTAGTATACACAATAGTTCACTTAATGACAATTCTTTAGATTTCCCCAAACAAAAGATAGTTTGCAAGATAAATTCCATTTTTTTATGAGTTCGACTTTGATAATTTGAATAACAACAACATTCAAACTCCCCTCTCAAAACTTCAAAAATCAAACCACTACACTCTGTTTGCATGGCATAGGTAAAGCTTTTAGTTGCATGGCATGAAGGGGCCACATATCTGCTTTGTGCACTAACCCCTCTGGCTTAATAAAATAGTGACTAGCTAATAATCAAAAGACAAGTTTTACAAGACCATGGGTTGAATCCCCTTACTAAGGTAATTTTCTTTTTATATTTAACCCCTTGTCCTTTCACTCTTGTGGAGTCATAGTCCCCTTCTTTTATCATTCTCTTCTATAGTCCTTGATGTGCATTTTACTATATATTCAATATTCAATTACAAATTACATTTGCTAGTTTTTAGCCTATTGTACATACACAACATTGAACCAGGGATCAAAATTGGGATATTACATCCTTTCTTCTCTATTTGTCTTTTAATGCTAGGTGAAGATTTGGGGCTTTATTTCAGTGTTGTCCCTTGCCTCCAAATCTTGCAACAAATTCCTTCTCCCTCCATCATAATGTGTGCCTCTTTGCTACTTTTTCCAGAACATCGCTACAACTTTCTCAGAACATAGTGTTTCAATTTCAACAGCATTCTCGGATAGTAGATTGTTGATGTGAATATATTTTTTCCTTCCAATTTCCCACTAACTGCAATATCTTTTAGACTAGTAAGATCATCCACTGATTATATCCATCTTCCTGCACTTTCAAAGCCTTATAATTTATTTTTGAAATATACTGCATATCGTGTGAAAACCTTCATATGGAATATGCAATTTCTTCCCTGCTTTATCCACATTTTCTGCGTCATGCACTTGGGGCATAATGTCATACATTAAATATAAGATCATGATCATCAGTGCTTCCCAATTCTGGTCATTGAAATTCTTCTGTTGAGCATGATCAGTCAGTCCAACATCTTGTGCTATGATCGTCTGCCATAGGCCTTTGAATTCTAGAATTGACTTCATATTTGGTTTCCAAGGAACATAATTTTTCTCATTAAATTTATGGAATTTTATTAGCATTTAAGTGTCACGTTTTGCCATTATCGTCCGCAATAAATAGGCATTTTGATACCTCAAACCTGTGATCCAGTCAAAATCAAGACTTCAGGGATAACCACAACGAAAACAGTGCAAAGGATAACCAACATTAGCATTTCATTGTGCAGGAATCACCAATTTTCTGACAGCTCTTTCACCCACTCAAAAGAACTCTTGCGACATCTCAACAATACAAGTCCTCTTTATCTACAATATAGCAGAAAAATCCCCTAGGCAGACCTCCCTGCAGACAATCATATGCTCCACTTTTCTGAAAACTTGTCTGATTCAACTTTTTCATAATTTTTTATCACAAAATACACCGCTGCAATTCTGAATATTTTGTCAGGAATCGTTTGAAAAATTGTAAGAATCCATTGGCTCTGGAATCCAGGGTGCAGAAGGAACATTAAGATATTGATTCGGGATTTACATTGCAAACGCTGCTTAATTCTAAGGAGAAAAAGTTATGGGCTACAGATTCCAGCGTGTAAAAGAACATTAAGATACTGACTGGGGAATTGGAACACAAATGCTTTAAGGACAATTATTTTATGGTTTGTGGATTTCCAGAGCGCAATAAAACATTAAGATATTGATTTGGGAATAATGCTGCTTAATTTTAGTAGAAAAAGTTTTCAAATCCAATTTAGCAACAGTTTGAACCTAAATTTAGTCAATAATATAAATGTCAGCAGCAGTTGCTATCTAACAACCACTGATAATTTCAAACTTGATATCATGTTGACCTTGTTTCACTGATTTTCTACTAAAAACCTTGAATACTTGTTGAATACTGTAGAGAAATATGTAGGGTGTTTCTTAAAGCTATAATATCTCCTCGGGTCTCTGTAGCTACTGCTTTCTTTCTAATAATGTGGTTGTCTTCAGTGGGCTGAGATAGATGGATTTGTTATTGACTATGTTTTCATTCCTTTGTCTTTATTGTATAATACCTCCGAGTTATCAATTTAGGAGGAAGTATCTCACTGGGGTCACATGTCCAGCAGTCCTCACCTGCACAGGACCAGGAAAAGGCTTATCAGCTCTCAGTTCACATCCAGCAAGCAACATCTATGTCATTGTAATCAGCCTTACACAATTTGTCAGGGAAAAGCAGAGTAGGTAATAGTTAGGTAATTACTATACCTTTGCTTTTTGCTGTTGCAACTTGCAGCATTGCTGCCACATATTAACAAAAAGCAGTAGTCTAACTACATTGCCTTTTTGCCCTGAAAATCATTGAAATTCAAGTAAGATTTTAAGAAAATCTGGCAAGGATTTTTGTAAATCCAGGTTATAGCTATCAAATTTCAATATTTTAAGTATTCTAGAAGTTTTCGATAGTGCTGAATCCATTTCCACCATAAAAAATATGATTCAAACACTCCTATTGCAAGATTACTTAAAAAAAAACCTGGATTCCGACCAATTTTGGCCGTCTGGGCAATTCTTCTAGCTAGATAAACAACTCCAAAAAAAAATACTCTACGCAAGAGAAAACTTGAGATAGGACCATTTGAAGGGATACACTGATGCAACAGGTATGATTTGTATGTCGTGTTTATTCTGGTCGCCAGTCCAGACCTGGTGATCTTATGATTTTAGGAAAAATTCCACAGTTTAACAGGCTGTACGCACCTAATTGCAGCAGCATTTTTGCCTTCCTTTTTCTCTCTTCTTCCCAAATGTCTCAATATTTTGCATCTTGAAGCTGCTGGAACCTGCAATTATGGACACATTGAGGCTGTTTTGCCGGTTTCGGTTTTTTGCACTTATTTATTATATCCATTATGTGATTGCAGAAGATGGTGAATCGAGGAAATCAAAATATGTTGTAGTGCTGGGAGATCTAGGAATGAAGAGCAACCGAGTGAGAGTGGCACTTGAAGGGTGGAACTTCTGCAACGAAGTGGGTCAAGAAGCGCCAGGAATGGGTAGCTCTCGATATGCAGATTGTTCCGACTATGGAAGATTCCCCTGCTTTCGGGAAGGCTGCATGAACCAGCCTCTTGTATACCATAATCTGTTCAAATTCGAAGCTGTGCAAAGCTTTCACGGAACTCCGCCAGCGAATGAAGCAAACGGGGCTTTGCAATGGAGTTAAATCAACGCGGGCGAATGAATATTCAAGCTGGGGAAGCGGACGGAGAGGAAGAGAGATGGCAAAGGCAAAAGCACAGGGTCCACCTCCTACCCAGAGAGCTGCGGGGTCGCCAGAGAGAGTTGTCCCATCAGCTCCGGTTTCGTCAAACAAAAGACACTTCCGAAAGCAATGATAATCTGGAAGGTTATACGGTGCCGTGATTTCATGTTTTGATGTCAACATTACTTTATAGGTGGATTTTAAAAGGAATTGTCGAGAAGGAAAAAAAAAATAGTATTCTTTCATATTTTTATTGATTACCATATCCAAAATAATTTAAAAACCTAATGGGGCACATCGTCATTGATTGCGAATCTTCAAGGGAAACTTCGACAGAGATGTTGTTTCCGTCATTCCTAACGAATAAGCATCAGAAGATGGGTCGAGAGAGATTTCGAGCCGAGAAGTTGTCTTTCTTCACCGTTAAGCCACCCACGTGACCCAACCATCCGGGTTGCGCTTTAAATCTAAATCACACCACGTCACAGCAAACACTAGCTATCGTGGAACTCGCAACTTCAAAGAACGGCCTATTAGCTCAGCTGGTTAGAGCGTCGTGCTAATAACGCGAAGGTCGCAGGTTCGAGACCTGCATAGGCCACTGTTCAGCCCTCTTTATTCACAAAGTATATCAGCAGGAAATTACAGAAATTCACTTCCTGATGTTATCTTTATTGATCTTTCAATACATAAGGTTACCTTAAACTTCATAAGGTTATCTTTCAATTCGTAAAGTGATCTTAAAAAGAGACTTTCATAAGGTTATCTTTCAATTCCTAAGATTATCTATTGTTCTTTCAATTCATAAGGTTAAGGTTATTATAAAAAGAGTAGGTTCAAATATATTTTTCAGTCTATAAGATTATCTTAAAAAGAGTAAGGTTAGATATCATTTTTGGGATTAAACTGCGTTAATTTAGTCATTCATCTATAAGATTATCTTAAAAAGAGTAAGGTTAGATATCATTTTTGGGATTAAACTGCGTTAATTTAGTCATTCATCTATAAGATTATCTTAAAAAGAGTAAGGTTAGATATCATTTTTGGGATTAAACTGCGTTAATTTAGTCATTCATCTATGACCATTTCCATGAGAGGTAGTCGCAACTGACTAATTTCTCATGATTTTTGAATAGTCCAATTAGCACTCATTGCATGAGGTGTTTCTCATGAGGGGTGAAGAAGTGGGATTGAAACTAGTGAAATGAATCACATAGCATCAATCATCACTTAGGGGGCTGCCGTGGCAGGACTTCCCGGGAGGTCACCCATCCCAAAACTCCTCGGCTCAAGCGGCAAGCATTGAGTTGTCCCCACCAAATCAAGCCCCGCAGCTTGCTACCCATTTACCAAAACCTTAGCAACTATTGTGCCTCATGAACCATTCAAGAAGAGATCCCTTTATAAAGATGCAGTTCACAGGGTGCAAGCCTCGGAAGTGATGATTGACGCTATGTGATTCATTTCACTAGTTTCAATCCCACTTCTTCACCCCTGTGAGCATCACCTGATGCAATGAGTGCTAAGTGGACTATTCAAAAATCATGAGAAATTAGTCAGTTATGACTACCTCTCATGGAAATGGTCATAGATGAATGACTAAATTAACGCAGTTGAATCCCAAAAATGATATCTAATATAATGCATTGCGGAAACCCCTCATACTTAAAAGAGTAAGGTTATCTATTGATCTTAAAAAGAGTAGGTTCAAATATATATTTTTTGTTTATAAGGTTATCTGAAAAAGAGTAAGGTTATCTATTGATATTTCAATTTATAAAGTTATTTTTATTCATCTTTCGATTTATAAGGTTATCTTAAAAATATATTTTTTAGTCTATAAGGTTATCTTAGTATGTTCAAATTTTTTTAGGTTATCTATTGAACTTAAAAAGAGTAGGTTCAAATATCTTTTTTTTTTTTTATAAGGTTATCTGAAAAAGAGTAAGGTTATCTATTGATATTTCAATTCATAAAGTTATTTTTATTTATCTTTCGATTTATAAGGTTATCTTAAAAATATATATTTTTTAGTCTATAAGGTTATTTTAGTATGTTCAATTTTTTTTAGTTATTTTTAAAATTTCATTTATGGACATTAAAATTTTATTTCTTTTTACAAATCTTTGACTTGCGTATTCTTTAGTCTATTTTTTTTTGTTATTGGTGAAAATTTACAGATTTTTTAATTTGTGTGTTCTTCAAGTATTTTTTTTTGTTATTTAAGACATTTGAACAAGCTCCTTTTAGCAGTTTGCAAAATAGTTACACCCTAGGTTATCTTAAAAGAGTATGTTCAAATATATTTTTTTGGTCCAATAAACTATTTTTAGTCTAGTGAACATTAAAATTTTATTCATAAAAATTAAAATTTCATTGGTGAATATTTCTTCTCACAATTTTTTGATTTGCGTGTTTTTCAAGTAATTTTTTTTGGTTATTTAAAACATTTCAACAAACTCTATTTGGCAGTTTGCAAAATAGTTTCCCTTAAAGTTCGTGGAAGAAAGAAAGGGTTTCAAATTCATAAGGTTATCTATTGATCTTTCAATTCATAAAGTTCCCTTAGAGTTTGGGAAAGAAAGTAAGGGTTTCAAATTCATAAAATTATTTATTGATCTTTCAATTCATAAAGTTATCTTAAAGAAAGTATGTTCAAATATATATATTTTAAGACTTATAGATTATTTTTAGTTTAATGAATATTAAAATTTAATTTAATTTCACAGAAGATGGGGGGCTCTTCAAGTAAATTTTTTTATTTTTATTTTTATTTAAGACATTTGAACCAGCTCCGTTTCGCAATTAATCTCGTGGACATTAAAATTAAATTTCATTTCATTTCTTCTCACAGATCTATTTTAAATTTCATTTCATTTCTTCTCACAGATCTTTGATTTGAGTTTGCGTGCTCTTCAAGTAAATATTTTTTTTGTTATTAAAGGCATTTGAACAAGCTCTGTTTCACAGTTTGCAAAACAATTTCATTTCATTTCTTCTCACAAATCTATTTTAAATTTCATTTCATTTCTTCTCACAGATCTTTGATTTGAGTTTGCGTGCTCTTCAAGTAAATCTATTTTTTGTTATTAAAGGCATTTGAACAAGCTCTGTTTCCCAGTTTGCAAAATAGTTGCCCTTGGGGTTTGTGGAAGAAAGTAGGGGTTTCAATAGAAGATTGTCTCTGTTCCAGCTAAACCTTGACACTGGTAATGGCGATTCCGAAGACTGCAGCCGCTGATCTAAAATGGATGGAAATCGCCTCTCCGCAGAGGGTATACCTCGGAAGACGGCGGCCTTTTGAGAAAACATTGGTACCTATTGCAGAAGAGCGCATTCTCAGCAATGGCGAGCTCACTGATGGCCTTTTACTCTCTTCCTTTCCTGCGGTCGGTGGCTTCAAAGTGGAAGGCGAAGATGGAATATTTGCGTCGAGCGAATCTTAACTTTTTAAAGATACGACTGCCGCCAAGATCTTCTAGAAATTTTGCATTGCGGAGATCTGAGTTGTTTGCTGTAATTGAAATCACGGTATTGGTTTCCAGATATCAGAGTCGTTTGCAGGAGCCGAACTGTGATTAGGACAGGAATTTGTATAATATCATGTGAAGTACCCAGGAAAGTCGAAGTAATTTTTCAGCTTTCATATGCTCTGCCAAGGATATATCTGTACAGAATTTTGTAACAAAATTTGGAATGAATGCTTCATTTTATTTTGTATCCAAATTTGGTTTATGTATTTAATTTCGCTGAAAATTACTTAATTTCATTGGAATTTCGATGGAATAAAGTTGAAATGTATAAATTTCACTGGCACTTCCGTTTACGAGCAATTTTTTTCCTTATTTCATTGAAATTTCGATGTTGGAGTGCCTAAATTTAAGTAAAATTTTCCCCTTTAAAATACTTATTTGAAAGACGATTTAGGATTACTTAAATCATTATCCTGGGAGCAAACTTTTTTTTTCATTGGTAAGACAAATTTTTAATGACTATTTTTGTTTTTTAATGAAATACAATAGCTTAAAATTTATAGTACATTTTTTAAAATATTATAATAAATAAAATAGATTTTAGAATTTTGGTTTTTGTTATCTATTTTAGAATTTTTGAAGAATCACATTGGCTAGTTCAAAATAGCAGATGGACAATATTTTATTCCATGTAATTATTGTCAAAAACAATTTAAATAAATAAAATCTAATTTAGCATTTTTAAAATGATAAGTTTAACATTGATATGTATCACCTATTAATAAATTTTAATTTTATTTATTAATATGATTGTTTTAAAAATAAAATATATGTTAATAGATTACCTAAACTAAAAAAAAAGACCGAATATCTGATTCGATACACCGCATACAACTGAATTTAAGAATTTTCCCTGAAACCTCTGTCGGGTAAAATAATAGGCATTGGGCAAAAGCAAAATAAAGAAACTTTGCAAATTAAGTTGCTAGAAGTGTCACAAGAGTTACGGTGTTAGCTATATATCAAAATGGTTAAGATTGTATAATACAGATGTTTTGATTTTTTTTTTTTTAAATCATATTTGTATTGATATATTTTAAATATATAAATATATGTAATGTTTTGAAAAAGGTTGAAATATTTGAATTTTAAAAATTACATAATATAAATTATAATTTTAACCAATATTATTAAAATTAATTAATTTATAACATTTAATTATATTACTTTTATTAATAAGTTATTTTCCAAATATTTTACCATTTTATATTGATTTTTTCAATTATTATTTAATAGAGATTTTTTTTTTTTTTTTTTTTACTTTAGTAAATGATTTTTGTTTATTATTTTTTTTCTTAAATAAGAAATATACTTTAAAAAATAAGAGATATATTATTTTTATTGGAGTTTTTATTTTTATTTTGTTCTTTTGTAAATTTTATAATTTTATATCTTTAAAAAGGAATTATTTGGAGATAGTGGTGATTATTACTAATAAAGAAAATCTCACACTAAGTATTAAGTTATTAAAATAAAGGTAAGGAGGGTCTTATCACTCTTGGTTCAAGTGATATTAGTGGTCCTACATGAAGTATGGGGACAATATTGCAGTCCTTATTGTAATCGAAGTCCCACATATTTCACTATCAATGATGATGAAAGACAAGGGAATGGAGCTTGGAGTATGAAGCATTGTGCTTGAGTAGATAGAAAAAATGTTATATAATTCTAGAGGTTGGCCTTAGTTTGAAGATACTAGGTTTGTTAAGGGCCTCCTTTCTAATGGTTAGAAAAGCCTTTGTTAGCCTAGAGCAAGACATTTTTGAGATGGTTTAGGTGAGTAAAGGAAGGGGCTGACACCTAGAGGGAGACTATATGTAAATAAAAAACCTTCCTTGCACGGGATAAAGTCAAGGGATGTGAAATTTCCATAACCACTATGCACCTATTCGAGAAATCTATTGTTCTCGAAAAAGAGGTGGAGATGATATAGGATGAGGTCAAACATAAGAAGGATAAAACCTAAAATGTGAAGGTAGATGAAGAAATTTACAAATTCATCTCTAACAAATTGATTTCTCCGCCAGTTGGGAATTTAAGTATTCCAAGATTATGAACCTTTATGTGCATATAAAGGAACCTTTCTTGTGGCATAGTTCCACAAAATGGTGCCAACATGATATATTTTTATAAAGGATTAATCAACGCCATTTGGAGCATTGATCTAGCAAAAAAAAAATTGATGCATATGAACTAAGGGAGACTCACTATGGCAAGGAAGATAATAAAGAAGTATGAAGGGTCAAAACTAGACCAAGGAAGCAAGAGACATCGTAGGTACTCCTATTTAGCTACAGGTAGACTTTGAGCACTAGCTCCCTATTCTTCCTCTACATGGTGCACATGCCACTCCTAGTTTTTGTGAATTATTTGGGTTACGGCCTTTGCTAGCATATGTCTACAATAAGCAGTAGCAATCTCAATATTTCACTATGGTATTTCTTATGAAAATGTGAGTATTCCATTAGAAATACCTCATAGTTTTTTTAATGTAATAGTGAATAGATGGAAAAAGAAAACATTTTAGAGATGATAGATGTCTTGTGAGTCTAAAGGGGGAATATAAAAAGAGATTTTATAGAATAGAGGGGAGGATATCAACATTTGTATACAAACAGGATTTTTAAAATTCAAAGTTGTCGTTGTTGTTTTTAAGGGGGGCGCGGGGGGGTATTAAAGGATGCCTTAGGTATGTCTCAAGATTAAGATGTTGTGTAGAGAATATTTGATGGCTTACATCTAGGAGCTACCAAGACAACCAATATTGCAAAAGGGATAACTACCTTTTTTCATTTCGTCACATATTCAAAATGGTGAAAATAACTCTTTCTAGAAACCTAGGAAAAGTTGCAATTTCCTTCGTCTAAAATGATCATGGAGATTGAGAGGTTCAAGGAACAATGTATCTATCCAACTAGATTTTTGAAAAAGAGGATATTCCACAAAGTTAGAACACCTTAAGGAACAACTTAGACAGAAATATAAAAAATCAATACACTAGTGGTATCAGAGTAGTCAGCTCTTTATATGTTTTTCTATGCATGTCCCCAATAAGGTCATATTATAAGGAGTTTAGACTTGAAATACTTAAGGCTTTGCAAGGCTACCCTTATTGACCCGACGACCTCCCATAGTGGAAGAAAATAAAAATGAGGGAGGACGAGATCTTATTAAACTATTTATTGATGAAGCCCTCATGCGACAAGGGGACAAGATGATGGATATTTTTTCTAAAATCCTTCGATCCGTGCCAATAACTGATGCATATTTTTCAAGTGGCCAATTTGGAGGCATCACCCCCTTCAAGGTATAAGTTAGTTTTGATATTCATATATTTGAAGGCCAGATAGATGCAAATAATCTAGACAAATGGTTAAATCTAGTATAAGGGTATTTTTTTGTCCACAAATTTTCCGATAAAGAAAAGATTACCTTTCCACTATTGAAATGGCATCCAATGGGGTCTTCTTATTTAATTTTCCCTTAATCAAATGGGAAGAGAAAGTGTAATTTCATCTCATGACAGCTTGTATTAGTTAACTAAGTCAGAAAGACTGCGTTAGCGTAGGAAATTCAAGTTGGGGGTCTAAGAGGAGGCATGTAGAGGATTTTCCTATTTTAGGGGGTCCGTTTATAGTTATTTGTGAGTTGTAATTAGTTAACTCAATTAATTGAGTTAAAATCAAAGTTAACTAGTTCTTACTAAGAGATGAGTTAGTGATAGGTCGAGTGAATTAAATATTATTTAATTCACAAATAGTAGTCAATCAGTTAACTGATAATTTGCTATAAATAATTGTTGCATGTCGGTTCTAAGGAAGACCTAGTTGAGTTTGAGGTTAAAGGGAAGATAACTATCAATTGTATAATTAGAAAATTGTATAGGTCATGCATGAGGTCACCAACTAGCCTTAGATGAATTGTGCAATAAATTCCAAGAAATTTTCTAATTAAGAGGGTCACAATTCCTCCAGGAATGCGTAAGCAAAGATGGGCAGATAGGGATTGAGAATTGGTTAAGTATTGGATAAATTTTTCCTAGATCAGAGTGAGATAGTCAGCAGAGTGCAGAGGTTTCTCAGTGCTAGGAATAACATTGTATTATTTCATGGTCTTGAATTTATGCAATATATAGATAACGGGGTTTTGAGTAGTTTCTTTCCCCAGATACATCTTGTGTTGTGCGATCGATTGATTTATTTCTCTTGCTTGTTTGTGATTATGCGATCATATTTGGTTTCCACAAATTTGTAGAATGATTCAATATTTTGTTTTAATACATTACAAGATTAGAATGAATCCATTGGTATAATTTCTACATGGTATCAGAGCATGAATCACTATAGAAGAGAAGAATCGGAGTTTGTTTTGAACAGGTATATCGAATTTTCATATTTGTTCTTCAGGACCCAGCAGTAGATGAAGATGTATTTCAATGGATCGAGACTCGAATATGTACTCAAGGGAAATTCAAATTACATAACATGGAAGGACGGGATGGAGGCAGTGCTAGAGGAAAACAGATTGAAGGCATTAATTGACAATGATTTTCCTTAGCTTGTGGCAACTGATTCTCAACAACTTGATGTCCAGAATAAGAATCTAGCAAAGGCAAGAAGGATCTTGTTAGAAGGATTGCGAGATCATATTGTCTCGAATATCCGTGGGAAGGCGAATCCATATTCAATGTGGAAGGCCTTAACAGATCTGTATAAAAATAGCAGCGACCAGAGGAAGTTGGTGCTGAAATACAAGCTCAGAAAGATCAAGATGGAGAAAGGCGAAACGATCCAAAAATACTTGATGAAGTTCACTCAGTATCAAGATGAGCTTGGAAGTGTTGGGGTGATAGTTTACAATGATGATTTGGTGATCCTATCACTTCTAGGCCTTCCCAAGAGTTGGCATGGCTACCAGGACTTTGTGAATGGGAGGGAGCAGTTACCAAAGTGGGAGCGATTGTAGTCTGACTTGATACAAGAAGATTTTCGGCAGAGCACCAGATATGGATCCGCTGAAGGTTGTGTGAGGTCATTGGGATAGGTAAGAAAAATATCTCCTGCACCATTGTAATTCTATGATTACAATTCCTATTGTTTGCTCTATGATTTCCCTTGATTTTTGTGCATGCCTCTGTCATGTTGTCTGTTCTGTTGTGGACTAGATCGAAATTATGATTATGGTATTTGATCTCTGTTCAGGGCACCATTTATTGAAAATATTGTAGTTTGTGGACATTGAATTGGTGTTTACAATTTTAACAGAAATTAAGTTTGACAAAGTATTGGGTGAAAGAAAACCCCGCATCATTCCTTGGAATCAGAGCATTGATTAGAAGTTGTCTCGAGGAAAATTGTGAAACAATGGTTTGAAAGAGATGGTAGCTAGAGCTAGATGAAGAGTGGGTCAAAGGAGACAACCTAACAGTGCAGCTTTGCTTGAAGAGATAAGGAATATTCAAGCACATTTATAGACTTTAGAGGAGGTAGAGAAAAGAGGGGTTGACATGGGAGTTGTCAGTGATAGAGACGAATAAAGAAACTAAAAAAGAAGAGGATGTTGAAGAGAGATTGGTCAGAGCAATCTTGGGAGTTAGTTCCAAACAAAAATTAGAGGTACTCATATGTGTAGCTTATATGTTGAGGAGCTAATTGATTGGATAAGTGTCATGGACAAATACTTTGACTAGTAGAAGAATCCGGATGATAAAAAAAATGTGATGTTTGTAGTAACCAGATTGAATGGGTTTCTTGTGCTCAAATTAGAAAGAAAATTCATAGCAGGAATTTAAATAAGAATATCATATGGAAACTATCATCAAATTTCAATCCCCGTAAAAAACGTTAAAATAAATAAATAATACACTGACATAATAGAGACATATATTGCATAAAGACACCAAGTAAAAGAGTTGAAACTTCCACTGATAAAAAATTTCATGATGAATCCTGACTCTCACTATAGACCATCTCCTTACCATTGGTAGAGAATATATCCATAATGGGAACACACCAAATTTAATCAAGTGCCAAAATGGTAGATAGACTCTCGGTGCCAATTTAAATATATGATGTCCACCACATTAATAATTTAATATTAATTACGTTGGGGAAATTTAGAAAATTAACATTAAGTTTCTAACATTTAAATGGTCTCACAATTGTTTGAATTGAGAAAAAAAGGAGAACATACAGGATGGATTGTGAATAATCTAAATAAATCACATTTAGATTATTTTTATTGGCTTTTAGCTTTTGTTATTGGCCCCAATCTTGTTATTGATCCCTGCTATTTACTGTAATTACATTTGCAAGGCTGAAATCTGGTTCTTGGAGATTTTAGTTAAATGGTTTGTTGGAGTAGGGTCCCTTAGGACTGTGTTTTTGGAAGTAAATAATAGCATTTTTTGTAGTTTTGAGTCATGCACGCTAAGAAATGCAGAGTCAAGGGGCTTCGGGGTGGGTCAAATTTCCTTCATGAATTGAAATGGGCTAAAGGGAAAATCTAGGAGTCTCAAACCATGGTTTGAGGACCTTAGTGTGAGTGCAGGCTAAGGTATAAGTAGAAGTCTAGATCGAGTCGAATAAAGAAGTTTTGATAAGTTTGATGTAAGTTTTGATGAATTATTTAAATCTGAAACGAATCTATGTACGTGTATATGTCTAAAAGGCTCCTGCTGGCTGTGTGCACGGAGACCTTAGTCTCGCTGTGTGCGGACCTCGCTGGATGTGTGTGTGGGTAGATCTAAAGGATTGTAATGGTTTTTACGAACTGTTTATGAATAAAGGCCTGTTTTGATAACTTTGTGGACCAAATGCATTTGTGACTTGCTTTATGATCTATTTCTACATATGATTTCCATTTACCGCATTAAAGTCATATTATTTGTGATTGGATCGGTTGCATACCTGTTTTATTGTTTACACGAATGTTAATTGCATAGATCTATTGTTGTAAGGGTTGAACATGAAATTTTTAGAACAGTAAAAGGAATTACGGACCTACTATCTGTGCGAGCGCATAGGATTAACCGATGATAATTAACCTAAGGTTTTTGGTTAGGGTTTCTAGTGCGCAAGTTATTTTGTGTAGTAAAACAGATCTGAAGGTGCCCACTTCATTTAATTCTCTCCCAGGGTGTGGAAAGATAGTTCCAGCACCCCCCCATACTGCTTCAAGTGAGACTTTGGCCTGCACAAGCAAGTCATTGCCGAAAGGGCCAGTAGTAAGAGGGTTTTGTTGGTTACATGCTAACTCTAAACCTGGGTCATGACCCCTCAAGCCAAAAAATAGTTCCGTTGTCGGGACCGAGATCATTTTGAGAGAGATTATATGTTGTGGTAGCCATTGAAGAATGAATTAGAAGATTGGTTTGAACGAAAGATACATGAATTCTCCATCAAGGAGAAAAGAAGTAAGAAGTTGTCTGCTGAAGAGTGGGAACAAAAGTACATTTTCACAGAGGTTCACAAAATATTATTTGTGAACTTTGCTCATGAATTACAGGAGTGGTTATTACGGTTAGCTGAGTTTCAGACTTGCTGGAAGGACAACAAGATCACTCAGTGGACGCGTGAGTTAATCCAACAATTAGAGCAGACTAATAACTCCATCACCCACACTGTAGATCATTGGTTTGACAACATTCTAGGTGGATTTGTGATAGAATTTGTAGTAGATCAGTTTGTTTCATATTTTGAAGCAAAAAGGAGGTTCTTCAAAGGACTGAGGGGTAAGTTCATACGCCCTTTGTATTTGTTGATTAAGATGTTATTGTGTGAAAAGGGTATTATGTGCAGTCATACCGAGTGAAAGACCCCAAATGAAGTTGAAAGCACTACACGCAGTAGAAAGTACTTTTGCGTTAACCAGAGCGAGACAAATCTGTATACAACCCTCTGAGAAACCCACCTAATAGTGATATAGAGAGTGGTGAGGCTATGCTCGCCGGAGGTAGCCCTCCAACCACCCTACAGTCAAACTTGCACAAGGGTAAGTCATCTCCTACTCCACCTCCTCCACCACTAGGAGGCAATATGGATGTGCATATGAAGCTACCCACATTCAAGGGTGCGGGTGATGAAGACATGGAGAGATTTTGGTTTGTAGCAGATGCAGTATGGACTGCGAAAAATGTCAACATTGATGTTGTCAAAAGGGTGCAGCTAGCTATGTCATTTGAAGGTCGTATGTTGTACTAGTTTATGGGATATCTAGCTTAGAACGCTGATCCCATTGTCGATGAGATCAAGAAATATTTGAAGCAGCAGTTCAAAAAACCAAAGTCCTCCTCACAATGTGTAACAGATTTGAAATAAATCCGGCAAGAACCAAACGAATTTGTCTAGGAGGCAGATAAGTGATTGAAGCGCACTCTCAGTGATGGAGGATTTATCTATGAGGATAAGCATCATAAAGAATGGTTTATTTCCATGCTCCTGCCACACCTGTGCGGCCCTCTAAATCAGCAAAAAATTGATTCTCAGGCTGAGGCTCTTCAAGTTTCCATGAAGCTGGAAGCCGCACCCAAAATTGATGTCCAATTTGGAACTCTACAAATCCAAAATCAGTTAGAAGCAATGCAGTTGGAAATTTAGAACCTGCGCAGAGACAGAGGGAAAAAGGTTGATGCAGATGTATGGTGCATACATTGTAAAGTTTCCGGTCACACAAAAGATTAGTGTAACTTGCTGTTGAGTCCCGAATTTGCCTCTTTTCCATACACTTTTCCGTACCTTTTTCACTCACCTAAACCTCCCAAAATTGTCAATATCATGTGCAAAAGGGTATCTAACATGGTTTTTAATTATGTTTTTGTGTTTTCTATTTGATCTATATTTTGTTCATACAGCTGCGGAATCTTGCCACTTTCCGCAGCTGCTGAAACTTTCCGCAGCTATTTTGTGGAATTATATGCTACAGGTGTCTACAAGGGAAACGAGCCACATGGGCAGGCTAGGAATGACGTGGACATGGTTCGTGTCCTATTTGTTCAAGCAAACTCGTCCAAAGAAGCCGCGGTCAAAGATGTCCACGTGGAAGTCAACTATGGAGTTTCATGTCGGCTGGACTCTGTTTCGTGGCATATAAACATCCATACGGTCGTTTCTAAGCTTGCGGAGGTTAATCGACATCTGTGCAGAGCTCTGGAGTCGAATTAAAGCATCCACCTTCCGTAGATCCACTTTCCAACACGGCCATACTCCTATATCCGTGGACAGAGTGGTCTACGTGCTCTCTGCTATCATAAACTTCAGGAGACAGTTACAGTTTATTGTTTTATATAGAGCGTTTGCATACGCACATAAAGTTAGTTGTTAGTTGATAGTTGATGTTCGTGAATAAACTCTGTTATCTTTTAGTCTGCTTTGTAGTGATTACGCTGCCCTTGAGCCGTAACACTACCATTCTGTAATGAACTGCTTTTTAATGTGAGAAGACTCTGTTTTTCAACTTAATTCATGTTTGAGGATCGTTACCAAGGCTGTGTGGAGGGCCCCTGCTCAGCTAAGGTTTTGTGTATTAGTGTACATTTCTCATTTCATTTCTTTAAAAAGTCATTGTATCATAATCCATCATATGTTCATACTTTGTAGTTGTTTCATTTCTGTTTATACATTTCCATAATTTCCATTTCATTTCTGTCTTTCATGTTTTTATGATTGTTAATCACTGATTAGTTTTCTTGTGCAGGTTTTAGGTAGACAGCCCGGGCATTTTTATAGCATTTTGACTAATGACATGAAACTAACATTGTTCTGCTGCTAGTTTGCTTTTCATAGCTTTTGTTTAACTTCAATCTTGCTTTGTACATTTCAGTTTTGCTTATCTGATTCAGTAGTTAAATTTAGATATATTAAGCTGCTCATAGCGTCTTCAGTTGCCTCCGAAAGCCACAGCTGGACTGATGGTGAGGGACTGCATTATGAAATGTGTAGTTTAGTATTAGTTTCTTTTCTGCAAATTTAGATATAATAAATCATGTATGACATCTTTAGTTGCCTCCGAAAGCCACAGCTGGACTGATGGCGAGGGATTGAATCATGGGTGTATGGTTTAGTATTAGTTTACTTTCTGCAAATTAAATATCAGTTACACAAGTTGTTTATGATTTCTTCCGAAAGTCATAGCTGGTCTAATGATGAAGGGTCAGAAAATGAATTGATGTAATCTGATTTAGATTTATTTTGTTGCAATTTCAAATTTCCTTAAGCATAGTTTCTTTTGTGTTTAGTTGGCAACAAGAATAGTTTGGTTTTCATGTTCACTATTTTATTGTTTTGATTCATTAGATTAGTAGCACCTTTTCATTTCAGCAGTACACTTTTACTTTCTTTCAAGTCTTGTCATTGTAATTTTCATTTTGCTTTTAAAGTTTCAAGTTGGTAAATCATTATAGGGGATATCACTTCCTTGAATAAATATAACCAAACTTGTTTTCATTTTAGAATTTCCATTTCACCTTAGAAAAACCAAAAACGACAAAAAGTTAAGAAATAGGTTATCTTGCACATATAGTGCGCCGCACTTCATCAGCTTACGATTCCCTGATTGACAAATTAAATGCAGCAATTTAGGATACACTAAATTGACCAAACATTTTGGCGCCGTTGCCGGGGAAGTGTAACTAGGTAGCCAATTTCTTAAAAAAAAAAAAAAAAACACAAAATCATAAAAGAAGGGAAAACTTGATAACTTCTTGAAGTATGCTCTCCTCTTGCACCTAGTGTGATCTCGAGGATCAGAAAAGAGAGTTATTGGTTTAGTAATTTCTTAAGTATGCTCTCTTCTTGCACCTAGTGTGACCTGGAAGATCAGAAAGAGAATTATTAGCCCAACTTTAAAAAAATAAAAATAAAAAAAAATGACATGCATAGAGCAAGAGATTCTAGGGGAAGGTTTATAGCTAAAGCCAAGAGTTAGATTTTCATAACTCCATCTTCTTCAAGGCATAGACCAGATTCACCACCATCTACCCCTAGCCTTAAGATTTTTGGAAGTCAAGGAACAGCTGAATTAGAGGATTCTCCTATACCACCTACTAAAACCCACTTAGAAAACAAAGAGACTTTCTCTCATCCTTCCTTGGTAGAAGAACCAGAGGACTATAAGGACTCTAAAGAAACTATCATGGCAGAGGAAGTAATAAATAGAGGTGGAGGTAGAAGAGGAGGAGATAATGGAGATAACAATGGTGAAGGAAATGATGGTAGAAATAGGGACAATTTTCTTGGATTCCCTATAGTTGATGAGGAAACTCATGCAACAATGAAAAATATTTCACCATCTGTTCTCCCTAACTTTTATGGATTACGAAGTGAGGATCCTGAAACATTTCTGTTTGAATTTGAAGTAGTGTGCCGAACTTATGACTATATGGAAGATTCTCAAAAACTCAAACTATTTCCTTCAACCTTGAAGGGATCTGCTTTGAAATGGTTCATGGGATTAGCCACTCAATCTATCAGGACTTTGAATGATATGAAACAAACATTTTTGGATAGATACTTGGATTATTGTATGCCCACCAATCACAAGGATGAGGTATTCAAAATGATGCAAAAAGAAGATGAAAATTTGGAAGACTTAATTGAAATATTTCAATACAACTTGAAAAGAGCAAAGATGAGGAACTTAGATAATGAAACCTTGAAAGCCCTCCTATTAAAAGCCATTAGAGATGAATGGATAGACATTTTAAACATGATGGGGAAAGGAGATATTTCTCACCTTCCATTTCGTGATATAACATAACTATGTATCCATCTCTCAAGGGGAAAATCTAAAACTGGAAAAGGGCCTAGGGATTCTTCTCTTATTAGGGCTAACAAATCTGCAACTGGATCAGTAAGTAGGGCCGAGATTGGTAATATGCTTGATGAGTTCAAAACCGATATCTTAGGGAGCCTTAGTGAACAACTAGACACCCTTAAAATCCAAAACAAGCAGAAAGCAGAAACAGATGCTTTAGCCATCTTTTGTCCGAAATGTAGAAAGAAACATGCTTTAAGGGAATGTCCCTTGGATACAAAAGTTGTAGAAACATGTATGATTTGCTCAGAAAATCATGAGATCAAGGATTGTCCTTCAATCCCTGGACTCAAAGCTGTTTTTCAAGAAGATCCAAATTCAATAGAATCTCTCTGTTTTGTCGCAAGGAGACCTTGGCAGGGACAACAATCTCAAAGGTTTAATAACCCTATGAATCTTCAAACCCCACCAAATTGGACTCCTTGGCAACAACCTTGGCCCCAACATCAAAATTCATATCAGCCATGGGAACAAGGAATGCAAAATCCTTATGGGAGATTTGCTCAATTTTATCAATATCCTCCATCTTTTCAAAATCAACAAGCTCCACAATTTCCAAGCCCAAATCCACAACTTTCATTGCCATTTCCACAACAACAACCTTCTCAACAAAATACAAATCCTCAAATCATGCTCCCATACCAACAGAAGACAAATCAACTTCCAGCTCATCCATTGCCAAATCCTAACAATAAGAATCCTCAAACTACTTATATGGTAGAAGGACAACAATTTCCTACCTATATGATTGTTCCTCTCAACGATGTACGACTCAGATCTGGTAGAGTTTTAGAAAAACCTTCTATAGACATTCAAGAACAAGATACCTCTGAAGAGGACTCTCTTCAAGTCAATAAGGGTTCTGAGGAAGAATCTCTTCAAAATTCAAAAATTCAAAAAGAAAAAGAAAAGCTAACATCCTCAACTCCTATAGTTGAGCAACCTGTATCTTCATCTACACCTCCTTTTCCGGAAAGACTACAAATTGATAAGGGAGTGGAAAAACAAATCTTGTTGCCTAACTATGACTCTTTAGATGAATTGAAGAATGTTTGTATCAAGATTCCATTGCTACAAGCCATTCGAGAAATTCCTATTCTAGCAAAAACCATAAAGGAGTTGAGTTTCAAAAGACCAGGAAGGAAGTTAAAGGACACAAGAAGAATCCACCTGGTAGAAAAGATTGCAGACATTATGATGGGAAAAATTACCATGCAGAAGTATGTAGATCCAGGAAGTCCAATTGTCAAGACACATATAAATGGGATAGAAATTCCAAACACATTGATTGACTTAGGGGCCGCTATCAACATTATGAGTAGACAGACTATGGAACAGTTAAAACTTCCTAACCTTCTTTTTACACCTACTTTATTGCAACTTGCAGATCGATCGGTTATTAAACCAGATGGTGTATTAGAAGATATTTCAGTCTCCTTAGATTCTTGGGAATATCCAATAGACTTTATGATTTTGACTCCCAAAAGTAATCTAGGAGGACATCCAATTATTTTAGGAAGACCTTGGCTGGCCACAGCTGATGCTTTTATTAGTTGTAGATCTGGAGACATGTACATTTCTAATGGTAATTCGACAAAGAAATTCAATTTGTATCCTCCAGCAAGAGCAATCATAGAAATAGGAGATAATGAATGGGTCGATGATGAGAACACTATACAACCTGTCTTTACCATCTCTAAAATTAGTGAGGATAGTCAAATTCTAAACACATTAGAAAATTTTGAGATAACTTCAGAATATGACCCCACACAATTTCAGTTGGAATCTGACATAGAATATTTATCATCAAGACAAATGTCTCTTTACTCTATGGAAGAATTTGGTAATTCTGCTATTGAGATTTTTCCAGAAAAGACATTGAATATCAATAAAAATCTGGAGAGGTCACAACAAGAAAAACTAACCAGAATCTTGCAAAAACATTCTACTGCATTTGCATGGGAGTATACTGACATGAAGGGTATTGATCCTAAGACTTGCATCCATCATATTTATATTGAGGAAAACAGTAGACCAATCAGACAACCTCAAAGAAGGATGAATCCAAATCTTAGGGAGATAGTGAAAGAAGAGCTCCAAAAACTTCTCAATGTAAACTTCATTTATCCAATTTCAGATAGCCGATGGGTTTCTCCTTTGGTTATAGTATCTAAAAAGAATGGTAAATGGAGGGTATGCATTGATTACAGGGAATTGAACAAAGCAACTTTGAAGGATCACTTTCCTTTGCCTTTTATCGATCAGGTATTAGACACATTAGCAGGTAAAAAGTACTTTTCATTTTTGGATGGTTTTAGTGGCTAGAATCAAATTCAGGTAGCACCTGAAGATCAAGATAAGACCACATTTACTTGTCCATGGGGAACTTTTGCCTACCGAGTGCTTCCTTTTGGGTTATGTAATGCACCAGCAACATTCCAAAGAGCAGTACTAGGAATTTTTTCTGATCTAATCCATGATTGTGTAGAGGTTTATATGGATGATTTTACACTTTATGGTAATTCATTTGAAGAGGCATTAGAAAATTTGGAAAAAGTTCTTATAAGATGTAAAGAAACAAACCTTTCATTAAGCCATGAAAAATGCTTTATGATCTTTACTGAAGGGATTGTTTTAGGACATCATATTTCAGGAAATGAGATTAAGGTTGATAGATCAAAAGTTGAAGTCATTTCCAAGTTGCCTATTCCAAATTGTCAAAGAGATGTTAGAATTTTTCTAGGATTTACTGGTTACTATAGAAGATTTATAGAAAACTTCACTAAAATAGCATCTCCACTCTTCAAATTGCTCACAAAAGACTGTGAATTTAAATGGGATCCTGATTGTCAATCAGCTTTTGAAACTTTGAAAACAAGAATATCTGAAGCACCTATCTTGAGAGGGCCAAATTGGAAACTTCCTTTCCATATTTCTACAGATGCTTCAGATACAGCTCTTGGAGCTGTGTTGGGTCAAAAAGATTTAATTCCTTATGCCATTTATTACACCAATAAAAATTTGACTCCCACAGAGTTGAATTATACTGTGACTGAAAAAGAATTCTTAGCTGTTGTTCATGCAATTAATAAGTTTAGACATTACATAACAGGCTATGAAACTTTTATTCATACTGACCATTCTGCAATTAGATATTTAATGAACAAACCTATTACTAATGGCAGAGTGACAAGATGGCTTTTACTTTTGCAAGAATTCAATATTACTGTGTTGGATAGACCAGGAAAACAGAATACAGTAGCTGATTTCTTGTCTAGGATTCAAAATGCTAAAGAAGATTCTCCTGTAGAAGATAAGTTTCCTGATGAATATTTGTTTGCAGTAACTATTAAGACCCCTTGGTATGCAGATATTGCTAACTATTTGGTTACAGGGAAACTACCTTCACATTTATTTCCAAGAGAAAACGAAAAATTATTCAGGAGAGTTCAAGATATTCATGGATTTCTAACGAATTGTTTAAAACAGGGCCAGATCTTGTGATCAGAAGATGTGTCAGGGAAGATGAAATGCCCGATATTCTTAAGGCATGTCATGATGAACCATGCGGCGGACACTTTGCGGACAAAAGGACGGCCTATAAAATCCTTTCCTTGGGATATTATTGGCCTTCTCTCTTCAAAGATGCAAAACAATATGTCAAAAGGTGTGATAGCTGCCAAAGAGTAGGGAAACCTACTCTTTCAAATGAAATGCCATTGCAAACACAGGTACTCATTGAACCCTTTGAAAAATGGGCTTTAGATTTCATTGGACCTATTAATCCACCATCTAAGCAAAAGAAGTATATATTGGTTTGCACTCATTATGTTACTAAATGGGTAGAAGCTAAAGCATTAGTATCTGCTACTGAAAATTCAGTTGTTCATTTTCTTTATGAGGATATTTTTACTCGCTTTGGTGTTCCAAGAGAAATTGTAACAGATCGGGGGAGCCAATTCACATCAAATTTGGTGGAGAAGTTGATGGAAGAATACAAAATCAAGCACAGAAAATCTACTCCTTACCATCCACAAGAAAATGGTCAAGTGGAGTCCACAAACAAAGTTCTTGAAAGTATCATCACCAAAATTGTTCATCTACATAGAAGAGACTGGGCAGAAAGGCTTCCAGAAGCCTTGTGGGCCTACAGAACTACATGGAGGAATACAACAGAACATTCTCCCTATGAACTTGTTTATGGGAAAGAAGTCTTGCTCCCCATTGAGTTCCAAGTCAAGACCTTCAAGATAGCAGTTCAGTTGGGGATGGACTTATCAGAAGCCCAAAAGCATAGAATGGAGCAGTTGAATGAGCTAGATGAGATCAGACAAGAAGCAATTCTAAGAACCGATCTAGTTCAATATCAAAGAACTAAATGGCATGACAAATATATCAAAGAGAAGAAGTTTCAAGAAGGAGATTGGGCATTGTTATTTGACTCCAAGTTTAAAGATTTTCAAGGGAAATTTCAGACTCATTGGCTTGGGCCATATGAGATTGACAAGATCTTTAGCAATGGAGCCGTAAGAATCAAGACCATTGATGAGTTTCAAACTCCTCTTATTGTGAATGGCCATAGATTGAAAGTTTATCATAAGCCACTCTCTAAAGAGGATTTTTTCAAGTTGTTTCAAGAAAGTTCTGCAATCAGGCTGGTACAGAAGAATTCTTCTTCTCCACCAGCCTAGCTTTTGTTTTTCAAGTTAAAAAAAAAAAGAAAAAAAAAAAAAAAGAGAAAAAAAATGGTATAAGCCTGAAAACCAATCATTGATTGGCAGTCTTATACAGAAAATATGGGGTGAAAATCAGGGACACCTGACACTCTATATTTTCCAAAAAAAATAAAAAAATCTATCTTTCATTTCACCACCCACTCCATTTCATTTCACTTCATTCCATTTCATTTCATTTCATTTCACTTCATTCCACTTCATTTCATCCATTCCATCAATAAAAATCTTTTTTATGACCATTTCCATCTGGTCATTTGTCATTTGATCATTTCTATTCAGCCAAGTAATAGCTGTGTCAGTTTCCGCAGCTGACATCTGTTTCCGCAGCTGACTCTAGTTTCCACAGCCAGAAGCAGATTCCGCAGCTACTACTCTGTTTTCAAAGAGAATGTACAGTCAGTTGTTATTTCCATAATTATGAAATAAAATGCAGGGGGGAGGATCAATGGAGCATTCAAAACACCAATGGAGATCAATCAGTTGAAGACCAAGGGCAAAAAGCAAGGATTCCAAAGGTATGAATAAAGTTTATTTCAAATAGTATCGAAAAACACATTTTTATATAATTTTGAACTATGAGCTCTACCCATAACGTGCAATGATTATATTGACAGTCCCGTAACCTTCCACGATCTCTATGCTATCCTCTTGCATTTATTCACAAACGGTTTCATCATTGAAATTCCGATTCTCACTCATGTTCTAATATCCCACCGGAGATAATGATACGTATTTGAGTTGACAAAGGACTCTTACAAGCCGCATAACTTCATAACCGTTTATTGAAACGTGTTTATATTTATTACACAGCCACCAAAATTCAAAATGCGGCCGAATGCATTATACTTTGTTAAACTCTTTTGTCGTGTCTCTGTCGTGTTTACAAAACCCCACTCTACTCATTCTCACTCCCTGTTTCACTCCATTTCGTTCCTTTTGCTCACTCTCACTCCCGTATATCTACCCACAGTCTTACTCCATTCTGTTTATGGTACTCATTCTCATTTTATGATAACATCCCCACAGTATTGTGCTCAATCCTGTGTATTCCATTGTTCCATTTCCACTTAAACCCTCACAGAGGCAAACTTGTGAAGCACAGAGAAGTGAAATGGGAAAATTATTAAGGGCAGAGCCGGAAGGACCGAAGTTTATAGAGGGATATCCACAAGCAAAAGAGATTTCGAGGAAAGCTAAATGGCTGCGTTTTATTCAGAAATTCAGGGGTTACCACAGAGAGGTTACAAAAGCGTTTGCAAGATCATTTGATGGCTCGGAAGCAGAAGTGGGAGACCTCAAGTTTTCAGTCAATGAAGCATCAATAGCAACAGCCACAGAGCTTCTTCAGGAAGGAGAACGTTGGTTCAAAAATAAAAGTATCAGTGATGAGGCATGGAGAACAATCCTACGAAATCAAGGTATAGATATCACTGTTTTTAAAAGAGGAATCCCTGTGCATGCAATAAAAGAAGAATGGGCCACTTTACTACTAATTGTTCAGAAATTTATTACATGTGAAGGCCGTTTTGGGTCTATGTACATGTACCATACCAGGCTATTGATGAATTTTCTTGAAAACCAAACTTTCAATCTTCCTTATTTTCTATTCAATAGCTTAAAGAAAATGGCTGTGACTGTTCAAAAACACTTGGGAGATGTAGAGCCTCATCTTTATCACCACAGCCTTATAAAAATTCTGATTGAAAAGGAGCTAAAGGAAAGAAAAGATACATGGGAACAATTCCTAGTTAGAAACTTCTTTGAAGAACCTCAGGAAATTCCTTAAGGTAGTCCAATTAGAAGGAGTAGAAGAAAGAAAATGAATGTTGAAACCCAAGTTGCTCCTACACAGGAAATTCCCGCAGCTAGCACAGCAAAAAGAAGTAGAAGGAAAAGAACAATAGATGAAATCCAAAATACTTCTACTACTACTATGAAAAAACTGATAGGGAAGAGAGATTGGTAAAAAGGAAGAAGAAGGAAATTAAAGCTAAGAAGCCAATAATACCAAAAGGGAAAGAAATTATTGAGGCTGTCCATAAAACTCCTTCTTCTGAAGAAGAAGATCACCAAATACTATCTGAAAGATTAGTTTTTCTTCAAAAAACAGTCATCTATATCCAAGAAGGAAGAGATAGGAAAACAAGAACAAAAGGGTAGTGTACCACAGCATGTGAGGAGAAGCAACAGGCTTAAGGGAAAATTGAGAAAAACACAAATTAAGGGTCCTCATTTCATTGATTTGGGTGAGGAGACATCTGAACAGTCTCCAACTGACCATAGTCCATTTTAGTCAGTTAGTGAACCTGACTCCTTTCACTCCCAATCAGACAATGAGCATACTCCATCTTATTCTCAGCAAAATATTGATGTAAGTCCTCCTCGGCCAGATTATGAACATAATTCTCCCTTGCAGCATTTTGGGGACATCCCAATGAAAAAGACACCGGAGGTAGATCCCAAATAGCAAGAGGTATATGACTATATAGAATCCTTGGAGAAGGCAGCCACAGGTCCAAGTACCTCTTCCATTCAACCTCATACATTGCAGGATGATTTAGTTCAGTCATTAAAACAGGAAATTTTTGAGCTTGAGCTTTTAAATCGGCATATCAAAAATGAAAATGAAACACTAAAAGAGCAAGGCAAACTGGACAAGATCATCCATTATAATACTATGTTACATTTGGGTATTTTGCAAAAGAAGAATAAGAAATTAAAAAGGAAATGCCAAAAATTGAGTAGAGCACTTGTGAATATCAAATTTAGGTGCTTAATGAAGAAACCCAGAATGATGGCAGTACCAAAGAAGAAGAGAAGGGGGTTGGATGTGCTGGCTGAAGTATCAAGGCACATGAACTGAACAAAGAGTATCAAAATTTTGGTTACATGAGGACATGCAACACCTTCACAGTGGGGGTATGTTGAGTCCCGAATTTGCATCTTTTCCATACACTTTTCCATACCTTTTTCACTCACCTAAACCTCCCAAAATTGTCAATATCATGTGCAAAGGGTATCTAACATGGTTTTTAATTATGTTTTTGTGTTTTCTATTTGATCTAGATATTGTTCATACAGCTGCGGAATCTTGCCACTTTCCGCAGCTGCTGAAACTTTCCGCAGCTATTTTGTGGAATTATATGCTACAGGTGTCTACAAGGGAAACGAGCCACATGGGCAGGCTAGGAATGACGTGGACATGGTTTGTGTCCTATTTGTTCAAGAAAACTCGTCCAAAGAAGCCGCGGTCAAAGACGTCCATGTGGAAGTCAACCATGGAGTTTCATGTCGGCTGGACTCTGTTTCGTGGCATATAAACATCCATACGGCCGTTTCTAAGCTTGCGGAGGTTAATCGACATCTGTGCAGAGCTCTGGAGTCGAATTGAAGCATCCACCTTCCGTAGATCCACTTTCCAACACGGCCATACTACTATATCCATGGACAGAGTGGTCTACGTGCTCTCTGCTATCATAAACTTCAGGAGACAGTTACAGTTTATTGTTTTATATAGAGCGTTTGCATACGCACATAAAGTAAGTTGTTAGTTGTTAGTTGTTAGTTGATAGTTGATGTTCGTACTCTGTTATGTTTTCTTTGTAGTGATTACGCTGCCTTTGAAGCCGTAACACTACCATTCTGTAATGAACCACTTTTTAATATGAGAAGACTGTGTTTTTCAACTTAATTCGTGTTTGAGGATCATTACCAAGGCTGTGTAGAGGGCCCCTGCTCAGCTAAGGTTCTGTGTATTAATGTATATATTTCTCATTTCATTTCTTTTAAAAGTCATTGTATCATAATCCATCATATGTTCATACTTTGTAGTTGTTTCATTTCTGTTTATACATTTCCATAATTTCCATTTCATTTCTGTCTTTCATGTTTTATGATTGTTAATCACTGATCAGTTTTCTTGATTGCAGGTTTTAGATAGACAGCCCGGGCATTTTTATAGCTTTTTGACTAATGACATGGATCTAACATTGTTCTGCTGCTAGTTTGCTTTTCATAGCTTTTATTTAAGTTCAGTCTTGCTTTGTTCATTTCAGTTTTGCTTATCTGCTTTAGTAGTTAAATTTAGATATATTAAGCTGCTCATAGCATCTTCAATTGCCTCCGAAAGCCACAGCTGGACTGATGGTGAGGGATTGCATTATGAAATGTGTAGTTTAGTATTAGTTTCTTTTCTGCAAATTTAGATATATTAAGCTGCTCATAGCATCTTCAGTTGCCTCCGAAAGCCACAGCTGGATTGATGGTGAGGGACTGCATTATGAAATGAGTAGTTTAGTATTAGTTTCTTTTCTGCAAATTTAGATATATTAAATCATATATGACATCTTCAGTTGCCTCCGAAAGCCACAGCTGGACTGATGGCGAGGGATTGACTCATGGGTGTATGGTTTAGTATTAGTTTACTTTCTGCAAATTAAATATCAGTTACACAAGTTGTTTATGATTACTTCCGAAAGTCATAGCTGGTCTAATGATGAAGGGTCAGAAAATGAATTGATGTAATCTGATTTATATTTATTTTGTTGCAATTTCAAATTTCCTTAAGCATAGTTTTTTTTTTGTGTTTAGTTGGCAGCAAGAATAGTTTGGTTTTCATGTTCACTAGTTTATTGTTTTGATTCATTAGATTAGTAGCACCTTTTCATTTCAGCAGTACACTTTTACTTTCTTTCAAGTCTTGTCATTGTAATTTTCATTTTGCTTTTAAAATTTCAAGGTTGGTAAATCATTATAGGGGATATCACTTCCTTGAATAAATATAACCAAACTTGTTTTCATTTTAGAATTTCCATTTCACCTTAGAAAGACCAAAAACGACAAAAGTTAAGAAATAGGTTATCTTGCACATATAGTGCGCCGCACTTCATCAGCTTACGATTCCCGGATTGACAAATTAAATGCAGCAATTTAGGATACACTAAATTGACCAAACACTTGCTTCAATATTACATGCAAGTGGGAGGACCAAATCCATTGCGGCCCAGGGATGTTGCAGGATCGAGTGGTACTCCCATGTTGTGGTGAGCTGACTATCAAGTGGATTGACGACATGACACAAACGACTGCCCCCACTTAGGAAATTATGTACGAGAACTGAAGCAGCAATGATGTAGGTTTTTCTCTTCGGTTGGCCATGAAGAGCACCATTGCCGCACATTTGGTCTGATGATAGAAAATGCCAACCTCTATAGGGTGCAAGTCAAATCATCTTCACCAGCATTCCCCTCTGGGCATGGTGGATCTCCATCCAGAGGAAGGGGAGGAGGGAGAGGTTGAGGTGAAGGTCGCGGAAGAGGACAAATGATCTGCTACAACTGTGGAGATGCTGGACACTTTGCGTGCAACTGTCTGAACCTTGTGCAATATTCTTGTAGTTATTGTAGAAATTTTGATCATGTTATTGAAGATTGTCCTGTTTTGATTGCTAGAATGCAGGAGAAGCAACAACATACACCTATGCGGAATATAAAAATGGTTAGAGCTGAGCTGCGCACTGATGATTAGAGTGTAAACATAATTACATGTAGTGGTGCTACCACTAGAGAAGAGGAGGCAAAGAAGGCTAATGTAGAGCCATGGATTAGGAATGCTTCTAAAAAGAAAGAAGGACTCAACCTGCAAAAGGAGGAGAAGACTTTTGTAGAAGCTAGAAGGGATTTTGTTGTTGCATGTGTGTCCACATTCAAGTCAATAACAGAAGTAAAGATTGATGATGAATTCAAACCCTTTTTGCAAGCATGCATCAAGCTATTGCATAACTAGAAAGAAGTAGAAAACCTTCAAGCTTTGATAGATAGCTGCGTGGATAAGGAGTTGCCTCAAACGGAGAGCAAGGATGTAAAGAATATCTACAAGAATAAGAAGAGAACTGGTCAGGAGATGCGCATGACTATAAAAATTGGAGAATATGAGATGGATCAGGTCATTTTGGACTTGGGATCTGATGCAAATTTTCTACCTCAGCAAACCTGACAGAAGATGGGGGAACCAAAGCTGGAATGTTCCACCATTCAGTTGTGCATGGATAATCAACAGAAGATTATTCCACTGGGGAGACTCCCATAGGTTCTAGTAGACATTGTTGGAGTAAAGGTATGCGCAGGCTTTGAAGTAATACAAATTTTGGATGATGCAGACCCCTACCCTGCACTTCTAGGGATGGATTAGACCATCGACATGGGGGGAATCATCAACTTGAAGTGCAGGAGCATGATATTTGAAAACAATGGCACTCGGGTTATAGTACCTTTGGATCCTACGGAAGGGGGGGAGATATACAGTACCAGTGAATGATGGAGATGATGTCGATAATATCTACAAGTTGACTGCACGAGATGAGGATTGTATCAACCCAACTGTTGATGGGATGCTGAATTGGAAAAAGGATAGCTCATGTTTCTCATATTCTAATGGATAAATGGAGAACTGGCTTAATCGTCTCCATGATGTTTTTGTGTTGCGATGCCTCAGAGTCACTAAAAAATTTTGATGCATCTCCTCAGAGGTACGAGAATTACCCTATTTTGATGGTTCTAGCAATGTTGTTTTATTACTAGAAAAACTAGAAAACACTGTTCCAAAAGAGTGAAGGTTCTGGGCACTCGATATTGCTATGCGTGCAACTCCAGCATGTTGGTGGGATACACACAAAGCGAACTTTGAGGATTGGGAAGAATGCAACAGAATGATGCAGTTGCGCTTTGAGCAACCCACTGCCCCACTGACTAAGATTTTTGGCGGTCGGGGTGACCCGCGCAAACACCTGGCTACATGGATGGAGGTTTGGGATAAGAAGCCTAGGGTCGAATGGGTTTACATATTTGTCCATATGTTGGGACCAATCCCTACTACGTGGTATTTAGAGACGAAGCTGTATTGAGGGACCCTTAATTGGGTTACAATGAGTGAAAGTTTTATCTTAACCTTCGGCATGGGCAATGGATCAAAAGGATTGGAAAAAGCCCTGTAGGATATAGAAACAATTGTATTTGATGATTCCCGACCTCGGATAGAATGTGTTGCGCTAGCATGGGAAGTGCAGATGCAGGATATTGTCAACTGCATAAATATGTCAGTGGAAGATAACAGTGAAGATCCAAGAAAGATCAATATTCCAGAATCTGAGGGGGAATGCGCAGTTGCAGGGCCCTTGTTAGGAATGGTGGATGTAACTAAGCCTTTGAAACTAAAGGAAGTCAACATTGGGATGGAGGAACATCCCAAGTTGGGTAAAATAGGAGATTATTGGGATGATGACACAATGGGAAAGGTTGTGGAGCTGTTGAAAGAATATCAGGACCTGTTTCCCACGAAGTTTTCTGATCTCAAAGGAATTGTAGGAGATTTGGGAGTTGTGAAAATTATTGTGAAACCAGATGCGTGCCCCATCAAGCAGCGACCATATCAGTTAAAATCCAAAATATAAGCAGAAAGTGAAGGAAGAATTAGAGAAAATGGTTGAAGCAGGAATCATTGAGCCTATGGAACAGTCTGATTGGGTGAGTCCGATGGTTGTTCAGGAAAAAAAGACTAAGGGATAAGTAAGGATTTTTGTGGACCTGCGAAAATTGAATGATGCATGCATACATGACCCCTTCCCTACTCCATTTTTGAATGAGATATTGGAAAATGTGGGAGGAAAAGAGGCCTACTCTTTCACTGATGGATTTTCAGGGTGTCATCAGATCAGGATTGCACCAGAAGATTGAAGTAAGACCACTTTTGCAACAGATTGGGGATCATTCCAATACATAGTCATGCCTTGTGGGTTGAAGAATGCACCTGCTATATTATCGCGCGTATTAGTAGCTATATTCAAGGAGTTCATGCACAAGTTTCTGGAAGTACACTTTGATGATTGGACTGTGTTTGGAATGCTAAAGAAGCATGTGTCCAACTTGCGCATGATGCTCAACACTTTCAGGAAGCATCAGATCTCTCTTAACTTGAAGAAGTGTATATTTTGTGTTCATTTTGGAATCTTGTTGGGGCATATTGTTTTTCAACAAGGTTTGATGGTAGATCTAGCCAAGATTGCAGTTATTATCAACTTAAATGACCCTACCAATATGAAACAATTGCGCTTTATTCTGGGACACACAGGATATTATAGAAAATTCATTTAGGGCTACGCTATGATCATTGCACCCATGGAGAAATAGTTGAAGAAATATGTGTCCTTTTTTTGGGATCGAGAATGCCAAAAGAGATTTGAGTTTCTGAAGGAAAATATGGTTATTGCACCTATTTTAATATTCCTTGATTGGTCCAAGGTCTTCCTTTTGCATGTTGATGCATCCGACATTGCACTTGGAGTTGTCTTAGCACAACTAGGTGAAGGAGATATTGGTCACCCCATTGCCTTTGCAAGTAGGAAGCTCTCCAGTGCAGAGTACAAATACTCAACAATAGATAGGGAAGGATTGGCTATGGTCTATTCTCTACAGAAATATATGAACTATTTGCTAGGGGGCACTTCAAGATGTTCACTGACCACTCTTCTTTGAAGTACCTGGTCAACAAGCCTGTGTTGGGGGGGGAAGATTTGTAGATCGTTGTTGCTATTTCAAGAATATGATTTCGAAATCATTGTTAAGCCTGGTAGATTGAATGCTGGACCTGATCACTTTTCACGCATTGAGAATGGGGAGGAACCAGCCAATCTGGAGGAGGGAATACCCGATGCACAACTCTTTTCTATTAAAGTGGTTGATGAACACTTTTCATATATCATTCACTTTTTGACTACTGGTAGTGTGCTTGCTGAATACTCAGTGCAAAAAAAGGAGTTGGCTTCATGCACAACTAACTTTACATTGATTGTTGGTCAACTATACAAGTTGGGAGCAGATGAAGTCTTAAGAAGGTATGTATTAGAACATGAAAGGTAAGACATATTAGCTGAAGCTCATCGGGGGGTGGCAGGAGGCCACTATGTAGGGAAAGCTATTGTGCAGAAGGTGTTTCATGCTGGGTTATGGTGGCCCACACTGCACAGTGATGCACATGCATATTGTCGAGCTTGTGATGCATGCCAAAGAATATGGAAGCCATCGCGAAGAGATGAAATGTCGTTGCGGCCACAGATGGCCTTGTAGGCTTTTGATAAATGGGTCATAGACTTTGTTATACCTATTAATCCTCTTGGGAAAAAGACTAGCACACGCTATATCATCACTGCAAAAGATTACGTAACCAGACGGACATAAGCAAAGCTAGTAAAAGATTGTACTGCAGACACTATTGCGCAATTTATTTTTGAAAATATCTAGACTAGATTTGGGTGCCCGAAGACATTGATGAGTGATCGGTGTACACACTTTTTTAATGAGACCATTGAAGCTATGGAAAAGGAATTTTAGATACATCATCAAAAGAGTACCCCCTATCACCCTCAGGAAAATGGTGCAGTGGAAGCCTTTAACAAATCTTGGAGAATGCGCTCACAAATATCTTTAATGCAAATCAGACCGATTGGGACGTGCAAATCCCTTCTGTTTTATGGGATTATAGAATTACATGCAAGAAGTTGACTAGTGAAACACCATTCAGGATGGTTTATGGCCAATAAGAAATCATGTTGATGGAATATATCGTGCAAAGATTGCGCATCGCAGCATTCACTAATATGGCTAAACCAAACATCATGGAGGAACATCTATCACAATTGGTTTCATTAGAGGAGGATCGATTTATTGCTAACTTTCATCAACAAGTGCAGAAGGCGCGCGAAAATGCCTAGCATGATAGGCACATCTGGAGGAAGATCTGGTTTTGTTGTATGAAAATCAGTTTCCATGCCATCCAGGGAAGTTCAGAAAGCATTGGTTGGGGCCGTATATCATGAAGGAGATCACTAATGGAGGTGCGGTGCGCTTGGCCATGTTTCATGGTAAGAGTATTCCCGGTTACATCAATGGAAGTTAACTGAAGCCATATAGGGATAAAATTGTGCCTACAAAATGACTATATGGATGGAGAAACAAAATCCAATTTTATGCACGATGCACAGAGGATATACGCAGGCAGGTGTGACATGAGCGCAGAGGTAGTGTGCGGTGGGAAAAACTAGTCGTTGGAACAATAAATCAGGGTGAAAAATCGATTTTACCATTGGATGCAGCAATTTTTCTGCATTTAATGAAGATATCTTCTGGGATTTTTGACAATTTTTATGAGGATAAGGTGCCATTAATGAAGTTCTGACCATTTTTACCATGGATCGTCTATAAAAGTAAGGGAGCAAGTCACATTTCGTTCCTTTGTTGTTTGAGTGAATTTCACCTTGTAATTATCTCTATGAACTGTATGTCTAGACGTGAGAACCCTGTATCTGACGTGAGCAACCCTGAGTTTATCTTCAAGCCTAGAATGATAGCCACTAACCCCACTATCAAGAGTGTGCAGTCTGAGGAGAACTTTGTGCTGCTTACGACATCTATTGAACTAGGCTCTGACGACGTACATGAAGTTGTTCTCAAAGTGCATGAATTTGTGTCCACACTTGCCAAAGGAAAGGGAAAGATGACTAAGGGATTGTCCTCAAAGTCACGAACATCACCTAGACAAATCACGTCCCCACGGCTAGGCATCAAGGGATAGGTCTCCTATTGATGACCCGAAAAAGAGACCCATGAGTGCAACTGAGGAGGCTGCGCTCTTCGTTGAGCCCATCTCGTGGCTCCCAAAGTATGTAAGGCCACGCAGACCCTATGTGAAGGCACTAAAGAATTTGGACACGGTTCACGATTAACTGAAAATGCCATTGATCCTAGAGGTGGTCATGTTGAAGGGGGATATGTTTGGGAAGATCCCTGAAGTGAATTTCGACAACTACAACTTGGAAAATGAGAAGACATTCCCCAAATTGGTGTGAAAATTGTACCTTGAGCGCATTTTATATGTTGGCATCGTGAAAGTAGAGCCCATGCCTTGGGTTCATGGGTTGAGTAATGTTGGAATTCTCAATCTATTGATGATTCCTCACTTCAAAAAATATCACATCACGAATATATTTGTGCGCCAGTTTCTGGCGTTGGTGCACAATGGATGCCTTTGGATCAAGAGCAGAATTCCAATCGATTTCGCGCTGATTGAATAGATCACCATCCTGCCAAAGAAGGGACCGAACCCCATGGCTAATTATTGCAAGGTCCTGGAGCTGAAAGTAGCGGTGGAGGTCGAGAAGGACTACAAGGTGGGACAGGATACTAGGGGCTTCCTGGTGCAGCAACTTGACGATCCAGCGGTGCGCCTCGGAACCTTAGTACAGGGATGAAAAATGATGCGTAAATGCATGCCTAAGGTGGTCCCTGTGCATGTCATAGAACTAGCATAGCAGTACAAGAAGGGCATAATATTTAACTGGTCGCAATTCCTTTGCAGCGACTTCTTGGATAACGTACATGACACACAAGAAGAAGGAAAAAAAAATGTTATTCATGGCTGATCCTGTTAATTTCTCTGGTAGCATGGGAGATGCTAGAGAATGCAATCCTCCTAGATGTAGAACCTAGTGTTTTTGAATTGGCGTGCTACGCCAATTTATGGGACTCAATATACCCAAAGCACGTAATGGAGAATAAGATCTTTTGGGTATTATTCGAGGGATAATTGGCCACAACTATCACCTCGCGGCTTGGTTGTCCCTAGCTACGCATGAAAAGTACAAAGCCATTTTCAACTTCATGTGTTGATGCACAATGTTCAGATCAGTGCACGCAAAGATCAAGTATGGTACAACCTGCCTTACATGGTGATGGAGGCTGAAATTTACCAAGTCATTGTGACTTGGCCCGATACATTGAAGAATGGGCTAGGCCCTACCCAGTCTGTCACAGCCTCAACATCCAGCAAAGAGACAACAAATTCCACTAAGGAGAAAGAAGTAGAGAAGGACGCTGAGAAAGAAAAATAAGATGAGAAATAATCAGAGAAGGAAGTTGAGACAGAGCTAGACGTAGATCTCAGTGGCATAGATGGCAAAGATGGTACTAGAGCCAAATTCTCGAGAGGTACTAAGCGCAGCGTTGAAACCCCCAAGGGCCCATAGAAGAAGCGAAAGGGATCTGAGATGGGAGGTACGGAGGAAGTCACCCTGACATAGGATGACTCGGAAAAAATCGCAGATGTGGTTGCATCTTGTTAAATTTGGACAACTAGGTCCAAAATTCGGGTTGTTCTTCTCAGATGACGATCCCAATATTTTTATTGGATTCCTCTTTTGGAGAGGTGTAAGATTGATCTAAAGATCATCTTGATCGAATGAGCAGAACATGTACTTTGAATTTATTCCACTTATGTGCTAGGTCAGCCTGGAATATAATATAGACTTAAATGTCTTAAAGGATGTGTCACACACCCCCAAATATTCCTATATATTGGAGAGACTTGGAGTTCATTATACACACAATGTGTGGAGGATTTTCTTCTCTCTTGATGGCGATGGAGCTGCGTTCTTGGTGCTGCGTATTTGTGGAGTACTATTTGTCTGGGTTGTCTTGGGGTTGTGTGTGACACACTTGGCTGAATGATCTATTGGAGACTTTGCTGGTTGTTGATCGCCATAACGCCACCTTTCATTATCTCTATTTTGGCTTGTCTTCCATCGATCTATTGGTCTGTTCTATCTGCTTAATTATTTTGTGCCCCAATCTAAAATGGCATAGAACATGTTCTCAAATTAACATGGTATCAGAGCTGAGGTGAAGACAAAGCCCAATTTTTGTTGAATAAAGTGCAACACATCATAAGAGAAGAGCTCGGTGAAGAAGGAAAGGGATACCTCTATCTAGGCCGCAACAAGGAAGGCTATAATAGTGAGGAGGAAAGGTATTTGTAGGGCATCTTTGAGGATTGTTATGAAGGCCTAGTTGCAGGGATAGAAGGATGAGGCACAGGATCACATTCAAAGGTGTTTAAGGCCCTATTTTATGGGTGGTATGTCCCTAAAAGAAAATGTCGCAGGCCTTTGAAGCCTCATTGAAGCTTTCCGCAGAGAATTAAGGGAGGCTGAGGTATGAAGAGGCTGTTTTGGAGGGTTGTTAGGGAGTCGTAGCAAATTAAGGTAGGCCGCAGACCTAGCCTCACCAAAACAGACCATACCACCAAGTGTCAGCGTGTAGATTTAAGCGTGAAGGTGACAATGTAAGGGCAGCATATGTGGACAAATTATTAAGAGCGGTGAGGTAATATAATTGCAGATGGATGGAGGGATTCATTTGTGGATGAAGAAGATAAGAGCAGAGCCGCAATTTACAATAGTGGATACAGGACTGTAGAGTTGACCTCCATTACACTTATTTTATCACGCAGGTCAAAGGGCGAGATTGAATTTTCTATTTTCAGAACAAGGAAGAGGAACTTCCACACAAACTCTGCCTAACTAGCCACGCTGGAAACTAGATGATTGGGAGTTCACTGGAGATGAAGGATTCCAATTTCACCACGGAAACTGCTCCACTATTTGCGACTATTTACCTTGATGTTCATAGAAACCCATGAGACTAGACGTCACACATTTTTTTGACAGTATGACCAGTGGACACAATGATTGATGGCATTAGCGTTGTATGTAGACTATTGGCTATTTGGAATAGAACGACAGGTTTCCTTGTTGGTTGCCCCCGTCAATTTCCAGAACATAGGGCACAATACGTGGCTGCGGACAAAAAATTATGGTCGTGACAAGCGGAGCATGATTGTAGAGGGGACCACATACGGTGATGGTGTGGAGTCAGAAGCGATCTCTGCACAGCGGGCGAGATCCACACCCACGTTAATTTAGGGTGGCAAACACATCGTCACATTGATGCTCAAAATCTTTGACGTTGCAGGAGTGATGAATATTGCAGAACGAACAGAGTATCTGTGGCATCGTGGTTATATGTGTTTAATCATACCCAAAGACATTTCAAACAGTGTGACATTTTTGTCCTTGTAGAATATACCACTTCTTGATTTTGGTTAAATGTTTTTGCCTGGGTTCATGGTCCTGAATCAATGGTTTGATGTAATAAATTTTCCACAAACTTTTGAGGAAATTTACAAGGCAGATCTGAGGTATATTTAAGGCACAACAAGGTTGTTTCATGGGTCCCTTTTTAAGGTGTTATGTGGCATCTTTCTAAGGCAGAAAAAAGCTATTTTGTGAACACAAAAGACCTGTGGGAAACGTGTAACGATCTAAAACAGACCTTGGAATGAGATTTGTAGCAGAACTCGTCTGTAGCAGCCCTAATTCAGAGTATAGTTTGAAATTTGCGAAGGTAGAGATTCCTGTGACAAGGTTCATTACCTGAGTGTCAAAGGCAAGTTAATGCAAGTTTGAAGGAGTACTTGAAGTTGCCTTAGCAAGCATGCCTTGAAGCTTTGTAGTAGATGCTGGAGCAGCCTCAGACAAAGCTTTGATGTGCAAGCTGAAACAATTAGGTATGATGATAATCTGTCTCTCCTCCAAAGGATAGACATCTAGATATGACAATATATGTTTAATAATCCTTATATCTATCTCCATCATGAAAAAGAAATAGAGTTTCTCCTAAACAAGATTTTTTGTATAACAGTTGATATTATACTTTCTCATAGGATGTTTATGAAAGATGCTGATATAACTGCTCCAAGAGAACCCGAGGCATCAAAAGTTCCAAAAGTCACTATAAGGGAATCATTTCATCATTATTTTGAATTTTTCTAAGAGGATCTCACTGTGACATTCAAAATCACTATGAGAATGTGTAAGGAATATGTACTATTCAGGACATGGAATAGTAAATCCTAATTCAATGGCAGTGATACTAACAGTGATATGAAGATGTATCCTTGACAAAATTCTTTTGAAGCAGTATGTATTATAATTATGACAATAGAGATGGTGATATCAATTATGCACAGTAGCTATAATAAGCTACAGACTATGTACAGGCAGTAAGAACAACACTGGATGAATCTAAGATGGGCTGGGCTGACAGAGTTTAAAGTAGCAATATTCTCTATAAGATCTATTTGGTACATCAAGAACATAGGCCAAAGTAACGTAAGAAGAAAGCATCTTCTGCATGTAAGTCATCTTTATTTGTTCTTAATGAGTAGGAATATATGGACAATGACATAGACAATCACCCATGTTTACAAAATAGCAGTAAGCTTGTGACAATATCAGTCTTACATTGGAGCGTAATGATAAAATTGGAAGTGTGAACTGAGAAGTTTTTGCAGCCTTTAGTCATGTTGTGGGAGTCTTGAACCATGATCGACAAAGCCTATGAAGTTTTGAACAAATATTGTATATGATACGTGCCAAGATGCATGATAGCTATATGACAGTATATGGCTATGAGTCTTGGATGGCTTTGACTGTGGGAGAATAATATTCAGACCCCTGAGTACAAAACTCCCTTCCAAGTTGGTGTCTGGGATGCCCTCATTTAAAATAGACATCTTCTCTCACAAGAAAAGTTGGCATTAAGAGGGAGAATACAACTGTATATACTCCTGAGCTAATATCATTACTGAAAGAAAGAAGACCCTCATGGCTCAAAGATATATGGCTTCAAGGGGGAAATTCCAAAAGAAAAACAAGAAGCCATATAAATACCAGGGGTATCTAGCAGCCATGAGTACTATTATACAATCTAAACCTGGATCTTTTAAGGAGGTTGTAAAGCATCAAGTTTGGAAGGATGCTATGCATGAAGAGTACAAGTCCATAATGAAAAATGATGTCTGGGATGTGGTTCCAAGACCAGAGGACAAAGCAGTTGTCACCTCGAAATGGCTCTACAATATTAAGCATGGATTTGATGGAGGTGCTGACAATTTCAAGGAAAGATTCATTGCCCGTGGCCTCTCTCAAAAGGAAGCCATAGACTATGATGACATACTTGCACCTGTGGCCTGATATAACACCATCTGATCTATCATATCCCTTGCTGCTATGCAAGGATGGAGTCTTCATCATATGGATGTGAAGACCGCATTTCTGCATGGTGCGATAAAGGAAGAGGTGTATGTAGAGCAACCTCTGGGGTTCGAAGTCCAGGATCGGGACGTCTGCAGGTTGAAGAAATCCATCTATGGGTTGAAGAAAGCACCCAGAGCTTGGTAGGAGAGGATAGATAGCTACCTGATGAAGCTGGGATTCACTCTTAATAATGATGTTCCAAACCTTTACTTCAAGGTTGATAAAGAGAAGCCTCTCATTCTGGTGCTGTATGTGGACGACCTCTTCCTGACAAGTGTTGACCCTCTCATTCATTAGTGCAAGAGGGAGCTCGTTGTTGAGTTCGAGATGAAGGACCTAGGATTGATGCATTACTTCCTTGGCCTGGAGGTATGGCAGAGACCTGGCGAGCTTTTCCTTTCTCAAGGAAAATACATTATGAAGCTTCTGGTATGGTGGACTGTAAGTCCGTGTTGACACTGATGGAGCTCAACTTTAAAAAGTTGAGTGGCAGTGCTGCTAGGCCCGTGTTAGAAAATCCTATTGAGTATCGTCAACTCATAGGGGCTCTAATGTTCTTAGTGAAAACCTGTCCAGATGTATGTTGTGCAGTGAAAACTCTGAGTCAACACATGGTTGGTCATAACATTCACTTGGTTGGTGCCATGAATCTCTTGAGATATCTCTAGGGCACAAAAAACCATGGGCTGAGATACAATGCCAGGAGTATGACACTCCATGGATATTCTGATGCCAATTGGGTTGGTAGTGTGGTGGATCACCAAAGCACATATGGATGCTACTTCACCCTTGGGTTTTCTTCGACCAGGAAGCAGAAGTCGGTAGCCTTGAGCACCACTGAGGCCGAATACATTGCAGCATGTATGGCCCATTGTGAAGTCACTTGGTTGCGAAAGCTCTTCAGTGAGCTATTTAAGCATGTGCTAGATGCCACATTATCATTTGTGATAACCAGAGGGGGATTCGTTTGTCAAAGAAGCTCGTGTTCCACGATTGATCCAAGCATGTTGATGGCTGGTACCACTTTATTCAGGATATGGTAAAACGAGGCATCGTAAGGTTTGATCATATAGGAACTGATGAGCAGGTCACGCATATTCTGATAATGCCCTTGGGGAAGGTCATGTTCCTAAACTTCCGTGAGAAACTTGGAATTGTGGATCGACCCTATTCTGAGGGTCCTGTTGGACGATGAGCTCTGGAGCTCTGGGGGCCTTTGGGGATAGTTCCTTGGAGCTATAAGAAACCACAAGGCTAGGCTTTCTGAACCTTGTTGATGTGATTTTTCCCCATCGTTATGATGATTGAGTTGGTTTTCCTCTCATGATTTGTGCCCCGTATGCATCCTACCCATTTGAGTTCCAGGCTCATGGGAAGTACCTCTCATTTGGTTGATGAGGTGGGAAATGAGAATAGAGACCATAGCAAGACCGATGGATGCATCGGAGATTGCTGTACTCTCTATGACTAGGATGGCACGTGTCCAACCACTTGATCTGGGATCAATTTTAGTGAGGTTTCGGACCTCCAACTGAATTCGTGTCAGGTAAACCAACTTTAGGTTGGTATGAGACTCTTTGTGAGTCCTATAGAGGTTTTGGACCTCTGGGCTGAATCTGTTAGCTGGGAATGATGTATTGGTGATTGAACCACTTCGATTTTGAAATAAAGAGGCCAACAAAGCAAGTTACGGCGGGATGACGCACGATGTTTGGATTGCACTAGTGGACGAAGTTCTCCCTAGTTGAGAGGGAGTGTTAAATTTGGACAACTAGGTCCAAAATCTGGGTCGTGCTGCTCAGATGATGATCGTAATATTTTTATTGGATTCCTCTTCCGGAGAGGTGTAAGCTTGATCTAAAGATCATCTCGATTGGATGATAAGAACATGGACTTTGAATTTATTCCACTTATGTGCTAGGTTGGCCTGGAATATAATATAGAATTAAATATCTTAAAGGACGTGTCACACACCCCCAAATATGCCTATATATTGGAGAGACTTGGAGTTCAATATAAACACAACGTGTGGAGGATTTTCTTCTCTCTTAATGGCGATGGAGCTGCGTTCTTGGTGTTGCGTATTTGTGGAGTATTCTTTGTCTGGGTTGTCTTGGGGTTGTGTGTGACACACTTGGATGAATGACCTATTGGAGACTTTGCTAGTGGAAGCATCCTACTGATCGCCATAATGCCACCTTTCATTATCTCTTTTTTGGCTTGTCTTCCATCGATCTATTGGTATGTTCTATCTACTTCAGTATTTGTGCCCTAATCTAAAATGGCATAGAACGTGTTCTCAAATTAGCACATCTACCTTTGAGGATTAGTGGAATGTGCTCGAGGAGTAGTACAAAGCTGTAGTAGAGGCACTGTAGACTGGGTTGCAGGTCCTTCAGCTAAAAAATGACAATAGTCAAGAGAACGTGACTCAGGCGAGGCTGGATCAAGAGAGCGCGAGCACCAGCATGATTATCAACACAACAGATAGTCGAATCTGACCATTCCCTAGAGCTATGGTTACGATGGAACAACCTACCTTGCACAAAGAAGTCCAGACATGTTTAGAGGTTGGAATCGACCCATTTATGCTTCCCAGTGGGAAGCTGCACACTATCCAAATGATAATCACAGATAAGTTGCAGTGTCACGAGGAATGTATACACCAACAACTCACTGAGGTCAAGAAGAAGATTGAAGCGCACACACAGGAGTCTCTGCAGGGTCAGATGGGTCAGCAAGCAGCGGTGGAACAACATGGAGAATTGGAAAGCTTGATTGATTGCCTAGGTGGTGACCTTCCTTAGGTTTCCATCCCTACCTTTGCTGCGCCCCAGGCTAAGATAGAAGGATTAGTGGCTGCCTTGAAGGCCTTCCGCTTAGAAGTGCAAGTGGTTCAGGCTGACCTTGAACAATAGATTGTGGAGTGGCAAGAAAAGCTCTAACCATAAAATTCGTCGGAAGTGCAATCGCAGCGCGGTGCCTTAGTTAATGAGGCTTAAGCAAGCATTGCAATAGCAGTCACCAAGGGCACTAAACTCCTGGACACAACGATGGGCTTGTGGAATTCGGTATAGACCGATCCATTTATTAAGAAAATTTCATAGGAACTGCGCGCCAAAGAGCAGACGCTTGATGAGCTTCAGGAGGCACTGCCCACACTTGTGCCTTCTCAGAGAATGGCATGATTGCAGACGAGAAAGGTGATGTACGATGAGTTTGAAGACTTGTGGTTTCTGAAAATATTGTGTATAAGCAAAAAATGACATGATTCTTCAGTTCTTCATGGTTTTGTACATTCAATCATTAGAGATCTAATATAGAAGCAAAATTTTTGATAGCTTCTATCTTGGTGACCCTCTTGTTTGGCTTTCTCTTTTTTACTTCCTTTTTCTGCCGAGTCTTCTTCTTCCTTGGTTCATTTTCTGGGCTTTCATATATGTTTGTTATTTCATCCCTGAGAGCATGGTCGGCTATGAGTTTTCTTGCTAGTTTGGGTTTTTTCTTTAGTCTGGTGTGAGACTTTTGAATGTATGGATTTGGAATGTACAAAGGCCTCCTTCTCCCATGTATAATTCTTCTTGATTTCCCTTCCTCAAACCCTGATTCACTGAACTCTATTTCACTGCTATCCTCCTCAAAAGATGAATATGAGTGGATTATATATTCCCTCTTCCCTTTGGCTGAAGAACTGATAGATGAGTAAAGCTGAGCTATAATATGTTCTTCTACTGTAGTGGTATCTGAAACTTTTATTTTCCCCTTCTTGAGTGAGGAAAATACTTGTGCAAGTGTAGGCTCCTCTGGTATTGGAGTGACATTATCTTGTTGATTCTCCTATCTAGCCTCTAGAACAGGGCTTGGTGTCAAGGTTTCAAGGCTGACTTCCATTGAAGGTCCCTCTATCGAAATCAATTTTCTCCTGTGTTTTCTCTTTGAAGGGGAAGCTATGGCTTCCTTTCTCTTAGACATATAATGTTTTTGTCAGGCATGGTAGCTTTTTGTTTGAGTTTGTTTGCATGCTTATGCATAAAATACCTCAAGGTCTATGGCTCCTTAAATGATCTTCTAGTGTAGACCTCCTTGGATGGATGCACTGTATGTATAGGAGTGATGGTTGGTGCGTAAGTGGTGTTTTGAACTCTAGCTTTCCTAGCTGAGTTCCTAGTTTGTTTGCTAGATGATATTCAATATGGACCAGCTTGTGAAGTTGTAAATGTAGTTGTAGGGCCTGACTACTTCTCTTGGGTCTTTAGCCTTCTAGGCATTCTTACCCTTCTCCTTGAGTTAACACTGCTAAATCCCTCATCTGCTAAAAAATTTTCCCATGTGGTTCTTTTCTTTCTCAGATGATAAACTACCAGTATTTTTATCAAACCTCTATGATAGAGATTATGAAGAGAATAGTTTGGGGTTCTCTGCATTTTTTGAGACATTGAAAACAGAGATTTATGAAGGAAAAATGGTAGATTCATAGGTTTAGATCTTGAGATGTGAGCTAGAAACCTAATTTGGTATCTATGCATAGTAGAAAACCTACCCTCACAGGTTATATAATGTTGTACAGTAGTAATGATATCTTGCACTCAGGCCTAAAATATGAAATATGAATAGTAGGGGTCCAACCAATATTTTCATGTTCAGGCTTTAAATATGGATTCGAATAGGCTTTAAGCATAATTTTGTTCTTGTGCCATGACTGACCTGTAGCTGATGTTGGATTGGCCCTTGCAATGATAGTCTTTGTGATCCTATAGGTCTAGGACCACAACTTGACATGTTCTCCATCAAATGTCTCAGCAAATGCTTGAGCCACTGCCACATTTTCACCTGAAAACTTCTTTAAAAACTGATAGCACCCTGCTGCTTTAAACTGAGGCTTAGCATGATGGTCAAAAAAATGGGTATTGATGGGTTTTGAATGGTTCACCTTACCACCCTTTCCAATCATGTTAAAAATTAACCTAACCACAAGTGCACATCTGTAAAACGAGGAAAAACAACCACCCACGAAGCCCTAACTTACAACACTTATTAAAAAATTGTTTTGTTGGAAGATGAAAACGTTTAGCTATAGCTATCACAAGAGTAAACGGAGACAGAGATTTGCATGGCATAAATCTCAGTGAGAGGGAGTGACATGAAACCGAAATGATTTAAACTCTATTGCCAACTCATTTCACCAAACATTTCACTCCATCACATTATTTACTAATAGCTACTCGTACCTCAACCTTAATACATTTCACCTTTAATGAGTAGCAATAAATTTGACTAGCTTTAGCAAACAAATAACCTAAATGATTTCTTCATGAATCCTCCAATGGGAAATAGCCACCTTTCAAGTGAGTAACACCTCTTGTTTTATAAGACCTTCAATATTCAAAGAGCAGTGTTTGTTTCACCTGAGTAATGCTTCTTTTATCTCCTTGTACAAGTTTTGCAGGTAATAACTACTTTTTGGAAAAAGGAAACTATTCCCGTGTTGCTTGTAAAACCAAATATTTTGAAGAAAATAGGTGCCTCTCTAGGAAGGGTAGTTATTCCCGTGCTATTCCTAACACAACTGATGACTTTGAAATTTTGTCTTTAACCTTGGATAGAAATATCATGGTGAATGAATAAGACTTCTTTAGCTAAACCCATGACCTTAACTACTCGAAGTAGTTAAAAGACTTATTAAAGGAAAATTTACCCTAATAACTCTATAACACAAACAAAATATTGGACTCAAAATTGTTTTGGATTTTTGGTTAAAAAATGATAAAAAACTAATACATTTTAATCCTCCAAGGCCTTCAACCATAGGTTAGGAGACAATAAAGGATAAAAGACACAACTTACAATGATGACCAAACTTTAAAAGAATTTGAAAAATTGTAGTGCTAATAGTGGCTCCTATTGAGGATGAAGTCCTCCCTGTGAGGCTTCAAGGACTGTAGATTCAGTGCCTTAAACTCTTATGACTTTTATATTTCAGAAGCTAATGACAGAAACTGAATTTTATTAACTGAACTAAAAACTGACTCTATTTACAAACACAAATACCATTGGGCATGGAGTTTTATTGAAACAACACTCATGATATTTATAATGGAAAGATTGACTAACTCAAAAAACAAAGAATTTTTTGAGATAATGACCATTGACTAGACCTCCAATTAATTGATCATCATCTAAATGCTTCAACATAAATGTGTTATTTTCCATAACTTGATCAATTTTGAATGGCCCAAACCGTAAGTTGTCAAACTTACCATGCTTTCCATGATATTATCTTCTTGCATCCCAACGCAATACCAAATAATCTTCTTAGAATACCTGTTGTTTTGCTCTTTTGTCAAAGACAAATTTTACTTTGGCTTTGTACTTCTATGTTTTGTCCATCATGGATTCCCAGATTTGATGAGATTCTATCAGTTGTAGCATCCTTCTCTAAATGGGATTTGAATTATCAGTTTCATCTTGAAGAAATTTCATAACAGGAAGGGCCAGCTGTAATGGAATCACAACATAAGTACCATAAAAAGTTGAAAGGGAGAGATTCTAATTGATATTTTTATGCCCACCCTATATGCCTAAAGAGAATGAACTAGGTGAGTATCCCAATTTATTTTGTTTTCTGCCATCATCTTCTTTATAATTCTTACTAGGATTTTGTTTGATGACTCAGCTAACCTATTACCTTGGGGGTAATAAGGTGTAGAATGAGTCAAATCAATGTTATACTTCTGCCATAAATTCTTCATCTTGTCAGATTTAAAATCCATTGCATTTTCAGTCACCAACCTTTGAGGGAAGCCAAATATAGACATAATATTTTCCAACAGAAATTTAATTATTACCGTGTCAGTGGCATTTGTGGTTGGAATAGCCTCAATCCACTTGGTAAAATAGTCTGTATCTGTAAGAATCCACCTGTGTTGTCCTGATGATGGTGGGTGAATCTCACCAATGAAGTCTAGCCTCCACTGGTGGAAAGGAGCATCTTCTGAAATGGGAATGAGGGGTAGTGGGAGAAGATTTTTCTTACCGAAAAACTTTTGACACTCAGTGCAAGCTCCGTCTTTAGCAAAAACATCAGATAAAATAATTGGCCAATAATAGCTAGCTCTTAGAATTTTATTTGCGGTATCTTTCCAGTATAAATGACCACCACACACCTTGGCATGTATCTCTTTCATAACTTTTTGTGACTCAACTTCATCTAGACATCTCAACAAAACTCCTATAGTGTTTTTCCAGTAAAGATGATTTTCCATTATGAAATACTTGGCAACATTAAGTTTAAAATCCCTTTTGTTTGATTTTTCCATTTCTCGAGGACAACTTAAACTTAAGAAAAAATACATTATATCCTTATACCAGTTGGAATAAAAGAGTTCAGGATAATCAGATATACCTTCTTTAATTGTTTCTTCAACTACCTCCATGTTTAGATTTAAAGCTTTGCAATTTGATTCTGCCATCAAGCAAGATAAGCCCTGCTCCTTTATCAACTTAGTAGGTATGATTTCAATGTCAAATTCCAAAATATTTTTCTACCATCATCCCCTCCTGCCATTTGTGTCTAGCTGCAACAATACATCCTTGACAAGAATATTTGGCACAAAAGCAATGACTTTAGAATGGAGAACATAAACTCGAAAAGAACTCAAAGACTTCACTAGTGCATATGCATGTTTTTCAGCTAAGTTGTACTTTAGCTCAGCATCTCTTAATGCACAGCTGAAAAAAGAAATTGGCTGCTCCAAGCCTTCATTCTTCTTTTGAAGTAAAACTGTTGCAATAGTTTCCTCAGAAGCATATGAAAAAGTCATAAAATATTTCTAAAAATCAAGGCTGATTAACACTGGGGCTTTAGTCAAGGCATATTTGATTTCTAAGAAAGAGTTTTTTGCATCATATTGCCACTTGAACTCTTCATATTTCTTCAACAAGACATTAATGTGTTTAATTATTTCTACAATGTTTGGAACAAAACGCCTCAAAAAATTAATCTTACCCAAAAAGGTCTATAACTCTTTCTTATTTCTGGGTAAATCAATTTTATGTATAGCTTCAACTCTCCCTGGGTCAATGCAAATACCATTTTCTGTTACTATATGCCACAACAGTTTTCCTTCTTGAACAAAAAAGCATGATTTCTTTGGGTTTAAAGACAAACCAAATTTTCTGCACTTATCAAACATTTGCTGCAAATGTTTTAAATAATCATGATCAGATTTTGAAAAGACTGTTATGTCATCGAAATAAATGACAACAAATCTGTCATTTTCTCCTGCAAAGGAAATTTCCATTGCCCGCTAAAATGTTTCACCTGCATTCATTAAACTAAAAGGCATCTTATTATACATAAAATTTCCCCAGGGTGTAGTAAAGGTCGTTTTCTCCCTGTCTTGTTTGTCAACTGAAATTTGATTGTATCCCGAAAAGCCATCTATCATTGACAACCTCTTCGAGCCTACAACCTTCTGCACAATATGGTCCATTTTGGGTAAAGGACAATTATCCTTCAACGAACATCGGTTCAAATTGTGAAAATCAACACAAATTATGATTTCGCCATTCTCCTTTCGAACCGGGACTATATTAGCTACCCAATTGGAAAATCTTGAAGGCAGAATTATTTTGGCTCCCCACATTTTTTTTAGTTATTTTCAATGATAGGGAACAACATAGGATTAATATGTCTTATCTTCTGTGCTACATACTTTTCTTCTGATTTAGAAGGATTTTATGCTCTATTATACTTCTATCATATGTCTTCAAATCACTTTAGGACCATGAAAAAATGTCTGCATACTGCTTCAACAACTTGACATATTTAGCTCTAGTTTCTTAAGGAAGAAATTTACAAACTTTAACATATCTAAGTTGATTTTCAGTACCAATATTGCAATCAACTGTACTCTCTCCATATGTCTTACTATCAGGCTTTAAAAAGACATCATTATTGTCAAACAACCTCTCTAAAGGAACCAAGCCTTTAGGAATTAAGTTTTTTTTTTTTTTTAAAGATCAAAATGTCTTTTCCAGCTATAGCCTTTTTGAATGACTTGGTGTTATGGATTTCAGTTGTGTCATGTTCATTATCAATCTGAATGTCTGAAAACTCCTCCACACATTCCAATAATTTCTAAATTTCTTTATCATCTTAAAATACTTTCCAATATTTGATATTGTCACGAATGGAAGGTCTGTTTTTAATATGAACATCATATGTTGCTTTAACATCAAGAGGAACCTTAAAATTACTAGCAGTTATGGCCAGCAAGTCTATCATTTCATTTTCTTTTCTGGAAACAAAATTCAAATTGAATACTGAAAAATAGTGTTCAATCAAATCCCAGACTTCATTTCTGTAATTCTTCAATTTTGAATTTTTTACTTGATAATTATCTCTCACCTGTTGTACCACCAACTCTAAATCACCAAAAAAAATCAACTGTTCAACTCCCAAATATTTTGCTGCCTTCATTCCCAAAATTAGTGCTTCATACTCAGTAGTGTCATTAGTAGTGACAAATTGTAATTTTTATGATAAATTCACTACCTCCTGAGTGGGAGAAATAAGAACTACACCAACCCCTAATCCCTCTCTCGATGAGGCTCCATCAAAATATAATTTCCAGGTTTGTCTTTGTTGGCGAAGAAACAGGTCTCACAGGCAAGACCCAGGTTCAGAGGTTGGGGCCAACAAGGGAATCTGTTGTAGTTTAGAAACACGCCGGCATTATCACCCTACTCTGGAGAGAAGAGAGTCTCACCCAAGGTGTGCTGCGACCACATGAAAAAGGGGAATCGATCGATAGTGGTGGAGGGATCCGCAACTCATGAGAGATATAGAATGGATTGCATGAACATCATCATATACGCAAGAGCATTCAAAAGAGTGAACAGATATTAAGAAAATAAAATTTTAAGACATCACAGACATCATGCATGCATGTAACTCATATAGTAGGACAACAACCTACAAGTATATTGATAACCTTCAGCCAAATCCATAGTTACATCACTTCCACAGGAAGAGCTTACAATTTTGTTACAGACGTCTTGTAAGACAGAAAGATAGATAAGAGAAACCTAGGAACTACACAGATACCATGCTCAGAATAGATCTCTCCCGCAGCATCTGCTTGATCCTCTTCAATCGCTCTGCATTCGTCTCCTCTCCTTTTGGCTGGGTGATAGCTATTTATTCACCCGCCATTGCGACTGCTAGTTCCTCTTGCGTTCTTCTTCGGCTACTTCCGGCTTCTCTCTCGTTGTCTATGAGTTCTTCTCTCTATCTTCTACTGTGTCTTCCCTTTTTCTGTACTCATGCATCCGCTTTCTTTAGCTATCTCCTGTTCCCTCGTAACCATGGTAGCTCCGATACTCACTGTAGTTGCGACTTGGTTGCGGCTACCATGTGTCATTCCGCAACCCCAAAAATTTGCTCTTTATTCAATATTCAAAACAAGGGCCCCAACAGGCCCCAACCACAGTTTCTTGACTCGTCCCAAGTCAATCACAAATCACTATTTCTATTTCCATCGCCCCTCCAGACCCCATGCCCTGTTCTTGTTGTGCGCCTTCGGTCTGCTGCCCAAACAAGGGCCCCAACTCCGGGACCTTACTGAACGCTGAAGCCTTAAGCTCATTGAAGGTGGTCACAGCTTGCTGCCACCCCTGTAATAATGCATCTGTCTTTGCGGCAATCTTGGCAATAGCTGCCTCCCCGACATGCACCGGTGCAGTCCCGAACACCGTGCTGATTTGGGTTTTAGCCTCGGCGACTAACTGCTGCATTGCCTTGGCGCTGTTTTGAAGGGGCTGGTGGAGCTCTCGAATTGCTTGTTTGGCCATGGATGAGCTGGCCTCTGTTTGCTGGATTTGGACCTCCAAAGCATCTACCTGAGCATAGAGCTGGTCCAACTACGAGGAGTCCGTGGCCTCTTGGATTTCCTTCGAAATTTGCTGCAGCTGTGCTGAAATAGGTTGAGTTTTTACCGTAAGAGCCGTCGAGCACTCCTGAAGACCTTTCAGGAGGTCGTAAGCATCGCGCGCTGTAGAGTTGAGAGTTTCCTGCATCTGGGTGGCCTGGCCCTGTTTCTCTGCAATCTGCGTTGTATAAACTACCTTGGGATCGGGCAGCGCTGGTCATGCTGCTACCGCCGCCTGGAGCTCTGCATTTTCCTTGTGGAGGCCATTGAATGCAATCCTGAGGTGGAGGGCCTGCTAAATGATATTTGTCTCTGGTACATCTGTAGGCAACTGAGTGTAGTGAGCCTCAACGACTGGCCACAATCCTGAAAACACCTTGGCCACTTCGTGTATCTGACCCTATAGCTGCCCCTGTGCGGCTGCGAGCTAGTCACGCTGTTCAGTAATCATGGTCATCTGCTGCTGTTGTTCTTCGCACCTCTGCTACAGTTCAGAATGAATTCATTCTGCCTATTGGGCCACCCTCTGGATAAAGAGGTACAAATGAGCCGTACCCCATGTTTCTAAATTGGCAACCCCCGAAGTGCTTTGCTTCGGCTGCCGTTCCTGTAGGGGTTGCCCACTAGCAACTGATCGAGTGGAATGCTCGTGAGGGGATGGTAGTGGGGTCTGATGAGGCGTCGAGTTGGCCATATTCAAGTCCGGCTGCTCCTGATGATCTGTTTGGATGGTTGGTGGAGGTACAGTAGGCTCAAGCTGAGCCTCAGCTGAGTCGGCAACAATTCGTGCCATCTGTGTAATGATATCAGACAAAGAGACTTGGGGCTCCCCAACGGGGTCGACCGGTGGTACTACCACTGTAGTACTGGAGTCAACCTCAGCCCTGTGGTCCCCATTAAGTAGGTATCGAATGATTGGCTCGAACATGGTGGCGGATGAATTGGATGGTGCAGATGAAGTGGTAGGTGGAGGTGGAACGGTACGTGGTGGCGGAAGCCGAATATTGATGAAATCAGAGGGGTCAATGAGTGGTTCTTCCTGTATCGACACCCCTATACTCAGTGGCTGGAGTGGATCCTCCTCAGTGAGGTCCACCACCGGACTCGACTCTATGGTTCGGGCCCACTTGGCCTGAGGAGCTTCCAAGGAGTCGGTGGACTTGCTCTTTTCCCCCACGGGGGTCATCATCGGACTTGGAGAAGTAAATAAAATAGTAGGGATGGGCGAGGTGATGGAAGTGGTGTGGAGACACGATGTGGATTGAGAAAGCTGGAACTCAGAGAAAATAGGAAAAGGAATGACACCACTTGAGACAACCTTAGCCACTTCATTAAAATTACCTATTGTAGTGTTTAAGTGGCGAATGAGGGGGGCGAGCTACACGGTGGAGTCCTGTTGTGCCGCCTTCGCTTCTGTCTCAACAGGCCGTTGCTGCGGTAACATCTGATCAAAATTGTATCTGGGTACCCCGTTGTGGATTTCCATCACGACCCCCGGCCACGAACAAACTTCATTGTGGAAGGCCGTGTCTTCGAGCTGGAACTTCTGTGGCTGCATGTGAAATGTGTCCTCTGACACGCAAGTAGGTCGGATGTAGGTATGCCTATGGCTGACCCCGAACCATACTTTCTCGCTGTACTCATCCAGCAGGTTCCTGGGCACCCTCTGCTGGTCTGCTACCACATCTGTCATTAACTCATACCAGGTCCGAAATGCCTCTGCATTGACCTCCTTGGTGCTGGGATCACCTGACACCTTCCATGGAATGAAATTCATCACGAGAGGCTGGCCTTCCATTATTTCCACTGGTAGCCTGATGAGGGGAGTGTGCCACTTCCACATGTCAAATGCAACTATCAAATACCCGAGATGAAGCTTGTGGCCCGCTTGTAGTTGTCTTCGCACACATCGAACAAATCCTTCAACAGGAAGGAGCACCAGTTCAACCTCGCCCCCTGGATATAGTGCTCTGCAATGGAAATAGTATCTAGGGTACACTCGCCCTTCGTGTAGTGCCTCATTGTCTTACTGTCAATGAGGTAGCATGCGAACTTTATTTCGGGCTTGTTGATAAGCTCCATCTTTGTTCCCTTTCCTCCCTGTCGTGTGCCATGTTTTACATAATAGTCAGCATCTTCTGACTTCTTTGCACGTTTGGAAAAGGTCTGACATGCAGTGGAGACATCCGGGCCATTTTGTGAAAGCCCTGTAAGTCGGTGGATATCTTCAACATGGATTGGAATTTCCTTATTCAACCACAATGACCCATTTTGGATGCGACTGAGTAAGAACTTGGTGCACTACATGGCTGGTCCGGAGGTCTCGAAGACCAAGAGATTTCTTAAGTTCAGAAGAGAGGATTGCTATAGGCCTTGGAACTCTGGAAAAATTTTGTTCGCCAAATGCTCGGCTTCGGTGATGTAATGTTCCATATACACCTGCCATTTGAGTGCTGGGAACTCGAAAGAGTCCGAGAGGTCTGCGTCTATCAGAGTCGCATTGTCGTATTTCTTGACGAGGGACTCTGTTTTATGAATTCTGCTGTTGAGCTTCGGTTCTATGACTGCTGGGTTGGCTTTCGACATCTTTGCTCGGCATTGATACACCTGTAGAATTGGTCTCGACGTCTTCTCCCGTCGCTGTGCTTCTGGATGCTTCTGCTGCTCTAGTGCTGCTCCAATTGCTAATTCTAACTGCTCCGACATTCTCGTGCTTTTTTCCATGCAAGTTATGTAATTACCTGGCACGAGTGAGGTTGATGAGACCCCATAACGAGTTAATTCCTGTTGGCATTCTTCTCGGTGATAATCGTACGATCAATCGCCGGCTAAGGTGTAGTCTGACATCTGTTGATGGTGGCATGGGGAAATGGGCGGATGCGACGGCTGAGGTTACTTCGAATTATGGCAAAATGATTATTGTAGGGTTACTTCTAATTATGGTTATTTATGCTACAAATATAGACAATCCTATGCACTGACACAATTTCTGACTGAAATGATATGGACTGACATGGACACGTTTGCTAATCCTACGGGGATGACACGCTGGACACGACCCCTCCCCAACCAAAATCGGTTGAGGTACGGTCCCCGCAACATAGCAGTTATTGACGACCTATGCATGAACGAGAAACACTACCTATGCTCGTCCCATTTGCGGGAGAGTTATTCAACTACGCTACTCTACGGGTTCTCTCGGTTGCGAGAGTTATTAATGAAAAGTGAAGGAAAATTAGTCATGTTAGGGCTTCAGGCATGCGCCATTCACCCACCTAGGTAAAACAGTATCGTCCAGCTGAGCCAATCGAACAACTCCAAAATCTCTAATCTCGACAAGTAAGCATGGAAAATTTTAGGGGCGAATTTTAGCCCAAAGGCAAAATTTAAGGGGTTTTATAGTTTGAGGAGGCGAATTTTTTATATTGCACCCATTTTTTCTATAGTTAACAACTTAGCCCAAAATTTATTTAAAAAATAAATAATTATTATATTTTAGCCCTCAAAATTAAAGCAGATAAAAATTTAAAAGGTGGGATTCACCCTAGATTTACATTGCAAAGGCCCGATTCGCCTGGTTTGGAGGTTGGACTCATTGAATTTGGGCGGATTCACCTCAATTTACAGGTTTTGAAGTTCGATTTGGTTGCAATAGCCATATTTCTTAGTTTGCAAATCAAGGGTAAGGTTGAAATTCATCTCTATAAATTACAGCTTGTTAATCCTTCATACCATTAAGCAAGGTATGATTGTTATACTTATACAGTCTCTGATATCATTTATTTCGCTGCAAATTTTCATTTTTGCATTGAATCCAATGTAATATATAGGTGAAAGTTGAAGATCTAGAAGGGAAACATGTGGGTCTGTACTTTTATGCACATTGGTGTCCTCCATTCAGGGGTTTCACCCCCCATTTTGTCCGAAATCTATACAAAGTTATCGGAGAAGGGGGACTTCGAGATTCTCTTCGTTTCTGCAGATCTTGATGAGAAATGATTCAAGGAATACCACCATACCATGCCATGGCTTGCCCTACCATTCTCAGATGGTATACAAGGAAGAAGCTTAATCAGACCTTTCAGGTCGATGGCATTCTGTGCCTTGTTTTTTTGGACAGAGAGGGCAGAGTTATAATGACTGAAGGTGTGGAGATAATTGAAGAATATGGGGTTGAGGGATATCCATTCACCGCAGAGAGATTTGCTGAGCTGAGGGCAAAAGAGGAGGCCATAAGGGCTGCACAGACTGTGGATTCTCTTTTGCTGTCTGATGAACGAGATTTTGTCCTTGGCCATGGAGGAAGAAAGGTGGGTGTTTTCCCTTTTTCGCTTGTGTTTTTCCCTGTCATCAAGTCTAAATTTGGGTTCTTTATGAGAATGTAGGTATGAAAGCATGTATTTAATTGGGTTATTGAACTTGAAAAGCTAGAGAATAGAGTGTGCAAGTCTAATCAATACATGCGTTGAATTGGGTGATTGAGTTTCATGCAATTTTTAGATGCTGTAAGGGTGTAGGAAAAATAGATGCACAGATTTTATTTCATGATGGTTTCATTGTCAATTTGGGTTTTTTCCAATAGGTTCCGGTAGCGGAGCTCATGGGAAAAATTGTGGGTCTGTATTTTTCAACCCACTGGTGTGGTCCGTGTAGAAATTTCACTCCACAACTTGTGGAGATATATAATGAACTTTTGAAGAAAGGGGAGGCCTTTGAGATTGTGTTTCTCTCAAGTGACACAGAGGAGAAATAATTCGAAGAATATTATGCAAGCATGCCATGGCTGGCTTTGCCATTTGGAGACAACGCTAAAAAGTACTTATCTCGCTACTTCCGAGTTCAGGGTATCCCAACCTTGATTATTTTAGGTCCAGATGGGAAAACAGTTTTGACTGATGCAGTGTCCCAAATATGAGAGTATGGAATTAGAACTTACCCAATTACAAAAGAGCGCCTGGATGAGCTTGAAGCGAAGGAGAAAGCCAAATGAGAAGCACAAACCCTGGAGTCACTCTTGGTTTCTGATGAGCACAACTTTGTGATCAAGCATGGAGGTGCCCAGGTGAGTTACTAAGGTCTGCTTACTAGCTTCACTGTTTTTATGCCATGATTCATGAATCATACCACTGAAATAAGTTCTTATTTTCATGATGGTCTCATGGTCAATTTGGGTTTTTGCCAATAGGTCTCGGTCGTGGAGCTTGTGGGGAAAACTGTGGGTCTGTATTTCTCAGCTCACTGGTGTGAACCCTGTAGAAAGTTCACCCCAGAGCTTGTGGATATTTATAATAAGCTTTTGAAGAAAGGGGAGGCCTTTAAGATTGTGTTTCTCTCAGGTGAAAAAGAGGAGAAAGACTTCGAAGAATATTATGCAAGCATGCCATGGTTGGATTTGCCATTTGGAGACAAGGCTGAAAAGAACTTGTCTTGCTACTTCCGAGTTCAGGGTATCCCATCCTTGATTATTTTAGGTCTAGATGGGAAAAAAGTACAAGAAAATGCAGTGGGACTTATATGAGAATATGGAATCAGAGCTTATCCATTTACCAAAAAAAGGTTGGATGAGCTTGAAGCAGAGGATGAAGCCAAATGAGAAGCACAAACGCTGGAGTCACTCTTGGTTTCTGATGAGCGCAACTTTGTGATCAAGCATGGAGGTGCCTAGGTGAGTTATGGAGATCTGCATAGTACTTTCATTGTTCTTATGCCATAATTTATGAATCACCCGTAGTGTTAAACAGTTAAGTGTGTGAATTTGTTCATAAAATTATAAAATACTTTCACAGAGAGGGTCTACATCTCTCAGGGTTTGAATTTGGGTTGTTTTCATGGTGGATTCTTGTTATCAACAACTAAACCACAAGTTGACATGGACTCATTTATATGGGTGATGCTGATCCTTTATATGTTTCGATTTTTGTTACAGGTCCCTATAGTTGAGCTTGTGGGGGACAATTGCTCTGTATTTCTCTGCCCATTGGTGCCCACCTTGCCAAGGTTTTACTTCGAAGCTTGTAAAGGTATACAACGAACTCAAGGAAAGAGGAGAAGCCTTCGAGATTGTTTTCATCTCTATTGACAAGGATGAAGAGGCCTTTGAAGATTATTACAAAACCATGCCATGGTTGGCTCTTCCATTTGGAGATGAAACTAAGAAGGATCTCATGCGGCTTCTCCATGTCAGAGGCATCCCATCGTTGATTGTGGTGGGTCCAGATGGAAAAAATGTGACAAAGAATGCTGAAAGTGCAGTGACCACATTTGGAGCCAAGGCTTATCCCTTCACCGATGGTCATCTTGAAACGCTGTAGAAGGAAATGGAGAAGGAAATGAAAGAGCTGGCTGAGAAATCACCCAAGGAGATAAGGTACAACCAACATGAACACCCCCTTATATCATAGAGGCAGATGCATTCATTTGTGATTTTAGCGAAGAAGATAGCACTGGATGGTCCTATTATTGTAAATATTGAGACTACTCTGTTCACCTGACTTGTGCTTTGAAGGATGAAGGGGATGTGATGTAGGAGGAAAAGGGTGAAGACACAGATGCTGTGATTGATGAAAACTGTATACCTGAAGGAGTTATTTGTGATGGAGATGTTTGTTACAAGGTGGCTGAAGCCTGAAGATGATATTAAAGGTGGCTTATCAAATACGATATACTTCAAGCTCTTCAATTTATTTTGTGTTTGAGAACGCCTTGTTATCATTGGATAGATCGATAGATAACTGAACTCTGTTGAGTGAAGGTCACCTATGGTGTCTCGATAAATCAATTGAGTACTTCTTATTCCATCTTGTGGATTCTACCATGGTAGTTCATTCTGCAGTGGAGTTGTCATACACGAGTATATAGTTATGGAGTTTGCCTCCACATGTTGATAGTTATGAAGGGTTTCCTTAGGTTCAATTTCTCATGTTATACTTAGTTATCCCTTGATTGCAAGTATGGAAATGGCCTTAAGCATCCCCACAAATACACCAACAATTTGATTGCAAGTATCGAAGTAAAAATACTTAGTTATCCCTTGATCTATAATGAAAACAATAAACCAAGAAAAAAAATAAAGGCAATGTGGATGAATGTCGCCAATGGCAATGGTCTTAAGCATCCCCACAAATACACCAAAAATTTGAGGGCAAGTATCAACTTGGATTCTAGGTATTGATTTGCTGACTTCAATGAAAGGTTTGCAAAATACAAGGAAAAACAATGTCTGCAAGTTTAACCACAACTGGGCTTAAAGCCACTGCCATTTCAAGCACCTTGGTAAGTACTCTGAGCATTACTCTTTCATAGCTTTGCTTGAATGCAGAAACCTTGTTGGAAACAACTTGTATAATCATATTTTTGGTACAGATTGCCAATTTTGTATATACGTTCATTTGTTCTGAATCACTATTGGGTCTGCGTCATAACTTTTATTTCCAAGGTTTCCATATAATGGTCAAAGATATAACGTGAATTATAATTCTGCTTGAGATATTCTATGATCCACAAGATGGAAAAGTGCTTACAGAGAGTGTCAATATCAAGCAATTTCAACTTAAATGGACAAGGCAAAAAAATGGATTTGTAACCTAGGAACATGTCCTCTTTACTTCCACTATTGAGATTATCTTGCATATAGTAAAGATGAAGTTATACAACTAGAAATACAAGTTGCTTACATGCTTGTTAATGAAAAAAATTATGAGCAAGATGTACTAATTTTTGAGCTAATTTTACATAATAATGGGTGTTAGATATTGCACTGGATAATAATAGAAATTTTACATGAAATATTTCCATATTATGATTGGTAGAAATCATTGGCACACTCGTCATATTTAATTTGGTCACTTGGGTTGCATAATAGAATATGCTTGTTTTACACATTTAGTACTTTTAGGACTAAGAATTTATTTGTTGATACCCTTTGGATTTGATATATCATAGATAAAAGGAAATGGATTTGTATTGTTTACTATCTTTCTGAACTTACCTATACTGGAAAAGGATATAAAATATTCACTAATTTGTTCTTACGAACATGCCTTATTAGAGGTTGTTATTGATTTTTTCAGTAGTACTGTATAGCTAATAAGGTAGTAAATGTATTGAATTTTATTTCAAGACTCGAGTTGATTGGGAAAATTTAGAAAGAGTCCAGATCCTATTTCTTAGGTACATTTGATGCAAGCATAATGTACCTGAGGTTGTTGTTTGGGCAGAGTTTACAACCCAACCTGTTTGCCTCAAGACCATCTTCAAATTGGTATCATTCCTTTGTATATTTAGGGATTTGTAGGATTTAGCTTCAAGGAAAGACATAAATTTGTACTTAGAAGTTAGCACTCTGTTCTTTAGAGATCATTACCTCATTTAGTCTCTTAGGGCATGCTCAGTGTTGACTCTCAAAGGTCTCTTAGTTACTCCAATTAGTGGCTAGCTCTCTAGATCATCTTCCCCATTCACGTATTACCTAAATGTGCCATGTCATCTCCTGTCATTCAATTAGGTCCTCAACTGAGCTATGAAAGAGTACTTCTAGGATAAATTTGATAATATGGAGAAAAATCTAAAATCTTTGCATTGGAGGTCCAGGCCCAACAATATGAGATTGGAAATTTTGCATATATTGCAAAGGTTGAGCTGGCAATGGAGGTGTTGTAGACTGCTTAGTGTAGCCCTTAATATAGTCATTACCTGCAGCCATCCCTGCAGATACCTCCTCCATTGGTGATTCATTATCTGCTTATTAAGCATTGAATGCAATTCATTTCAGCATTTTCTTAAGATAAATTTTGAGTAACTGAGTCATAAACATTTAAACTTGAATAAATGTGGAAGAAAAAGTTTGACGTGAGTTCAAATCTAAAGTGCGGGTGTGTCCTTCGTCGAATGTGCTCCTGTTGGAGGCAAGGTAGACTGGTTACTACTACTAGCAAGGTATTTCCCACTAAACCAAGCAATAAGAAAAGGCCAATGTGGATGACTACCACTAATGGAAATGGCCTTAAGCATCCCCACAAATACAACAACAATTTGATTGCAAGTATCGAAGTAAAAATACTTAGTTATCCCTTGATTTATAGTGACAACACTAAACCAAGCAATAAAACAGAGGCAATGTGGATGAATGTCGGTAATGGAAATGGTCTTAAGCATCCCCACAAATACACCAATAATTTGAGGGCAAGTATCAACTTGGATTCTAGGTATTGATTTCTGACTTCAATGAAAGGTTTGAAAAATAAAAGGAACAACAATGTCTATAGGTTTAACAACAACTGGGCTTAAAGCCACTGCCATTGTCAAGCATATTGGTAAGTACTCCGAGCATTACTCTTTCGTAGCTTTGCTTGACTGCAGAAACCTTGTTGGAACTTGTATAATCATATTTTTGGTACAAATTCCCAATTTTGTTTATACATTCATTTGTTTTGAATAATTGTTGGGTCTACTTCATAGCTTTTATTTCCAAGGTTTTTATACAATGTTCAAAGATATAAGGTGCATTATAATTCTGATTGAGATATTCTATGATCCACAAGATGGTAAAGTGCTTACAGAGAGTGTCAATATCTAGAAATTTCAACTTAAATGGACAAGGCAAAAAAATGGATTTTTAACCCAGGAACATTTCCTCTTTACTTCCACTATTGATATTATCTTGCATATAGTAAAGATGAAGTTATACAACTAGAAATACAAGTTGCTTACATGCTTGTTAATGTAAAAAAAATTATGAGCAAGATGTACTAATTTTCATGCTAATTTTACATAATAATGGGTGTTAGATATTGCACTGGCCAATAATAGAAATTTTACATGAAATATTGCCATATTATGATTGGTAGAAATCATTGGCACACTCATCATATTTAAATTGGTCACTTGGGTTGCATAATAGAATATGCTTGTTTTACACGTTTAGTACTTTTACGATTAAGAATTTATTTGTTGATACCATTTGGATTTGATATATCATAGATAAAAGGAAATGGATTTGTATTGTTTAATATCTTTCTGAACTTTCCTATACTGAAAAAGGATATAAAATATTCACTGATTTTTTCTTACGAACATGCCTTATTAGAGGTTTTTATTGATTTTTTCAGTAGTACTGTATAACTAATAAGGTAGTAAATGTATGAAATTTTATTTCAAGACTCAAGTTGATTGGGAGAAGTTAGAAAGAGTCTAGATCCTATTTCTTAGTTACATTTGATGCAAGAAAAATGTACCTGAGGTTGTTGTTCGAGCAGAGTTTGCAGCCCAACCTGTTTGCCTCAAGACCATCTTCAAATTGGTATCATTCCTTTGTAGATTTAGGGATTTGTGGGATTTAGCTTCAAGGAAAGACACAAATTTGCTTATAATTTAGCACTCTGTTCTTTAGAGGTCATTACCTCATTCAGTCTCTTAGGGATGCTCAATGTTGACTCTCAAAGGTCTCTCGGTTACTCCAATTAGTGGCTAGCCCTCTAGATCATCTTCCCCATTCACGTATTACCTAAATGTGCCATGTCATCTCCTGTCATTCAATTAGGTCCCCAGATGAGATATTAAAGAGGAGTTCTAGGATAAATTTGATAGTGTGGAGAAAAATCTAAAAGCTTTGCAATGGAGGTCCAGGCCCAACAATATAAGATTGGAAATTTTGCATATATTGCAAAGGTTGAGCTAGAAATGGAGGCGTTTTAGACTGCTTAGTTTAGCCCTTAATATAGTCATTAACTGTAGCCATCCCTGCAGCTTTGAAACAATGGAAGTTGGCATACTGTGTAGCTTGAAGATATTATCCAAGAATGCCTGGGAAATTGAGAAAGGAGTGAAAGGATGAGTGGAGGCGCGAAAATGAGTTGCTTTTAAAAGACAATCTACCATGACCTTACTCACTGTTTTGTTGCTTGCTTTTGGAAGTCCAATAATAAAATTCATTGAAATGTCTGTCCAAATATGTGTTGGGATTAATAAAGGATGCATTGTGCAATGCACCTAGTAAATTCTTTGTGTTGCTTTGGCAAGCATCCTAGGATGCTACAAAATCTTGGATGTCTGTTTTCATGCCTCCCCTGAAGATTGAATTATTAGTTTTTTCATAAGTCTTAGGAAAGCCAAAATGTGATGTTGTTGGTGTTGGGTGTAGCTTCACTAAACTTGTTTTAGGGTTGAATATTTTGCTAAGACAATGGGCCTTTTATATCGTAATGTATAATTTTTAGCAGGTTTGGGATCGATCTGAATATTTTGGATGAGCCTCCTTAAAGAACTACTTGCTAGTCATTCCTTATTTGCCGGAGGAATTATGAATACATTGCTTAAGCTAAAAAGCTGCAGCTTATTTCTCTGCGAGCTCTTGTACTTGGTCTTTTGTTTGGTTTGGATGGATTTTACCTTTGTGATTTTGAGTCATGATGAAGACTGATTTTCTTCCTGTTATTCTGTAAACTTCACAAATAGTGATTATAATTGTTTGTGGGATTTTTAAGTATCCTTGCAAACCTGCTTCTTTAATTATGCATCAGTTTTTGCCTGTTTTGCAGCGTTTTCCTTCTCTCGGGAATTTTTGTTTTTGTTTTGTTTTGTTAGAATCCCCCGAGGCCATCCTGCAAAATTCGATATTTTTGAAACTCTTCCTATTTTCCCCATGTTGACTGGGCATTCAATACTTTCTTGTTTGTTGGTTGCATCCAAAACTCTTTCTTGTGCAATTATTTTCCCCACCCCTTCAGAAAGAAAGTGGAATTCTTGATTAATGTTATGCAGGTTATGAGATAATAATAGCCTTGTACCTTAAATGCTCGCTGATCGAGTAACCTTTTACTTACACTCGGAGGCAAGAGTTCACTTCACTTAGCATTTTTGCACATCATCTTGTGGGAAGACATCTATGTGAAAACTAATTAACCAATGTCAGTTTCAATTTTACCTGAATTAAAAGCCTGGAAACAGATTTATTCCTCTAAACATTTTTTAGTGTAGAGAATGTTGTGTATAAATTATTCTTGAGCCCTTGAATTCATGTTGAACTGAGTATAATTACTGAACATTGCTTTAGGCATCATTGGTGACAGTGTGCAATAAGAAATGAATTGGTTACTCTTATGAGATCGCCTTGAAGTTTCAAGGTGAGGCTTATTTAATATGATTATGAAATGTATAAGGTTGGTCTATAATCTGAGTCAGATTTTGGTTTGAAACAGGTGAGTGGTTGATTGAGGAGGAAATGAAGCAAATTCAGGGCACTCTAAATGTTCCAGAGGCTTCTTATGGTGATTTGGAAGATATACAGGTGTGTATATGAAAAGTATTGAAAGTAATAAATTGCTTGAATATTTCTGGCGAGTTACTTTTTTATCATGCTGTCAGTTTCTTTCTATGTTGTTTTGATATTCTAGAGAGTGTTGTATGTGGTTTACCGTTTGTTTTGTGGATACCTTTAGAGCATTGTTATATATGGACCCCCTTTAGGGTATTTCTAGAAACATTAGTCCTGGGTAGATTTGTATCAAAGGGTGCAGATGTAGACTGGTATTGGGTAAAATCAATGTTCTTAGTTCATTGGAAGTAAATACTGAGAAGATCAATGATTGCACTGAAGTGAGGCACACTCTACAACCTTGGTGTAATAGATGTGTTATGTCTGTGGATGCTAGCTCTAATGAACTACAATAGAAAACTAGCCGTGGTTTGGCATGTAATGTCAAAAGTAAAAAGCTGGCTGTTTGTTAATTTCCATCATGTTAAAAAGACAAAAACCTAGCATATATTCATCTTAACTCTGATCCATTAACAAGCGAGACATTTATGCCTGTAGACTAACATGTGCCTGTCTGATCTCTCTCTCTCTCTCTCTCTTTGTATTGGGTTTAAGATGGTCTATGCTAGTGTAGAAATAAACATTGCAAGATATTTTTAGGCCTGTCTAAATACAAGGTGGCATGGTAAAGATGTGCACATGAGCTAAAGAACTAATGAGTTTTTAATGTGTTGGAAAATTTGGACGTTTGTTTTTCCCCAGTGTGTGAAGTTAGAGTTTGTTAATTTTGAAAATTACCTTATGAGCATGTTCTGAATTTTTTTCCTTTTTGGGTTTGTCATTTTTATAATTATTAACCTTAGTTTGTCAGGGAACTCCATAGCTGTATTAGTACAACCGCAATACAACTTATACAGATTAAACTTTAGTTATACAGATTGACTAAAGCACCTAACAAAAAATTGACTAATCCCAAATTAGTCATGAGGATTATCTATAATTTAACAAGAAAGATCACAACACTTCCTAGCTTGTTTCTTCAGTTTTTTTATAATATATAATTTACAAAATTCAAGAAGAGGAAGAGATAACCAAGGAAGATGATATTTTGTGATTGTTAGTGATTTCCAGTATTTTGTGTGCAAACTGTTAATCTGTCCAATCATGCCAGTGGCTATCAATGGTTAATCTCTGATCTCTTTAGGGATCAAATAGATATTAATTACATGGTGTGTACAAATGAACACTTGCAGAACTTGATCGACGTACAAACTAAACAAGAAAATGGAATATAGAAGAGAAATGGTAGAATGATACCTCATAAACATTAATTACAATAAACCGACAATAGACCAAAGCATCACCCTTCCTTTGTGTAAGATTCAATGATGCCACATTTCCAACGCTGTTGTAGGAGAAAAATCTTAAAACATGGGTAGATGCTTCCACCATCTTTGCCTTTATCCTCTTTTCCACCAGCTTGTGGAGGTTCTTCCATGTTCACATTGTCAACATTGTTATGCCATCCATGTTTGAATAAAAAATGACTTGATTCAGATGTAATTGTTAATTAGGATTTAGTTGTTTCTTAATGTTAGATGCCCAGCTTGAACCTTAAAAGATGCTTTGGTGAACATAATGCTCACTGCTTTGTTGAACTTGGACCAAATCCAATACATCATCATATCCAGAGATTGGGCTAATTCTAGAGAGAGCACAGAGTCATCTACAAAGTGGATTTTAAAATATCTTGTAGGCACCTGATAAGGATCGTTCCTTTGGTTTGAACTTGAATCTAGCTAACCTAGAGCATTAGTTGTGATGAAATGTTTTATTGGACAAATAAAACCCTTTCTGAAGGACCATTTCCGGCTCACTGTCATCGTATCTGAAGTAAAATACCATTCTAATCTGTGTAGGACTTTATCAAAATCAATTTTGAGGAGCAGATATTCTTGATGGATTTCTCCAGCCCACCTGATAGCTTTGAAGCTTCCACAATGTTATATAAAATGAATCTACCCATTAAGTAGCCACGTGTTAATTTATTTGTGGTTAATACTTCTGCAGGAGTCTTGAAAGCCATGTAAAGTAGAATGATTAGCATGGGATCATTAATTGAGTTCCTGTTGGATGAGTTGTGGTTTATAAATTTATATTGAATATGCCTGCATTAGTTTGCTCTGCAAGTGGTTCTAGATGAAGAGCTTCCAAGCATACGTTTAAAAGGTTTCCCAATGGTGTCTCATAAACCCTTGTAGAATTTTATAGGGAGACCATCTTTCCTTGGATATTATCATGTTTCAAGGAGGGATAGATCTGGGGTTGAGGCCAAGACGAGGAAATAAGTTCCACATTCCCACCACAAATTCCACTCGACACGGGCAATAGAACAGGGAAGTAAGTTCCACGTTTGCTGAGTAATTTTCCTACACTCCAATGATTTGAGGTGGGAAACACTAAGCTTAACAATGAATTTGTGTTTCCTACACAATGAATTTGATATCATAGCTTGTTACTGAAGTAAGGACCTCTATTGCATGAGTAAAATCACTTGGGAATGAAAATCCCATTTTGTTTTTCTTGTTGGACCAAGTGTAGTGCATTGGCATGGATCATGTGCTTTTGCCTGGCATCAATGAGAGGAATGAACCTCATATTTATCACCTTCCCAGTTGATCGTATTCAAACCAGCTCCTAGAAGCCAACTAATAGCTCCTAGAAGCCAACTGATAGTAGTTGATCAGCTATCCATTTCCAAAAATGGTTATCAACTATCCATAACCACAAATGGCTCCTATCTGGCTCTGAGTTAGGAGAGTATCAGTGGAGCTGAAATCCAAAACACTAGCTGAAAGAGTAGTAATTATATAAGCATACCTATTTTCTGGATCACAAATAGGTCTCTTTCGTGGTCTTAGCAAGGAGAAACAAAAAATACTATTTGAAAGAGAAATAGGAATGTAAACACACATGTTTTCTGGCTTATATTTATTTAGAATGTGGGTTGGCCATAAGTAAACACTACTAAGTGTCAGCGTTTACCAGATGGATGTTCTTTGTCTACACATATGTTGAGAAACAGTTTTATTTTAAATTGTTGTCATGCTTAAGATCTGTTGTGTCAAGCTTCTGGATGGTGTAAATCAATGTTGGTAAATTATCCTCATCTAAATAGCAAAGATCCCAGCTGGTACTATTGTTTATTTATATTGTTGTCCAGAAATTTAATGTGCTGTGTTGTATAATTTTGTGCTATATTATATACATATTTTCTAAAACTAGTTTTAAAGTCTGCTAGTCATATATGATATTCAAAAACTTGATTATAAAATTTCCTTGTCTTTTTTTTGTTAGTTGAACGTGTCTTTGGACACTGACAAGGGAATCTCAGACTCCAAAAGAAGTACAATTATTAAAGATCTTACGTCATTATTGTCTCCAATTCAGAATATATTGTTCTAGTTTGAAGCAGAGCTGAAAGAAAGATGAATTTATGTTTTTGTTTAGAGTTGTTCAGGGTAATGGGTGCTGGGCTAAGCCTACTGTGGTTTTGTAACGTTGCCTTTTTCTGTCTGGAGATTTTTACTGTGGTTTTGTAACCTTGAACTATAACTCTTTTGATATATTGTAACATTGACTGAGATTGGACTGTAGAACACGTACAAATTCCAGTCTGCCTCTCAGAGAGTGTCCACTACTCATTCAAACTAGGCCCAAACTTTTGTTGGTTATAATAAATTGCATGCAAAATTCATAGATCATTACACGTCAAACCAACTTTACGCCTTGACTGACATTGCATTCAACATGGTGCACAAGTATGATTTAAATGTATCAATCAAAACTATGATTGTATCTATATTTGATAATGCAAGTTGAATACAACATACAATACATAGGAGTGCTATGGCTATGAAGTTCAATATGAAATAATCTATTTATTGCTACTATTACTATTATATAAGGGGTGCTCTTCCAATGGCCATTTATTAGCTATGTGAAGAAGGCTTTGTGGATTTTGTATTTACTATAAGATTATGTATAGCTGAGTTGCAGACAACTAAGTAGAATTTGGTAAGAAGTTTGGAGTATGTGTAATTCATAATGATATTGTCTTCTCTTCATTGATGACTTTTCAATGTGTGATTTTTGACCTATGCCATTGCATTATCAATGTGTCAAGGCTCAAAACTCGACCTATATGTCAACTACTTCTTATGATTGTTCCTAGGAACACGAATCCTAATTTTTGTAGGTTTAAAATTTATCACAAGTTTGCTCTATTGTGGTCAAATTTGTGGAGGTTATCTCAAAATTTATTTAAGGTACCATGGATCTAAATTTCTTATGAACTTTCAACACTATTACAAACTTTGGTGCAAATTGTTGATCAATTATCACTTGGTTAGGGTTATAGATGTTAATGAAAATTTTGTGTGCATGCATGAGAGTTGGGTGCAAATGCTCAATGTTGTGTGCATTAGTGTGATAAATATGGGATAATGAAAAGCATAGTTTTGAAGATTAGTCTAAGTTGACTTGTACCTAATCAACTCATTCAAATTGATTGTTGGTTGAATGGTTAATTTTTGGTTCAATGGACATAAGATCTTGCAGGCCTAAATACCAAAGGGAAATATGGAGCCCATCATGGGGTTCTCTTTGTAATTCTCCACCACTGCTACCTTCCATGCTTCCTCAAACTCCTCTCCAACCTCAATATCAGTGCTAGTAGTAGCATGAGCAACATTATTACACTTAGTAGAACTAGAACGCGTTTTCCAAACTGCATGAGAACTACTTCCCTCACGAGTCACCATGTGCCATGCTTGGTCTCGATGGTTCGCTTCCTTCAACTCCTGGTTCAACTACCATATCTTCATTGGAACCAACACCCTGAACTCCACTAGACAACAATTCACCATTTTGTACTAGTGATTTGCAATGATTTTACAAGATAATATAATCTCGTGAGAGATTCGCCAAAAAATATATATATACATATTATATTATTAATAAAATCGCCCTCCATTTTTCCTATGTATCATGGGAATTCACCCATTTATTATACATATAAATTTACAGGGGTTCTTAAAATTTTCCTTGGAAGTAAGGTCCCAACTAGTGCATCTGCAATTTTCCTGGAAACTTCTAAAACTTGCTATCATATAAGAGAACCTTTCCTCCTACCTCGAACGTTTTTCTCTTGAGGTGGCAGTCGTGACATGCCTTCTGCCTGTCCTTCTAAACCTTCTGGTGGAATTCGGCCAGAAACCAGGCCTCGTCCAGCTCTTGTAATTCATGGAGGCACTCTTGTAGTGATTCCTCTTCCGATAACTTGAGGGATGTGGCAATTAAAAGACTCGGTATGGTGAACTTGGTGGGAATCATAGCTTCCCGGCCATATACCAGCTGGAACGGTGTCTGATTGGTCAACCGCTTCACCGTAGTCCGGTAGGCCCATAGTGTAGCTGGTAACTGCTCATCCCAGTCATCCTGCTGGGCATTGCAGATCTTCGTCAACCCCTTTTCGAGGATTTTATTGAACGCTTCAACAGTACCATTGGCCTGCGGGTGGTACGGGCTACTTTTGTGATGTTGAATCATGAATGTGTCCAGCAGCGATTTGACCATTTAATTAATGAAGTGTGTACCCTAATCACTGGTTAAACTTCACGGGCAATCAAACCTGCTGATGATGTGTTCAAATATGAACCGAGCTACTGTATCCACCGTACAGTCCCATACCACCACTGCCTCAGCCCACCGGGAGAGGTAGTCAGTTGCGATAATGATGTATCGGGCCTTGGAATGCCTGGCTATCGGGGCTATGGGACCTATGAAATCAACAACCCACTTCTTGAACGGCCGCAACACCTGCACCGGGTGTAGTGGGAGCTCATCCCTGTGAGAGGGCCTCCCTGTTCGCTGACATACATTGCATTTCTTAACAAATGTCTTACAATCGGCATGGACTGTTGGCCACCATAGTCCAGCTTGGAGAACTTTCCTGGCAGTGGGTTTTGGCCCCACATGCCCGCCCGCAACGCCGCTGTGGCATTCCCACATCATAGCTTCACATTCATGGTTGAGTATACATCTGCACAGAACCTCATCGAGGTCCAATTTGTACAACTATCCCGCAATCAATTGGTATTTGGCAGCGCAAACGACCAAGTGTCATTTCTGGAGCGGGGTATAGTGTGGAGGGCACTGCCCCGTGGTCAAATAAGTTGCAATGCCAGCCAAATAATCTAGTATGGCTTCGACTCAGAACAGACCAGCATCCGATAGCTGATCATTGAGAGAGCCATCGTTTTCCCTCGTTTCCAACCTAGATAAATGATAGGGCCTGATGTTCAACCTCCTGGGCTTGACGATCACTTCGAAGGTGAATTCTTGGAAGAGTAGAAGCCATCGACAGATCCATCCTTCCAAAATGAGCTGATTGACGAGTTACTTTAACGTAAAGTGATCCATAAAGAACTTGAATTTACCTCCTAGAAGATAGTGGCGAAACTTCTTGAGCAAATACACCATTGCAAGGGCCTCCTTCTCGGTAATGGTGTAATTCCGCTCTGCGTTAGACAGTTTGTGGCTGGCGAAGTAAACTAGGTGGTCCACTGTCGTCTCTCTAGGTTGTGCCAAGACAACCCCAAGTGCAATACTGGAAGCGTCAATATGCACGTGGAATGGTTTATCCCAATCTGGGTGAACCAGAATAGGCGCTATTGCTAACTTTTCCTTCAGAGTGTTAAGGGCCATCCAACACTCCTTCGTCCACTGGAACACTTCCGACTTCCACAGTAGCTTTTCCAGAGGAGCGGTGATCTTCGCGTAATTTCGGATAAATAGTCTGTAATAACCTGTGTGCCCTAGTAGTGCCCGCAACTGCTTCACGGTTTCAGGGGCTTCCATGTGGACGATCACGGCCACCTTGGTGGGGTTGACGCAGACCCCTTGCTTGCACACCACATGTCCTAACAACATGCCAAAAGGAACCGCAAAAATGCATTTATTCAAGTTCAAGGAAATTTGCAACTGTCGGCACCGATCAAACATGATACGTAACAGGGTGGCATGGTTTTTCAGCAGACTGTAGACGGTCCAATCATCCATGTAGACTTCCAGAAACTTATGAATGTACTCCCGGAAAGTAGCGATGACGATCCGGGAAAACACAGCGGGGGCGTTCTTCAATCCGAACGCCATCACGTGGTATGCATATGAACCCCATTCAATGGTGAACGTCGTCTTCGGTTTGTCTTCTTCCGCAATGCACACCTGATGGTAGCCCGAAAATCCATCAGTGAAGGAGTAGGCTTCGTTCCCCACAACATGATTCAATACTTCGTCACTGAATGGAGTGGGAAATGGGTCATGGATGCAAGCATTGTTCAGACTACGGAAGTTGACATAGATGCGGATTCATGACTTGTCCTTCTTATTCTGAATGACGATAGGACTCACCCACTCTGCTTCTTCCACAGGAAAGATTGGACCGACGGTCAACATCTTATCGATCTCCAACTTGACCTTTTCTTTGATCCGTGGGTTCAATCGATAGGGTCGATGCTTTACGGGCTTGGCGTCCGGTTTCAGCACAATCCGCATTTCTCCGAGGTCACCTTTGATGCCTTTTAAGTCTACAACTAATGAAGGGAACAGGTCTTCGTATTCCTGGAGGAGGCTGAAAATTTCCTTTGTTGTTTCCTCATCCCAGTAGTCCCCAATGGTAGCTAGTTTGGGTTTTTCCTCTGTGTCGATGTTCAAATTCTTTGTCTTCAACGAAAGAAGATGGATGCCTTCAGTGGTCGACTCTTCTTTGATGTTCCGCTCACCTTCCTTCTCAAAATATAGGTTCCCTAGGTCCTCCAGAATATCATCGTCTGGATTGCCGTCGATCCATTGGCAAGCCAACTCATGCTTGGCCTTAGGATGTAATGCTAATGTGCTCCCATTAGTCCCTAGATCACGGAGAAACAATACCCCCTTGATAGCTTGTAATGCCTAGGACAGCAGCTCTATCTCTCCTTCGAAGGAAAAGCACCAAACAAAGTTGTTCGCGACTTCTTGCCAGGAGCTGGTTCCTCTTTTTCTCTCTTCTTCTAAGTACCAGGCCTAGGGAATGGTATCTAAGGAGTGGATGAACCGATGTACCCACAACTCTTCTGGGTACCCTAGACTTTTCCAGTGCTCCTCACAGGTTTTTAGGTGGTCCTGTGGATCGGAAGTCCCTTGATAACTGTGCCTGCTGCGAGGGCCTTCATATTCTTTGAACTGTGCCCTCAAAGCCTTCGCTACACAACTCCACTGCGACAAGGTGTTGCGGTGATTTTTCCACCACCTGGCTGATGTGGACTGTAGTGCTACATCCAAAAGTGGTATCTTGCTTCCTTTTGGTATCGCGTCTTCTACCTTTGCAATAAAAGTATTGATGGCTTGCATGTTCGACAGGGTGGGATACTCCTTGATCTCAGCGTCGATCCAACGGACTCGGGCAATGTTGGCACATCTCCGCGTGCTGGTCTCATACCCACCTTGCTGCCAGTCTTCCCAGGCTAGTTTCGATCCCAGCTCCGAGCTCTGGACACTACGCCAACCGACAGAGCCGGTTGCGGTCAGGTTTATATAGTCCTCCTGCTTCCCTGTTGTCATCTGATAAATGTTATCCAGCATCTAAGCATCCTCCTGGTTATCCACAGTTTCGGTATACCTCAGGCCTTGATCCAGACCTCTTTGTCTTCAAAAATCATCTGCTCCTTTTTGAGGTCGATGATGGTGTAATTCTCAAAAGCCCAATCAATGCCTAGCAGAGCAGTGTAAGGATCCTTGTTGCCCATAATATCAATAACCTCAAAATGCGTGTAAGTCTTTACCCCTGCAATGTCGACCTTGACATCTTCAAGTTGGTCGATTGGCATAATGTAGTACTAGTTTTCCATTCTAAGCTGGATTGGCGAGTAGGTCAGCCATGGCCGCCCAAGAGCCTCCCACGTCTTCCGCGGCAGGATGTTGACATCAGACCCTAAGTCGAGCATGGTGTCATTGATTTGGAATCCCGCAACCTGCATGTTAATCCGGAACTCTTTCCTTGTTCTTCGCTTGTTCCGCTTGACCCACTATACGTACTGGGGTGTTTTGTTCAAAGGTTCCCCTGAACCTTGCATTCCCCTGGAGTACGTCCTCCAAGGTATGCTTGAGCTATTCCCGCATCAAAGCATTGTCAACAATCCTAAGGAACAACTGCAACCATTCCTCGATCAGGGTCCCCGTGGCGCTCTCTTCTCTAGGAACAGTTGTCGGGGTTACCTCAGGGCCTTTGGCTCCCCCTAGTTGGGCAAAGGTTTCCACCGCCTCCTGGAAGTACTTCTTTTGTGCGTCCGGCCTAATCAGTTGTTTTGGAGAGGCGAGCCGGATAACCCATGTCAGCTCCTTTCCATGAGCGTCCTCCCCCGTCTTCTTTCCTCCTTGCATCACAATAGCGAGAATCTGCATGGCTGGTGTCGTGGTTCCCTGAGGTTTGGAGTTTACTAGATTCGTGCCCCTCTGCCGTGCTCGTTCCTCCCACTTCTTGATAAGTTCCGGGCAGTCCTCTATTGCATGGGTGTTCACGAGGCACTGGGAACACCATGGGTGTCTGGGAAGAGGGCATTCCCGGGCCGCATGACCCTCCTGGTCATAGTTGTAGCATTTCAGCGGACCCCGTCCCCTGGTGCGGCCTCCGCGCATCTCGCCTCCTCTGCCCCTGGAAGCCTCGTTCACCTGATAGGAGGGTCGGTCCAACCAGTCCGTTAGTGCGTCAAGAGCTCTAGACTGCTCGGTGTTGTGAGTCGTGGACACAAAAAACTCACAGTATATGTTGTTTGGGATATTGGAGTACTTCTGCAATGTTGGGCACATCCGAGGTGGATGCCCCATCGTTTGGAAAATTTCGCAATATTCCGCGGCGGTCTGGTTTGGTTGAGGTGGGAACCCCGCGTAAGGCTGTTGCAGCTGGTATACCCCCTACGAATTTATCGTCATGCCATCGCCATTAGGTGGACCCCCTGTATTGCCGCGATCGAGGGCCCCACACCCAGGCTATGCAACTGGGGACACTCTGTTGCCACGTGCCCTTCGACCAGACAATGCGTGCACCACACGTTTGGCCTGGCTGGTCTTATAGGCTGCATATTCTTAAGATTTTCAGTCAGATTGGCGATCTAATGTTGCAATCCTAGTAGGGAAGGATTGTGCGGGGTCGATCCAGAGCGTCCTGCAAATTGTCGATCTTCTGCTGAGTGAGGGGGGTTCGGGTCAAAGGAAGCAAATCCTTGATGAACCAGTCCCTCTGATGTTTTGGGTCAATCAGGTAGCTGAGTTTCCCAATCGCATCTTTGAACCGACGCATCATCTCCCATGCAGTCTCTCCTTCTTTCTGCTTAATCTCCTAGAGCTCGGACAGACCCTGCTCGTCTGTTTGGGGGAGCTTAAATTCTCGGACAAAATCCCGCTTGACGTCCGTGATTGCTGGATTAGGATGGGCCTCGGACCACTTGATGAACCATCACAGAGCCCGTTCTCTGAGTGTGGGTTGGAACTCTATTAGCTTCCCTATGTCTGGCGTCTGCCTGGCCCTCTATATGGCTTCGCAGAGATACCAGTGTTGCTCTACGTCATCATTACCACGGCCAGAAAATTCTGGATACCGGGTGAATGACCCAGCCATATTTACTTGTGAAGGGGTGACCAAGATAAACCCTCCGGGTCCTAGCTGCGTGACTATACCACTAGGAAATGTAATACTACCAGTGACGCTACTATTAACATGTGTTGCTATCGAAAATGAACTACTGTGCAAGCGACTCAATGCTTGTAACTTAACGAAAATATTACTTAAAGGTTGATAAAGTACCAGGGGAAGGTATGGATCCTTGCTATGCAAACTTTGGGAAGTAGGACTACCTGGAGAGATGGATGCTGTCCGCTCTTGAAACAACCGCTACATCACGACGTACCATTCGCCATTGGAACTTTCTTCGGGCTGCACACCTGCATCGTCTTCATTAGTTGTCGTCTCCCTGTCTCTTCTAGCCAGGCTCCCATGCACCCGCCGTACTCCCACATCAGTCCCTTCCCTCTCCGGGGTATCCACCTGAGTGTCCATATTTTTGATCCTCTGAGGTGCCTCCTCTTGATTCTTCCTGTCATTTCCACATCATTTCAACTCCCGCATCACCCTTTCTCGCCACTTGTTGGTGATCTGCGCCCTCTGATGTGCACGTCACTCCCTCAACCTCCTTGCGGCCTTAGCATCCATTCCCCATTCCCCTGCTTCACACTTCATGTAGCATCTGTCCATTTAGCCCTTCCCCCAGCACTGGAGGTTTACACTTCCATGCTCGCTTTTTGGAATTCCATCAGCCCCTCATCCACCATCAGGGCCTTAATCCACAATGGAATCTCCTTGAGCATCTTCCCTTGTAGCCCAGATTGGAAGATAGCCTTAGCCTTCGAGAAGGATTGGTAGCACTCTGCGGTAAACTCCACAATATATCCGTCCAAAGTGGTCTCTACCCAAAAATCCACTGCACGGGTCAACTCAGTATCCAGCCGATGCAGGGCCACCAGATCCCTGTGCACCCACTTGCAGTTTATTTCTCACGATCTATCCCTAGGCACCTTTGTCTGCAACCTCCGCAACCAATTATAAAGGTCGCTAAGGAATTTTCCCCAGAGGATATCGTAGGTATCGCCGGCAGAGTCCAAGAAAAGGACGAGATCCTTGAGCACCCTCTCCTTTTGATTCGTCAGCTCCACTTGTTGAGCAATAAAATGATCCAGATGGTTATCCCACCATCTTCATATTTCTCCTTCGAAGACCCTCGATACCATGATCTAGTTCCCCTCATAACGTATAGGGTCCCGGCAACGGAACCATTTTTTGGCAAAGAAACAGGTCTTGCAGGCAAGACCCAAGTTCAGAGGTTAGGGCCAACAAGGGAATTCGCTGTAGTCTAGAACCATGACAACATTGTTACCCTACTCCGGAGAGCATAGATTCTCACTTGAGGTGTGCCGCGACTACATGCAAAAGGGGAATCGATCGATAGTGGTGGAGGGATCTGCAACTCTTGAGAGATATAGAATGGATTGCATGAACATCATCATATACGCAAGAACATTCAGAAGAGTGAATAGATATTAAGAAAATAATTTTTTAAGACATCACATACATCATGCATGCATGTAACCCATATAATAGGACAACAACATGCAAGTATATTGATAACCTTCAGCCAAATCCATAGTTACATTGCTTCCATAGGAAGAGCTTACAATTCTGTTACAGATGTCTCGCAAGACAAAAATATAGATAAGAGAAACCTAGGAACTACACAGATACCATGCTCATAACAGATCTCTCCTGCAGCATTCGCTTGATGCTCTTCAATCGCTCTGCATTTGTCTCCTCTCCTTTCGGCCGGGTGACAACTATTTATTCACCTGCCATCGTGACTGCTAGTTCCTCTTGCGTTCTTCTTCGGCTACTTCCGACTTCTCTCTCGTTGTCTATGAGTTCTGCTCTCTGTCTTCTGCTGTGTCTTCCCTTTGTCTGTACTCATGCATCCTCTTTCTTCAACTATCTCCTGTTCCCTCGCAACCTTGGTAGCTCCGCTACTCACTGTAGTTGCAACTTGGTTGCAGCTGCCATGTGTCGTTCCGCAACCCCAAAAATCTACTCTTTATTCAATATTTAAAACAAGGGCCCCAATAGTCTTGTTTCTAAATCCTTCTCTTTTGTGACTAGTATATGTTGTTTTCACTGATTTCAGGATGAAAATTTCTTTCATCAACAACAAGGTGTAAAATAGATGACCCTAACTCCTTATCCTCTGCATATATAGGATGATTTGAGGGATTTTGTTGATCACTTATGATATAATTCATCTGTGTTTCCCTATATAATCTCCTAAATTCTCCTCCAAAGAGTGAGATAGTGGCATATGTCATATCCATTTTAAGAGTTCCTCCCGAATTTTTGGACCAAGATCTGGAAAGAAGCATTCCAAATCTAGATGGTATATCAGCAACCACTATGTCCATCACTAGACTTTTCATGGGGAGCTGGGTAAGAGAAATTACCAAGTCTTTAATCACTCCTAAACACTTGACCCTTTTGGAGTCAAAAGTGTAGAGGTCATGGTATTGTTTAGTGATTTCCTGTCCTAATTCATCCATCACTTTCTTAGGCATCATATTGTGAAAGGCCCTAGAATCTAATAGGCAATTATGCAACAATTTGTTATGAATATTGAGTAAAAGATAAAAAAGTGGAGAATTATCATCATTCTGATCTTGGACATGACTGCCTAAGTAAATATTAGGATGTTCATCCTCAAGGTTGACAGAATCAGGAGCAAGAGATGGTTGTAATAGAATTTTAAATGACTCTCTGTAGGCTGGATTTTTCAACAATTTAAGGAGTGGAACTAGAATCTTGATTTTATTCAATTCTGACTTGAAACTAAAATTGAGTGGAGTCAAATCTTTATTTTCTACAGAAGTTTTAATGAATAGGGAAAGGTTAGGTGATGGAGTTGTTAGGTCTCCGTAGTTTGCAAGATTGGCAAGTACAAAAGCTGCAGAGCCTACATCAAAACCATTTTGGAATCTGAGGACCTAGCCATCCTAGATTCAGAGAGGGATCTCTCTATATATGTGTTTAAAGATATGATATTTAAGGCTTTTAAATATGATTTTAGGCTAGTTATGAAGAACAAGGGTTGTTTTGTTTGTTTTGGTTGGGGTGAACCTCATTAAAATGAAGGAAATCTTATGAGGGGTAAAGGTGTAAGCAGGTTGAAAAATGGTTTAGCTGATAAGATAATCAAGAAATAGCTTTAATCCATTGGGCTATGGAGTCATAAAGGATTTAATTGCACAACAAGTTTCAAAGGTGGTCCATGGGGAAAGTCATCTATGTCAAAGGATTCTTTAGATTGATTTGATGATATGGAAACATAAAAAGTGTTGTGAGAGAAGCAAACACACAAGAAAAACAAAGGATAGCCTAAGATCAGGTAAGTACTTCTAAACTAGCCTGCTTTTGGCATGCACTTAATAGAAAGACACAAAGTAACCTAAGATCAGGTAAGTACTTTTAAACTAGCCTACTTTTGATATAATTTCAAGAGAAAACTTTAAAAACAAAGAATAACTTAAGATCAAGTAAAGACTTTTAACTTAGCCTGCTTTTGGCATATTCTCAAAGGAAAACATTTATGATGAACATAAAAAGTAGTCTAATATCAGGTAAGTACTTTTAAACGAGCCTTCTTTCAACATACTCTTAAGGGAACTTTTCAAAGCAACTGTTGGAGATAAACTAGAGGACAGGGCTAACCATAAACTTCTCTAGCTCAACTTTAGTTAGCAGACTTCTCAAGAACATTTAAAGACAAAATCTCAAGTTGTACTTAGGAAATATGGGCTCACCAACACTTCACTGGTTATACTCTATTGAATTACCTTCAAATTAACAATCAACAGAAAACATAAAGGATAAATATTTATCAGTGAGATTTAGGGTACTTCAGAAGTAAATCCTAATCTATATTTGCTGTTCTTTATCAGAGAAAAGTGGATAGAATGAAAACATAAAGAAAATAACAATTACAGTGAGAAACACATCACCATTGACATAGACCAGGATCCCATGAATTAGCTTGTGTATTTGATGTTCAAACCAGTTACAATCTTCAAGTCCAGTGGGTATTTACAACTTCAAACTTCTCATCTCAGCCTATCTTTCTTCTATTACAATACAGATCTTCAACAGTCTCAAAAGCTATTTACAATTTAAAGAGTATTCAAAGACCAACCCCTATACTGTTGTCTACAGAATTATTTATAAAAGAATGAGGAGGTGGAGTGTAAGAAGGGTTCATTTGTTCAATTAATATAGAGTAATGATTTATTGAACTTTGGGAGGCCTAAGGGAGAAGATTTCAAATGCTCATCTCTGTTTTAATCAATTTTACATTATTTTTCATCACCTTTAGTCACTTTTGTTGACTTTGAGGGTTTTCGGTAGGTTGGTAGTTAATTTTGAGTTGTCTCTAGAAATATCTCTAACTGTGCAATTAATTTGTAGTCTTTTGAGGGAAATAAAATTGTAGGTGGCATTTTTGAGGAGTTATAGCCTCTATGATGTGGAATTTGGAGGCTTCTTCATTGATTTGTGCTGATCTGGCACTTTTGAACTTCAATAAGGCCTTTGATATTGCTTTTGTGCCTTATAATCACTTTTAGAGTCTTTAAACCTTATATGTTGAATGTGTTTACTGTTTGGGCTTTGTCATCTGCCTTTTACCTTTTCCTGCCTCCCTTAATTGTAGGATTAAACCCTTAATCCTTGACTTTTGGTATTTAATCCTTGATACTGTGTATAAACCCCAAAACTGTAAGATTAAACCTTTAATCCTTTAACTCTTCATCTTGGACACTAGAATTTTCTTCAATATTTCGTTCTTTAACCTTTACCCTCTATTCCTTTGGATTTTAGCCTTACTTCACTGATTCTTCTTTGTTTTGTTGTGTGCAGGGTTTATTTTGGGTGCGCCGAGGGTTTGATAGTATAAACAGTGCTCATAAAGCACTGATTAACCATGAAACGAAGCCTGGAAGCTTTTTTTCTTCATGTTTTGGTCTTTGACAAGCGGTGATATTTGACCCTGCCCCTTCATAGATAGTGGGAAGATATTTTACCTTTAAAACACCATCAAACCTGCATAAGACAAACAAAACATCAATGAAACCATGCTTGCATTGGCCAAGCTTCTTTACAGAGGTCGGGCAGAAGCAGAAAGAGCAGTGAGGAGAAAAAATGCAGGCGGAGGAGGCTCTGTGGAGAAAACACGCAAAAACCTGGTTTAAAAATGACTCTGGCACGAAATGGACAAAAGTAGTTTTCGAAATACCATGGGTGGTTTTCGCATGACCCTCGGGTGTTAAATGGTTTTTCTTGGAGGGAACATGATCCAATTGTATCACACCGCATGGAATTTTCAATATCGCCGGTATCGCGTGACTTTGGAGTGTTAAACTCCGGACAAAAAAATCGCGCGATACGCGATGACAACCATTGAATGAGGGGGATGAGATCTGACGGTGCAGATCAGGCGCGATAGGAAAGGTGCGCAGGCAGGAGCTCTGGTGGGAGACAGGTGGCAGCGTGTGATTGGATGGGTGCTTTATGCAGTGGATGGTAGGCCCCGACGGAGTTGGGTTGTCGGGTTTGATGAGAACTGTTAGATCTATAAGATCTACGGTGTGGATTTGATGCGGAGGATGGAGGAATAGGTAGGGGGTGTGCGATCAAATGATGGGCGAAGAGGCATGATAGCTGTTGATATTTAAAGATCAACAGTTGGGATTACTTTGTAAAGTGACAAGGCGGGGATGAGGGAAAAGAGGAAAAGGGAGGAAGGGAAATGCGGGGGCTTAAGGGGTTAGAAAAAAGGCACGGTTTTATGTGAGAACACAGAATCGAGGGAAGAGAAAAGAAGGGCTAGGGGGTTAAGGACTTAGTGCTGGGCAATGGTCATGTGGAAGGGAAAGGTGAGCAGGGGCAGAGGAGGGGAGGGCTTATCACATTGGTGGGGGAAGGTTTATAAAGAAAATGCGCACCTTTAGTGGAAACACCGATGCGATGAGAATGCCTGATGTGATGGGGCTAGCGCTTGGTCGCGTGGCATAGGCTATATGGTGGAAGGGGCTGGGGCTCAAACCCAAAGGGGCTTAAGGCTTGTGTGTTTTAGCAAAAAACAAAAAAGATGGGTTTTTTGTGTTTTCAAATGGATTTTTTGGGGTTTTTCTAGTTCCGATAGAGTAAAAAAGGAAGGGTTTTAAACCATTAAAAGGATTTATAGGTTTAAAAAGGGATTTTGAAGGTTTTTTGAGGGGAATGGAGGGTAAATGGAAAAGGGGGAAAAAGGGGTTTCTAGAAAGAAATGAGGATAAGGTGAAAGGGAAAAATGAGTGACATGGGGGGTGAAATGATGTAAATGGGACCTTTAGGAAACCAACTTTTCTTTGGGAATAGCAGGGTTTTTTTGGTGGATTTGAAGTAAAGATATCAGGGAAAAGGACTCTTCAGAAAAGGGGTACAAAGAGGCTGCAAGAAGTCACAATTTTTTTTCAGGAAGTTTGTTTCTTTTAGACTACAGGACTTGTTTTAGCCATCATTTGATGAAATAAAATTTACTGATGGCTAACAGTAGCTCCACTTGGGGATGGCAGCTCCTTGGAGGTGTCACAAACTTCAAAATTTCATCTTTTGGATGCAGACCCATGCCTTATCCATTGAAAACCTTTCTTCTCTGACCATGCTGTTTTTAGAAAAGATGATAAGTATCTGATATCAACAAATTTTTTTTCTCCCAAACAATGACCTACACAACCTACTTCCTAACATTTTTCTTCAATAGGTGCATTTGGACTTGCAGACCTTAAACATAAACATTTTATTCTTTTTGAAAGCAGGAAAAACTAATCTAAATCTACCCTTATTTATTCCATGAGTTCATATTAGACTATTGAACTCATAAATTCTCTATCTAAGCTACTATATGCCAGGATTAGACGGTCTGGCAGATTTTATTCTCTATTTTCTGAAACAGAAATTTAAAACACAGTCAAATCAGGATTAGATAGTCTAATTTGTTGTGGGACTATGGCATAAAAACAAGCTGCACATAAACTTTATTTGCAGAAATTTGAAACAAAACTGTGACGGCTTAAGATCTGAAAATAAAAAAGCATCCTTCATTCTTTTTGCAGCTCTGATTTTGATCTTTTCGAGCTGTTCTCTTTTATTCTTGGTTCAAATTTTGAGCAGATTAGAACCAATTACTCATGAAACTTTATAGGTTCAGGACTCAAGCTTGTTTGAACCTCTGTTTTTTTTATCCTAATCTATTCCACTGATAAACCAAGATTAAACAGTTTAGAAAATCTTCTTTACTAACCTATCAGCAAAAAATTGAAATCTATTTTAGTCATGATTAGGCTATATGACTAAAATAGTAGTGCTTTTGGTAGTGGCATTTGAGCTTGCACACTTTCAGATTTTTTCTCTTTTTTGGTATGTGGCTATACCTTTCTTGTTTTATTTTTGCCCTCTTTTTCTATTTTGTATTTTTTTTTCATTTTCTCTTTTCTTTCAAAGAAAAAAAAACAAAAAACTTAATTAAATGCTCATAGGCTGAGCTTTATTGCTTTCCTATCTAACCTATTCTAACTTGGAAATATTTACATGTTTTAGCTAACAAACTCTCTTTTCCAATACATCTAGTCAATCAGATGGTTCCATGACTGGTCTTTTCTCATCTCTTTGAGCATGCTAGATAAACAACAAGGGCACTCCCATCTCACTTGTTCTTTAGCAGCAGTGCTAAAAATTTTTCTGACTTTTGGAAATATACTGCTCCTAACAATTTTTATGCCCTCTTCAAATGTCTTCAAAAACTCATAATAGGGATCTTGAAATAATACCTGGTTGTGAGTATTTGAAATATATTTTTCAACCAGGATTACTTTTTCCTCCACTGGATCAAGAAAAAGATTCTTTTGAGAAATAAAATCTTCCTCATCTTCATTATTATCTGAACTAGAGGACTCATCATATTTGGCAGTGTTGTCCTCTTGTAGTCATGGTATGTTCTTATTTAGTGGACTGAACTCTGTGAATAGGTCATTATATTCTTGAGGAGGGGTCTCTTTGGTTACCTCAACCCTTTCAGGAGGAGGTTCTTTATATTCATCATGCTCAAGAAATTCTTCATGGTTTTCCTCCTTAACTTTTGAGCAGAAAGAATGTTGATTCCCAATTATGTAAAAGTTGTTTCTGATGGATTGGATTGGCTGATTACTGCTATCAGGCTGATGATAATGAAGTTCATGACACCAATCAACTTCTGGTTGCCCTGCATGATTAGTTTGTATTTGAAGCTCATCCTCATCATCAGACTGATCAAAAATTGAACAATCATTAATATAAACAATCTCACCAATCAAACATATTGGGTTATCAGTTTGTTTTTATTTAAGATGATTTATTAGTTCATTTTCTGATTCAAGACTACAAGGTTCAGTAGGTAGATGAGCAGAAGTGTTTGTTTTATAAAATATTTCAGAGGCTGGCTGTTTGTTTAATATTTGATCAATTTCTTCTTTTGTCAAAAGGGGAAATTCTTTTTCAGCATGAACAAAAGAACAATAGTCCTCTTTCTCTTGTGTTAACTGGTTTTGAGATTGAATGTCTTCTTGAGCCTCTTCTAGAGGATCTTCACTCGTGCTTGCAGGGAAACCTTGAGGATTTTCTAGTATTTCCTGATCTAATTCTATTTCAAACAACTCCTCATAATTGTTATGATATTCATTTTGAATACAGGGTTCATGAGTTGTTTCTTCTACTTTATCAGGGTGCCACTCCTCTTGTGTAATTTGAAATGAGTTATAACATATAGGAAGAGTCCCTATATGTGCTAATTTTCCTTCTATTTCAGATTCAACATTTTCTAAGTGACTCTTATTTCCTCAAAACACTGCTCACTATTATTATTGGCATTTTTTTCGTAAAGATCTCTTAACAGTAAAACACAAGTTATAGGTAAGCAATCAGGGATTTCTTGACAACCTTCCTCATTATCTTCTATAAAATATTGATCATCATACATGTCTTGCTCTTTATCTAGGTCTTGTAGTGGCTGAGTTTGTTCTTGGCTTGGATAAAGCATCGACTGCTCTATATCATCAATATTTAAATCAGCCTGACCTAGAAGGGATGATGAATCATTATTAGTTATGTTTCCAATTGAATCCTGAGGATTTTCTTCTATTTCTTGATTAATTTCTTCCTCATCTACTTCATCCAAGTTTTTATGATTGTTGTCTTGAGTATGAAAGTCATAGATGGCTGCTGTGAGATCTTCAGGCTGCCAATTTCTCAGATCTTCATAAATTCCTACAAGGAATTATATGATGCCCTCAGATTGATTACAACAACTTCCCTCTAATGATAGATAAGGGGATTCTTCCTTATAATGATCATAAAATACTATGTGGAGGTCTCATAGAGAAAACAAACTACCAGTCCTCAACCATTCATACCAATCCCTTGCCTTTCCTTCTAATGTTAACATGAAATTTTTCATAAGGTAGTCTTCAATCCATTCCACCTTTAACCTCCATACATGTATATGAAATTTGATGAGATGTAACAAAGGGTCATCAAACTCTTCACCTTGAAAAACAGGCAGGATTTTATCCCAATTTATTTGAGGCATTTTATGTGGGAATCCAGGGATATGATCTCTGTTAATTGGAGCATATCTTCTTTGAATCCTGGGATCCATGGCTATAAATTAGAAAAGAGGTCACTGTATCTTGTCAACCAGTTCAGAGTCTTCTACCAGTGGAGTCATTTGGTCTTTTGGGAGTTGTGGAGTCACCAGGTGGAAATTTTTAGCTTTTTGAAGGTAAAATTTTGTATGGTCCACCACCATTGATTTATTTAGACACTAATCTGAAATTTTCTGGGTTTTCTGAGGTTTTAAGGATGTACAAGATGTAATTCACTCAGAATTTCCCAGTGGATTTTTTTAAGAAAAACTAGTGGGGTCAGCAGGCCTACTGAACACCAATGGAGTCACCAGGTGAAGGATTTTTACTTGTTTCCAAGGTTTTGGTTGTTGCTAACCATCAAAAATCAATAATAACCAGTCTTGGTGATACTTGTTTCATTTAAAAATAGGGGTCCTTTGAGTTGTGAAGTTATCTAGTACTCAATAATCTCCCCAGTATGGTCGCTAGTCTGTTAAGTCTCCGTAGTTTGTAAGATTGGAAAGTAAAAACGCTGCAGAGCCTACATCAAACCACTTTGGAATCTGAGGACCTAGCCATCCCAGATTCAGAGAGGGATCTCTCTATATATGTGTTTAAAGATATGATCTTTAAGGCTTTTAAATATGATTTTAGGCTATTTATGAAGAACAATGCTTGTTTTGTTTGTTTTGGTTGGGGTGAACCTCATTAAAATGAAGGAAGTCTTATGAGGGGTAAAGGTGTAAGTAGGTTGAAAAGTGGTTCAGCTGATAAGATAAGCAAGAAAAAACTTCAATCCATTGGGCTATGGATTCATAAAGGATTTAATTGCACAACAAGTTTCAAAGGTGGTCCATGGGGCAAGTCATCTATGTCAAAGGATTCTTTAGATTGATTTGATGATATGGAAACATAAAAAGTATTGTGAGAGAAGCAAACACACAAGAAAAACAAAGGATAGCTTAAGATCAGGTAAGTACTTCTAAACTAGCCTGCTTTTGTCATGCACTTAATAGAAAGACACAAAGTAACCTAAGATCAGGTAAGTACTTTTAAACTAGCCTGCTTTTGATATACTTTCAAGAGAAAACATTAAAAACAAAGAATAGCTTAAGATCAAGTAAAGACTTTTAACTTAGCCTTCTTTCAGCATATTCTCAAAGGAAAACATTTGTGATGAACATAAAAAGTAGTCTAAGATCAGGTAAGTACTTTTAAACTAGCCTGCTTTCAACATACTCTTGAGGGAAATTTTCAAAGCAATTGTTGGAGATAAACTATAGGACAGGGCTAACCATAAACTTCTCTAGCTCAACTTTAATTAGCAGACTTCTCAAGAACATTTAAAGACAAAATCTCAAGTTGTAATCAGGAAATATGGGCTCACCAACACTTCACTGGTTATACTCTATTGAATTACCTTCAAATTAACAATCAACAGAAAACATAAAGGATAAAGATTTATCAGTGAGATTTAGGGTACTTCAGAAGTAAATCCTAATCTATATTTGCTATTCTTTATCAGAGAAAAGTGGACAAAATGAAAACATAAAGAAAATAACAATTACAGTGAGAAACACATCACCACTGACATAGACCAGGATCCCATGAATTAGCTTGTGTATTTGATGTTCAAACCAGTTACAATCTTCAATTCCAGTGGGTATTTACAGCTTCAAACTTCTCATCTCAACCTATCTTTATTCTATTACAATACAGAGCTTCAACAGTCTCAAAATCTATTTACAATTTAAAGAGTATTCAAAGACCAACCCCTATATTGTTGTCTACAGAATTATTTATAAAAGAATGAGGAGGTGGAGTGTAAGAAGGGTTCATTTGTTCAATTAATATAGAGTAATGGTTTATTGACCTTTGGGAGGCCTAAGGGAGAAGATTTTGAATGCTCATCTCTGTTTTAATCAATTTTACATTATTTTTCATCACCTTTAGTCACTTTTGTTGACTTTGAGGGTTTTTGGTAGGTTGGTAGTTAATTTTGAGCTGTCTCTAGAAATATCTCTGACTGTGCAATTAATTTGTAGTCTTTTGAGGGAAATAAAACTGTAGGTGGCATTTTTGAGGAGTTATAGCCTCTATGATGTGGAATTTGGAGGCTTCTTCACTGATTTGTGCTGATCTGGCACTTTTGAACTTCAAGAAGGCCTTTGATATTGCTTGTGTGCCTTATAATCACTTTCAGAGTATTTAAACCTTATATGCTGACTGTTTTTACTATTTTGGCTTTGTCATCTACCTTTTACCTTTTCCTGCCTCCCTTAACTGTAGGATTAAACCCTTAATCCTTGACTTTTGGTATTTAATCCTTGATACTGTGTATAAACCTCCAAACTGTAAGATTAAACCTTTAATCCTTTAAATCTTCATCTCGGACACTAGAATTTGCTTCAATCTTTCATTCTTTAACCTTTACCCTCTGTTCCTTTGGCTTTTAACCTTACTTCACTGATTCTCCTTTGTTTTGTTGTGTGCAGGTTTCTTTTGGGTGCGTCGAGGGTTTGATAGTATAAACAATGCTCATAAAGCACTGATTAACCATGAAACAGAGACTGGTAGCTTTTTATCTTCATGTTTTGGTCTTCAACAGGTGGTGATCTTTGACCCTGCTCCTTCATAGAAAATGGGAAGAGTTTTTACCTTTAAAACGCCATCAAACCTGCATAAGACAAAAAAAATGTCAATAAAACCCTGCTTGCGTTGGCCAAGCTGTTTTACAGAGGTCGGGCGGAAGCAGAAAGAGCAGTGAGGAGCAAAAATGCAGGCGGAGGAGGCTCTATGGAGAAAACACACAAAAACCTGGGTTAAAAAAGACTTTGGTGCGAAATGGACAAAATTGGTTTTCGAAATACCATGGGTGGTTTTCACGCGACCCTCGCGCGGTAAATGGTTTTGCTCGGAGGGACCGGTAAATGGTTTTTCCTAGAGGGAATGCAATCCAATTGTATCACACCACGTGGCCTTTTCAATATCACCGATATCGCGTGACTTTGGAGTGTTAACCTCTGAACAGCAAAATCACGCGATACGTGATGACAACCGTCAGATGAGGGGGATGAGATCTGATGGTGCGGATCAGGCATGATAGGAAAGGTGCACAGGCGAGAGCTCTGGTGGGAGATAGGTGGCAGAGTGTGATTGGATGGACGCTTTATGCAGTGGATGGTAGGCCTCGGCAGAGTTGGGTTGTCGGGTTTGATGAGAACCATTAGGTCTATAAGATCTACGATGTGGATTTGATGTAGAGGATGCAGGAATAGGTAGGGGGTGAGCGATCAAAGGATGGGTGAAGAGGCATGATATTCGTTGATATTTAAAGATCAACGATTGGGATTACTTTGTAAAGTGACAAGGTGAGGATGAGGGAAAAGAGGAAAAGGGAGGAAGGGAAAGGCGGAGGCTTAAGGGGTTAGGAAAAAGCCACGGTTTTATGTGAGAACACAGAACCGGGGGTGGAGAAAATAAGGGTTAGGGGTTTAAGGACTTAGCGCTGGGCAATGGTCATGTGGAAGGAAAAGGTGAGCAGGGATGGAGGAGGGGAGGGCTTATCGCATTGGTGGGGGAAGTTTTATAAAGAAAATGAGCGCCTTTAGTGGAAATGCTGATGCGATGAGAATTCCTGATGCGATGGGGCTAGCGCTTGGTCGTGGGCGTAAGTTATATGGTGGAAGGGGCTGGGGCTCAAACCCAAAGGGGCTTAAGGCCTGTGTGTTTTAGCAAAAAACAAAAAATATGGGTTTTTTGTGTTTTCAAATGGATTTTTTGGGGTTTTTCCAATTCCGATAGAGTAAAAAAGGAAGGTTTTTAAACCATTAAAAGGATTTATAGGTTTAAAAATGGATTTTGAAGGTTTTTTGAGGGGAATGGAGGGTAAATGGAAAGGGGGGAAAAAGGGGTTTCTAGAAAGAAATGAGGATAAGGTGAAAGGGAAAAATGAGTGATATGGGGGGTGAAATGATGTAAATGGGACCTTTAGGAAAAAATCTTTTCTTTGGGAATAGCATGGTTTTTTTAGTGGATTTGAAGTAAATATATCAGGGAAAAGTACTCTTCGGACAAGGGGCACAAAGAGGCTGCAATAAGTCACAAATTTTTTGCAGGGATTTTGTTTCTTACAGACTACAGGACTTGTTTTAGCCATCTTTTGATGAAACAAAATTTACTGATGGCTAACAGCAGTAACATCATTAATCTTTGTATTTTTTTTGGCAGCATGTTTTTCAACATCTTGTTTTTGTGAGGCAGTTGGACAATTCATTTTGACCTCAAAGGATAATTTTTTGTCTGATTTTCAGGCTTCTTTTTCTCATTTTGGACATGAATATGAGCATATTCATCATCTAAAAACAAATTTATCCTAGAACGATCTTCATACTCTTGCAAAGTCAAACGAGTTGATTGTGATGTCTCCCCAAAAATATTTATATCTTCATCCTCCTCTTCTTGTTCTTGTTGATTTTCTTTAGCAAAATTATTTAGTGGAGGCTCAACATTTTGATCATCATGATTTCTTCTTGGGCGTTGTAGAATTTTTTGAGGTTGAAAGGGTCTCCTAAAAGGAGCCTGATTTCTATTTCCTTCATTTTGGATGGGCGTGGCAGCATGCCTGTTTTCTAACTCCAGTTTTTTAATTTTGGAAACAAGATCTTTAATCAAATTAGACATTTGATCAAGTTTTTCTTCAGCTGTGAAAGTTTTAGAATAGGAAGACGATCTCTCCTCTTTCATTTTCTTTTTATGATTTTCCCCCTTCCCCTCTTCAATTTTCAATTTGTTTGAGGCCATAAGATTCGACTGCAATCCAATAGCAACCTCCCACATACCCACCAATGTTTGTGGCTTCTCAAATCTCAACCATAGTGAACACTTGGAGTCTAAGGAATTGGAAAAGGTTATCATGGTTGTGGTTTTAGGTGGTTTGAATTCTACATGAATATTTTGATAGAATTTATTGAATCTCTGTGTAAATTCTTCCAATGACTCATCAATATTCTTCTTTAAAGCTCCAAACTCTGTGGGGTAATAGTAGTAATCCTTCTCCAAATCATCTATTCTTGTTATTGAATTTGGTGGAAAATTTCTGAATCACTTGCGAGCTTCTCCATCTAAGCTCTAAAAAAAGAGTCTTGACTAGATATCTTCATGTTCAATGTTTTGTTTATCAGCATAACTGTAAAAGAAAACTAGGTGTTCTTCAGTAGATACTCCTTATCCTTCCCCTGTGTATTTGGGAAAATATTTCAGATAATCCCTATGAGGAAGAGGATTAAAAGGTTAAGGAAGAGCGAGTGGCTCATCTCTCGCAACAACAATCTATTGCATCCTTGTAGGAGCGGGATGAGCCATGACTTGCTGAGATACAAATAATGGAAAGCTTGCTGATGCATAAGTTTGAATGCTGGAAATTTCAGTTTGTGGACTTCGTAATTGTTTTGGAATTGCAGAAAATGGAAATTATTGGGCTGGTTCTTCAGGCTTTGGAGATGAAAATAATGGATTTTCAAAGAAATGGACAGTAGAAGGCCTTATTTCAACCTCTCCAGGAGAATCAATTTCAGATGTAGATTCTTGAAGGATTGGTGTAGCTTCAACTTTGTTCTGTTGAGCTAAGAAGTTAGAGAGATTAAAAGTCAAGTTTTCAAGAAGGTTACCTTCTCCTTGATGAGAAGAGGATGAGACAATTACTGGGTTTTGAGAAAAAGGAAAATACTCATGTTGTGGGCTAAAAGAGGACTGATATTCAGGATGAGCTTGAAGAAAACTCAAAATTGTTTTAATATCTTCTTCAGTTAAAATAGCCCTATCTAGAAAGGGTGAAATTTCCAATACTTGTTCTAATTCCCATTTTTTCAAGACAAATACTTCTGATTTTTGGTTTTCTTCACTGGCATCTAAAAATTTTGATTTTTCTTTTTTCATTGGAATAATACTTGTTTCTGATTTAATAAGTGATGAATGAGAGATATTTTCAGTTGAATCTAGGCTAACATCATCAAATTTTCCTTTTATGGAGGCAGTTTCAACTTGAAATATTTCAGGAGATTCTTTTGAAACTGAAACTTCTTTAGGTTTTGAGATAGATGATGGTACCTTTTCTTTTGGAATATACTTTGAATGCACCTTTTTCACCAAACGTGATGTAGCTTCATCTGGTTTCTGTTTCCCTCTTGCATCCTTTATGATCTTCTCTGGGTCAGAAACTGGAATCATTAGAGGTGATCTTTAATTTCTTCTTGTGGTAGGCGGTCTTGAAACCCCTTGTCCCCTTTTTGGATTCGCTAGGTGAAATAATTACAATTAGAAAAAATGACTAATTTTTATTCACCTTTAAAAACTAGTACTAATGATTCATGCAAAAGACTTCGGAAGAATACTGAGTTCAGAATCTTCGTCTCCTGGTAGACGCACCAAAAGATGTTAGCGATGAAATCAACACTTGGATTGTGACAAGCGCCTAACCAGACACATCTTAAGCTCAAGGGAAATTCTTATAACTTGATTGAGTTTTCTAGAAAGTGGTTGGAAATCACACACAATGAAAGAGGTTTTGAGCAAATAAGAATCTGTCACACATATGAGGGCACTAGTGTATAATGTGGTAGCAAGGTTGGGTTTGTAGCTTCATGGTTATAAAAATAGAAGATAAATAGTAGACATGTAAAATGGAAGTCCACTGTTAAGAAGAAAGGGTGACACAAATTCTAGACCTGAAATGTATAGTGAAAGAAAGATTTAAAATACTTACAAGAGTCTCACTCTACATTTAAGAATCCTATTACATAGAATGCTTCCAACTAACATGACCTCATCAATGAGGCATGCTTGATAGATCAAGATTGAAAAAAACAAATTAATCATGTATGCTAGTTCAAAAGACTTATAAGAATAGGAGACAAGATTTAATTCAATCTCAAGGAATGGTTATGAACTATCTTCAATTCATACCGAATCAGGGATTATTGATTAAAAAAAGACTTAGAAAAACAGAATAATATTTCATGAAGTTTCACAATACAGATAAAAACATGAGATAGGTCTGTGTAAATCATAATCTGGAATGAAATAGTAAATTATGGAAACACATAAGAAGATAAAAAAATACACATACCATACAATTGTGAGTCCTCAAGGGTGCCTTTGGATATATTATATGATCAAAAAGGTTCAACAGAGTATTCCATGAAATAGACAACCAATGAAGCCTTTCTTCCTTGCCTTACATAGTATATATACAAAAAGGAGTTTTGTTAAAAGCCTGCATAAAAAGTGCACTAAAATACAAAATTAAATCTTATAGTAGAGCTTACCTTAAACATAAAAATTTAAATAGGAATACAGCTGAAGACAAAACATGATAGTATGGAGCTCAAAATGGATGAGTTGAGGTGGCTGAGTGCTCCTCGTTTCTTGAAAAACCGCCTCCAAAAAAAGTGAAAATGACAACTGAAAAGAACACCTGGACCTTTATCTGCAAAACTGTAGGAGTAGCCAACTGAAAGAAGTAACCAACTAGATTATACTTTAGCTAGATGACACTTGGAAAAAGGATATTACCAATGAGGCTACATTCACTTTATCATATTTTAGTGTCATTGTTTTGAAAAAAAAACCAAAAAGAAACATTTTCACCTTCTTATACATATTCCGAAAATAATAGCTACTTTTCTAAAAAAGGAAACTATTTATGAAAATACTGTGTACAAGCCAAAAATGACTTGATTCTTCAAATTTTCATGGTTTTGTACATTCAATAATCAGAGATCTAATATAAAATCAAAAATTCTAATAGCTTATATCTTGGTGACCCTCTTGTTTGGCTTTCTCTTCTGTACTTTCTTTTTTTGCTGAGTCTGCTTCTTCCTTGGTTAATTTTTTGGGCTTTCATCTAGGTTTATCATTTCATCCCTCAAAGTAGGATTGGCTATGATTTTTCTTGCTAGTTTGAGTTTGTTCTTTGGTCTGGTGTGAGGCCTTTGAATGTATGGATTTGGAGTGTACAGAGCCTCCTTCTCCCATGTATAATTCTGCTTGATTGCCCTTCCTCAGACTATGACTCACTGAACTCTGTTTCACTACTATCCTCCTCAAAAGATGAATATGAGTGTATTATAGCTTTCCTCTTCCCTTTGGCTGAAGAACTGATAGATGAGTAAAGTTGAGCTATAGTAGGTTCTTCTACTGTAGTGGTCTCTAAGACTTTGCTTTTCCCCTTTTTGAGTGAGGAAAAGACTTGTGCAAGTGTAGGATCCTGTGGTATTGGAGTGAAATTATCTTGTTGATTCTCCTATCTAGCCTCTAGAATAGGGCTTGGTGTCAAGGTTTCAAGGTTGAATTAAATTGAAGCTCCCACTGAAGGTCCCTCTGTCAAAATCAGTTTTCTCCTGTGTTTTCTCTTTGAAGGGGAAGTTATCTCTTCCTTGCTCTTAGAAATAGTGTTTTTGTCAGGCAGGGTAGCTTTTTGTTTCAGTTTGTTTGCATGCTTCTGCATAAAATACCTCAAGGTCTGTGGCTCCTTAGATGATCTTCTAGTGTAGACCTCCTTGGCTGGTTGCACTGTAGGTATAGGAGTGATGGTTGGTGTAGAAGTGGTGGTTTGAACTCTAGCTTTCCTAGCTGAGTTCCCAGTCTATCTACTAGATGATATTGAAGATGGACTGGCCTGTGAAGGAGTCAATGTAGGTGTAGGGCTTGACTGGTGATCTTGGGTATTTAGCCTTCTAGGCCTTTCTACCCTTCTCCTCGAGTTAACATTGCTAAATCCATCATCTTCTAATTTTTTTCCCATGTGGTTCTTTTCTTTCTCAGATGATAAACTACCAATATTTTGATCAAACCTCTATGATAGAGATTATGAAGAGAATAGTTTGGGTTTCTGTGTATTTTTTGAGACATTGACAACAGAGATTTATGAAGGAAAAATGGTAGAGTCATAGGTTTAGAGCTCGAGATGTGAGCTAGAAACCTCACATGGTATTTATACACAATAGAAAACCTACCCTCCTAGGTTATATAATGTTGTACAATGGTAATGAAATCTTGCCACTCAGGCCTAAAATATGAAATATGAATAGTAGTGGTCCAACCAATATTTTCATTTCCAGGATTTAAATATGGATTTGAATAAGCTTTGACCAGAATTTTGTTCTTGACTGGCCCTTGCAATGATAGTCTCTGTGATCATGAAGGTCTGAGAGCCCAGCTTGACCTTTTCTCCATCGCATGTCTCAGCAAATGCATGAGCCACTGCCACATTTTCACCTGAAAAAATTCTTTAAAAACTGATACCACCTTGCTACTTTGAACTGAGGCTTAGCACGATGGTCAACAAAACGGGTATTGGCCAGTTCTGAATCGTTCACCTTACCACCCTTGCCCATCTTGTTAACAGTTAACCTAACCACCAGTGCACACTTGTGAAATGAGCAAAAGAAACCCTCCACAAAGCCCTAACTATTGGAACTTAGTAACAAATTTTTTTGCTGGAAAATGAAAACGTTTAGATGTAGCTGTCACAAGAGTAAACAAAGATAGAGCTCTGCATACCCTAAATCTCAGTGAGAGGGAGTGACACAAAACTGAAATGATTTAAACTCTGTTGTCAACTCATTTCACCAAACGTTTCACTCCATCACATTATTTGATAATAGCTACTCATACCTCAACCTTAATACATTTCACCTTTAATGAGTAGCAATAGATTTGATTAGCTTTAGCAAACAAACAACCGACCTCCTTTCTTAATGAATCCTCCAATGAGAAATAGCCACCTTTCAGGAGAGTAACACTTCTTGTTTTAGCAAACCTTCAATATTCAAAGAGTAGTGTTTATTTCACTTGAATAATGCTTCTTTTATCTCCTTGTACAAATTTTGTGTAACAAATACTTTTTTGAAAAAGTAGGCTATTCCCGTGTTGCTTGTAAAACCAGATCTTTTGAAGAAAATAGTTGCCTCTCTAGGAAGGGTAGCTATTCCTGTGTTATTCCTAACAAAACTGATGACTCTGACATTTTGTCTTTAACCTTGGATAGAAATATCATGGTGAATGAATAAGACTTCTTTAGCTAAACCCATGACCTTAACTATTCAAAGTAGTTAAAAGAATTATTAAAGGAAAATTTACCCTAATAACTCTATAACACAAATAGAGTATTGGAATTAAAATTATTTTGGATTTTTGGTTAAAAAATGATAAAAACTAATACATTTTAACCCTCCAAGGCCTTCAACCATAGGTTAGGAGACAAGAAAGGATCAAAGACAACTTACAATGATGACCAAACTTTAATTTTTTTGAAAAATTGTAGTGCTAATAACTGGTATCGAAGATTGAAGAAGAACACCCAGGGTAATTATGTGTCATGTTTGCAAATAATTTAACTCAAGGATTTCAACTTCATATCTAGAGAGGGGTTCAAGAATATGGCTAAAATTGTTGAAGAATAGAGTGAAAAAAATCTTGTAATATTTTAAACAATGAAAATGTTCTCAAATGTAGCAATGATAGATGGAAAATCCATTAAAGTACATATTGTATGGTTCTCAACAATGAAGAGAAACCAGAACCAAAGTTGGGCTATCCTCATGCCTTAATGAAATCTAATTGCAGATGACAACCAATCAAATAATGTGAACAAAATATTGGAGAACCCAACTACAGAACAAGAAGTTGATCAAAATGCTTAAGATGGACTACCTAGAATGCAAAACCATAAGTTGATCAAAATTCTTGACATGGGGGTTTTTCCTCCTTTCATGTTATCTCTCAAACTTTCTTGTGGTTCTAAGTTATGGTATTTTGGATAAGCCTAACAACTTTTCCTTTTTCATTGTACTTTAGTCATGAGATTTATTTTTTAGACTTCTTTGATCTAGTTCAACTAGTAAATCAATCCTAATTCATGGTTGTAAACTTTTTTTATCTAATAGAACTACCATTTTTTGGGTAACTAGGCCATGACATAGTATGTATACCTTTTTCGTTTTCAATTAAAAGGAATTAGAAAACTTTCAACGTTGAAGAAACATTTATTCCCGAATTCTCTTATCAACGTTCCAAGTTGACAGAATGAGAAATGAAAGAAAATGGGTGTGAAAAGAAAGATAAAGGTGGGACTGGACCTTGGAATGGGTGAAGGTTTGCATAGGGTGGAAAGACTCTGCAAGAACAACAATAAATAAATGGGAGAATCTAGAAATACATAGATATTGTAGGATTAGTTTTGTTTTTTAGAAGAGGCTGAAGATCTATGTTGTGAGCATTTAAAATAGCATAGCTATTAAGTTCCAACAAGTTTACAAGATGTTATGGACATTTTGCATCACTCTCTGAAAAATATGACTAACCTCGGGAAGAATCCTTACCTGTTATCAGTGATGAACAAAAAATTTATCACTTTGCCTTGTTATTAGTGATGAAGAAGAAGTTTGTCACTTTGCCTTCGAGAGTTGTTGAAACCTTCAGTTTCTGAACAGTGAGTTCGAGCTCCCACAATACTTGACTCACATATACATGAGCAACCCTGAAGTGTGCCACAATTTTGAGGACAAATAAATATAACCATATTGTTACCTAAAAGTGATGTGCATAATTTGAAGTAACCTACCATTTAGAAGACTTGCTCGATCCGAGGAACACGTTTGAAAAATATATTCATTCTTGGGCCTCAGTTCTAGTATGTCAAGTAGACAATAAGATTCCTCTTCAGGATCGCCCTGCAAATCCTTCAAAACCTTGAACCTTTTGAGCGCAACCAGACTTAGAATCATAAACCTTAATTAACAATCTACCAAATGCCACTCTGCAAATCAAACACCTTGCATTCAAGCCATTCCCTGTCAAAACAGTGAATCTGGTTGGATGAATGAAACACTGTGAATCTGGCCGGTTTGAATGAAACCCTTGTTTAGAAATTAAAGGTAAAGAAACACATTCGGTACAGTTACACCTGCGCAAAGGAAAAACAGAAAATGTCGAGCTAGTATAAATAAAATATATTTTAGAATTTTGGTTTCAGTTATCTATTCTAAATATTTAGAATTCTTGACTAATAGAAACAAGTCGACAATGTTATATTGCCATCTATTTTAAATATTTAGAATTCTTGATGAACCTAGAAAATGTTCTATTGTTATTTATTCTAAATATTTAGAATTTTTGAACCGAAACAAATAGATAATGTTTTATTGCATGTTATTATTATTAAAAAAAATTTAAATAAATAAAATATAGTTTAACATTTATAAAGTGATAATTTATTGTTTAGCATGTTTATGTATCTCTTATTAATACATTTTAAATTTATTTATTAATATGATGGTTTTAAAAATTAAATATATGTTAATAGATTACATAAGCGAAAAAAAGATGGAATATCTGAAGTTTAATTTTATTTATTAATATGATGGTTTTAAAAATTAAATATATGTTAATAGATTACATAAGTGAGAAAAGGACGGAATATCTGATTCGATGCACTGCATACAGCTGAATTTAAGAATTTTCCCTGGAACCTCTGTCGCCTATAAAATAATAGGCATTGGGCAAAAGCAAAATAGAGAAACTTCGTGGCAACCATACATAAATCTTCATGATAAATCAAATAAGTTATAAATTGCAAATTAAGTTGTTAGAAGTGTCACAAGATTTACAGTGTTAGCTATATATCAAAATGGTTAAGATTGTATAATAGAGATGTTTTGATTTTTTTTTTAAATCATATTTGTATTAGATATATTTTAGAGTTGATTTTAGTGTATTTTTTGGATTTTTAGGTGCTGGAGTTGATGAAAAAAACTAACCTGAAATCTTGATTTGTGTTATTTCAACTGGTTTTTTGAGTGTATATATGGATTCAACACCCTCAAAAACTTCTAGGACACTTAGATTTTGCACTGGTTACTGTAACAACTGGTTTAAGGTTAACTGATAATTAAATGCATTGTTAAGATATTGAGACAATTAGTAATATTTATATTTTAAATGATATTATGAACATAAATGAATTTTTGGGATATAATAAAATTAAATATGGATGTGGATTCCATAAAAGAGAAATAGACCGATGATAAAAATAATTCAAGATTTTGAGAAAAATTCTAAAGAAGAATTCCTACGGTGGTGATAACTAGTGGAATACTACAAATTTCTAATATTGCTGGAATTGGAGACTGGACCAAATTGTCCCGAGTCTCTTCCAGAAGTTTCTGTTAACTACGAGCTCAGAGTTGGAGCACGGGGGAGAGTGAGGGCATGATTGTCTCACTCGTGGTAGGGAGGAACAACATCAATTCAAATATTGAAAGACATATAAGTATTTTACTTTCTGTTATTTAAAATTATGGAAACACAGAGAAAAAATATCTGTAGAAGTAGTGAGAAATAATTTGTGGGTAATAGGTATGAATCTATGTATGCTTTATGTTCTTGTCTATGAATTAGATAAAACAGTTAAATTCAGGTATTGTTAGAAATAGTAATGTGAAGAGCTGTTAACATAAAACCCTCGAAGTAAGGCTTTGTGTTGGTCACTCTATGCTACCTATGCTAATACACGGACATAAATGGTTCGGTTATATTTATCTATACAGATAAAGAATGAACACTAGAAATTTAAAAGTAAAGAAAGAACTGGTTGTGAGAAAATGAAAAGATAGAATTTCACCATAGCTATAAACCGAAATGTTCTAGTTAAACATTAAAGAAAAGAATGTAGATGTTGGTCCTATTGAAAGAACTATGAACTATTGTATTGTCAGAAAACAATTATTTAAGCAATATTTCTTACAGAACAGAATATTTTAGTGCATATTGAACAATTTCAAGAAGCTGAAATAAGAAAACGTTATAAAAATGAACTGAGTGCAGTAATTGTATTCTAGGCAAACAAGAACAGGAAATAAACACTGGAAAAATGTCTTGTTGTTGTTTTTCTTATACTTATATTTGTAACACTATAATATTCAGAAAAATCTATAACAGAAAGATTTCAACAAGCAATTAGGAAACCAACTTCCTATGAATGCAAGTAACATATTCTTGAACATAAAACCGGAAAGTTCAGAGATAGATTTATTATTACCATAGGGTGCAATAAATCATACGGTAATTCATAGGTAGTAAATAATCAAAACTGCTAATTTTTTATTAAAGAAAATATCAGTACAACCTTTGGGAAAAGAACAAAAACTGAAGGATTTACACATTGACAAACTATGTAATTATTATTACTATGATATAACAGAAAAGAGTCTCTATTTTAATCAAATACATAGGCGTGTCTCAAATACTTTTAGTTAAAGGAAAACTTTAGGCCAAGAATTTATACAACAGAGTTTAATAATGTATGTTGGCATGCATCCTCAGCATGACATGTTTTCCAAGATTTACAATTAACAGGAATCCGAGAACTCTTAGAATAAACCTAGAAGAATCAAACCAAGAGTTGATTTTCGACCTCTAACCACACAAAAGGGAGTACCTGTGGAATGATAGGGAAAGCATTAAGCCGAGGTTGGAAAACCCAATTTCGCCCAGAACCTTTGTTTATTGCATAAGTCTAGTCAAGAGCATGATACCTGCAAGGAGGGTCAGGCCAGGATTAACCCTCGTAGAAAATGTAAACAAAAGAAAAGAAAACCTTGGAAAGACTATCAGTAAATATTCATATGTAAAAATACAAGCAAGAAGGGTTGTTATGAATTACCTATGAGGGAGCGCTGAGTTTTTAGTACCGCAACCTGCACATAAACTGTGTTAAGTGATAATCAATAAAAGTTCAAAAAGAAATCAAGCCTCAGTAACTATACACAAAAATGCTAACATGAAGGGAGGGTTTACCTTAGCTTTTGTTGTAGCTGCCTGGAGCCAAGGAAACTTGCTCAAATGAGAGATCCAAGAGAAATTCACCATGAGGGTAGCTAGTAACAAAGATTCATGATAAGTAAAACTTAAAAATACCAAAAGAAACTAGTTCTACATAAGAAACTTCTGTGAAAAATCAAGTGCTGAAATGTCAAAGGAATTATGTTGCATATAAAAGAAATAACGCAGAGGCAGTGTACTCTTTCAGGAATCAATGTCATGTGGAGTTATGGCTGAGGAAAGAATGACCCTAACGGAACTGTAATTCTTAGATGGGAACCTTGTAAGGGTTGATTGCAGGGACGAAGACCATCCGTAGAGCGCAGAGATAACGTTCCTGGAGAACAATGAAAAAAAATGGTTAGCGGGGGTAAGACAATACCCCAAAACCCTAAGGTATGTCCACTGTTGGATGTTGGGGATTAAGATCTATGGTGAACATGTTACCATCTGTCTGCCATAATTACAAGCTAACCAAAGATCGAGATTTCAGGTACTAAGTATTAATTTCACCCTTACAGCAAATGGATTATCGTGTGAAATATTTGAATGAAAATCTAGAGACTAGATTGCCATAAAAGCTAAATATCATAATTCTTAAATGCGATATGATGGTGGTTGTTAAGCCTCGAGAAAAGAAGAGCCAGCTGGACCTTTAAGTATAAGGGCATATGATTTAAGGTGATACATAAGTTTAAAAAAAAAAAAAAAAAGGTAGTATGGTAATTTTGTTTTTTTTAGTCATGCTTGTTTAACACCAAAAGTAGTGTTTGTATCACAGCCGGGACCCCAGGCCACAACGCTTTATGTCGGTGGCATTACTTTCCCAGAAAGAAAGAAGTGTTACAAGAGACAACATGAGGGCGGATCATGCTCACATCCACCCCATCCTCACCGTAGACCCAACTCGATCTCGAGATGAATTCAAGATACAAGTAGTTATGCAAGATTCGCACTCGTGAAACCAACACTAGGACACAAGCAGACTGCTAGAGGAGCAACAACATCAAACCCACATTCTGCTAACTATAGTACAAAAGTTACAAGAGGAAATGGATTGAGTGTGAAATGATAATGCACATTTGATGCAAGAATAAGAGAGGATATTAAAAAGCCTCTCCAACAAACAGAATGAAGGAAATGAGAAGCCAAGTACTGATAGGGAGTTTCAGGAAGAAAATGAGCAACAAGCAAGAGATCATGCTACAGACCGAACAGAAAGAATTTAGTCTTAAAGGAATGATAGAAGTAAAAATTACAATGAGGCTGAGTCAGATAATGTGTTCGATCAGAAATAAGTTAAAAGACAGAAAGTGGAACTGCAAGGTGAATTTCGAAAAATAAAACCACCTACATTTGATGGAGTAGAGGAAGAAGTGGCTGAGGCATGGCTGATAAACATGAACAAGTATTTTCAAGTTTATGAGTACATCAGTAATCTTAAAGCTAGATTGGTTATTTATCAATTGAGGGAGAAAGCTACACTATGGTGGGAGTAAGTGAAAAACGTCCGTAGTATAGAAGATCAGGATGTGACTTGGGATTTGTTCTAGTAGTATTTTAAAGATAAATACTTAACTGAGCGTTTCTATGATGAAAAATCCACAGAGTTTCATGACTTAAAGCTAGGACAAATGACGATGGATGAGTACATCAATAATTTTACTTCCTTACTTCGTTATGTTCCCTACTTAAGGGATGAAAAGGCTAAAGTACAACGATTACTGAGTAGTTTTCCAACTCATATGAAGGAGTGTATTGAGTTTTTGAATCCTAAGATTATGGGCGAGGCAATCAGAAAGGCCAGAATGTGTTACCAGCAAGCTAAAGAAAAAGGTGAGTAGGACAAAAACTGACAAACAAAGAAAGAACACAAGGGAAGTTCTGGTTTCAAGAAAAACAGAACCAAAAATTTCAAGAGTGCTGCCAGAAGCTCAGTCAGAAAATAGTTTGGAAGGGATCATCAAAGAATAGGATGGCCTGCAGAATGTAAACCCATAGAAGCCTCTAGCAAACCAGAACAAACTCGAAACTAGAAGCCACCTTTACATTGTTGGGGGTGTGGTGAGGCACACTACTACAGAGATTGTCCACAACGAGGAAGAAGCGAGGTGGTTACTAACTTACATGAGGCCTCAACTATGGGAGATGTAGCCAGAAATATACCTAGAATAAATGCAGCACTGGAAGATCGGTAGGCGGACTACCAGTCGACAATGATAGAACTAGAAGGTAAATTGCTATCTCAACCTGTTTCTATTTTGGTAGACCTAGGTGAAAGTTTAAGCTATGTAAGTCCAAAAGTAGTAGAGAATTGTAAATTGAAGAGTCAGAAATTTAGAACTCCATGGCTCGTACAGTTGGCCACTGGAGCCAAGAGGAAATTTAGTGCTAAAATCCAAATTTTGCACTAGAAATTAGTGAACAACAACTAACTGTAGACCTGAATGTACTACCTCTGGGATCCTATGATGTACTACTTGATATGGACTAGTTGGAGAAGCATTGGATGTTAGTATATTGTAAGGAAAATATCATTTATTACAGAATGCAAGATGGTACTCGCAACGAAATTCAAGGTATAAAGAAACCTCTAAAGCTGTGACCCGTCACAGCATCTCAAATGGGTAAATGCATGAGGAAGGGATGTCAACTGTATGCCATCCAAGTGGGTTTTACTAATTCAAAATAAAAAGCGTGAATGATGGAAAACATTCCAATAGTAAAAGAGTTTATGAATGTATTTCTGGAAGAAATACCAGGATTTCCACCTAGAAGGGACATTGATTTTACCATAGAGATGATATCGAGAGCATCACCAATTTCAAGAACACCAAACCGAATGAGTGTACCAAATTTAACTAAATTGAAGATGCAGTTACAGGAATTAATGGATAAAGGGTACATCCGACCAACTGTATCCCCTTGGGGAGCACCTGTGCTGTTTTTGAAGAAGAAAGACAGAACTATGTAGATGTGTATGGACTATTGCCAGCTTAATAAATTGACGATTAAAAATAGATATCCTTTATCTCGGATTGATGATCTGTTTGATCAAGTGAAGGGAGCAACCATATTTTCAAAAATAGATTTGAGGTTGGGATACCATCAGATTAGGATAAAGGATGAAGACATACATAAAACTGATTTGCGTACCAGTTACAGACACTATGAGATTGTGGTGCTATCTTTTGGACTAACAAATGCACCAACAACATTTATGAGGCTAATGCACGATATATTTCACCCTTTTTTTTGGTTAATTTTTTATTAATATTTACTGATAATATTTTAGTGTATTCCAAGAATGTGGAAGAACATAAAGAGCACTTATGGATAGTGCTGGAAATGCTAAGGAAGCATCAGTTGTATGCTAAGTTTAGCAAGTGTGATTTATTCGAGGAAGAAATACAGTACCTTGGTCACATAATTTTTGCTGAGGGTATTGTAGTTGACCCAGAGAAAATCAGAACGATTATGGAATGGAAAGTACCCAAAAACGTGGCAGACATTCAATCCTTTATGGGGTTGGCCAGTTATTATCGGCGGTTTATTGAAGGTTTTTCAAAAATTGTGTTCCCAATTACTTCCTTACAAAGGAAAGGAAAAATATTTAAATGGACAAAGGAATGTCAGGACAGTTTTGAAAAAATGAAGCATTTATTTAATACAACTCTTGTATTAAGGGTAGCTGATCCTAATAAAGAGTTTGAGGTCTGTTAAGATGTGTGCAAGGAAGGAGTTGAGGTTATTCTATCACAAGATGGTAAAGTGGTTGTCTATGAGTCACAAAAATTAAAATAGCATGAGAAGCATTATTTCGCTTATGATTTGGAGCTGACAGCTGTAGTGCATGCACTCCAGGTATGGAGGAACTACTTGCTTTGAAAAAGATTTGTACTCAAAACTGATCATAGCAGCTTAACTGACTATTTTAAGCAAGCTGATCTCAATTCTCGCTAGGCAAGGTGGAATGCCTTCTTGATAGAATTTGACATTGATATAAAGCATGTAAAAGGTAAGAAGAATAGAGTAGCTAATGCGTTAAGTAGAAAATTGCATGGAGTTTATGAGTTGTATTATAATCAGGTCGATTGTAGATTTTTGGAGCAAATAAAAATAGAAGCTGAGAAAGATACCGAATATAAGTTTATGTGGTAGCAAGAAAAGGAGTCCAAAGATCAAGTAAAATCTGTTGATTACAAATTTGATAAGGATGGTTTGCTAACTTTCAAAAAGAGATTTTTTGTTCCAAACAGAATGGAGTTGAAGGAACTGATTTTGAATGAACATCATCGAAGTAATTACTTTGCACATCCTGGATATCAGAAGATGCTAACAAAAATAAGGAAGAATTACTTTTGGCCAGGTATGAGGAGAGATATTACAAAATATCTAAATAAGTGTTTAGAATGCCAACAAGTGAAAGTGGAGCACTAGCACCAAGCCGGGCTGATGCAGCTTATATTAGTACCTGAGTGGAAGTGGGAAGTGATATCATTAGAATTTAGGTAGATCTAGCCAAAAAGATGAGCTAGGATCACCTTGAAAACATGTGTGAAGTAGGTACAACATAACTGTTGAGGCTTTGCAGTAAATACTACACTATCTCTTCAGCAGAATATAAACATGGAGTTGCAGGCTAAAAAGAGAAATGTAGATCTACTCAAAACTTAAGCTCTGATGATGCCAAGATTCAAGATCTAGCCACTGTGATGGGTTACCAAGATAACCCAGAAAGGATTTTCTAGATCTACAACTTTGGAAAAATCACCTCCCCAGGGTTTGATCCTTGATCTGCTGGGAAATACAGATCTTAGATCAGATCTATGCTTGAAGGGTTGATCCCTTCCTCAGATATATGAGCTAGAAGCTCTAGATCTAGCTTCTCAATCCTCCAAAAGATGATTGCAGCTGCTGCAACAAAACTGCCCCTGAAAACTGCACTGTGAGGGAAAGAGAGGCCTTTTTCCTACTGAAAAATGATGCAATAAGCTCCAGGCTGATGGTGAGACTGATGGAAATGTGAAGGAATGATCCTCCACTATATTGCTATCTAAAGTACTAGAAACTTCCTTCCTCCTTTTAGATCTGCAATATGGACAATGTTATTCTTGGAGGAAAAACTACTGCTAGGAGGTCAATAACATTTGGCCTGATGCCAGATCTATAATGTGGCTTTGGGAGTGCTGAAATATAAGCCCAAGTGATGTGAATAATCCCTCACCTTGTTCTCCAGCTGAAGTACTGAAGACAACTTCCACCTTCCAAATTGATCTTCAGAAAACTGCAGTTTTCTGAATATGAATGTTCTGCATAAAGTAGAAAAAGGAAATGGCACTTAAAGCCTAATGTATAATGAAGTACAAACCTCTTCCTTAGATATCACTCAAAGAAAGAGGAGGGATTCCTGCTCGAGAACACCCTGTGCTAAACAACACCTGCAATCTCTGCTAAACAACCAAGAATGCAGTGGAATGTCACTTGACAATTCCAGATGTAAAAGATCATACATCCAATAATCCAAGATGCCTTTCACCTTTGCCTTCATCTCCTTTATAATGATTGAGCCACCCCAAGCCTTGGCCATAATCTCAACTGTGCTATCTTATGTAGACAAGATCCTCCAAGTGGGACTGCACTGTTTGACCAAATCAACCAAACAGTCTAGGTGCAATGAACACCTCCTCCATCATGTGTGCTTCATTTGCACATGATTCTCCATCACTTGATCATTAATGCTCAATGCCCCTTTGTTTGAAATATTCAAGATCTTAGTTGACTGAATCAACCCTCCCTGATCTTCTCATTAAATGAGACAGGATCTCCAATCTCATTCACATTAGTAGTTGCTCAACTACCTCTTTTTGCAGATCTAGTCTAGATTAATCCACTTTCACACACACAAAGTGGATATTTATTCTTATTGAGGATTGTGGGTCCCTCTACCCTTTTATTTGCTTAATTCATTAAGGAAATGAAGGACTCTAATATTCCAAATATGATGTGAAAATTTGGGAATATTACATTTATACATCAAGGAGATAACTTGGCAAGGGTTTCATGAAAGCACATTGTACAAAATGTTAGATCTGCAGTTATGGATCTGAAAAACACAATCTAACTGAAGCTTTGTATACATACAACTGAATAATACAAGAATTGAAGGAGGATCCTTTTTACAAACTTTCTAGGAGAAAGGTTGGCCTTTTTCCTGAGAAAGCAACTCAAGATTGAGGGGATTGACCCTCTCACTACAACACTGCAAGAAATGACGTAGTTCCTGCAAGGGACTGTGCTGTAGATGATGGAAGTGCTTTGGTCAAGTGCCAAGATATGAAAATATTCTCTTGATCCTTCCTTACTAATATCCCAAAGGAATGGAGGCTCCCTCCTTTGAAAAATGAGTGCAGGAAGTGGTGTTGTGAACCCTCACTGCAACACCCTATAACACAATGTTATACTGTTGTAGAAATAATGCTGTAGTTGCAGGAGGATGCTTGGCCTCAAGCCTGGATGTGAGGCAAATCAGTACAAGCTCCTTCAAGAGGCCTCTCAAGAAAGGAGAAGGATTCCTAAACAGGAGATCCTTGTGCTAAGCAGCACAACAACTCTGCTAAACAACAAGAGAATGCAAAGTACTCTAAGCAGACACATCAAATTATCATTCCAAAGATGTCTTGCTATGACTACCTTGCCCTCCTTTTAAACACGTGTAAGATTTTTTTCCTTGGGCCCCACTCATTAGGGTTTCCTCCACCAAGGAATCTTCCTCCCACTATCTCTGTGTTGTCTCACAAGATGATTTTCACCTCCTATCGCAACGCTGTTGACTTGGTCAAACTTTACTTTGTCCACATGAAAAAGTCCCTATTCACACATGAAGGTGTGAAATCTGGCTTCTATGTTGATCCCTTTTCACATTATGAGAGATTTTATTCAGATTTTTATTATTCATGGGCCTCCTTACCCATTTATTCATCTCCTAAGTGAAATCAACAAAATTTAATATTTCAATTTGCTACATGCAAATTTTGGAATATTATAGTCCTCCCCTCCCAAATGTTGCTTGCCTCAAGCAACTGCAAGGATAGAACTGAAGAGTCTCTCCTCCTCCTCCTCCTACTATAGCATCCACATATGATGAATTCCTCCAAGGAATGAGATGTTGTCTCATCAATGAATCTCCATACTGCCTCTCCCAAGCATGCAAGTTAGCTAAATAGCTATCATCATGAACCAATAGAGTACTCAAGAAGGCAATAAGGTGTTGAGGTATGGGATCTGAAATGTATTGGGAAACATCATTCCCATGTGGATCTTCCATTCCCAAGCAATCATCCATACAAAATGAGTCACCTCCCAACATGGCAACTCCTGAAAATGTTCCTCCACCTTGAGCTCCTGCAAAGTAGGTGGGCTGAAAATCTAAACATGGTAGAAAAAGTAGCCTACCCCACGTTGTCTTCCTCTCCACATATGATAAGTGTAGGGTGACTGTTGATCTTGGGCTGCAATAATATTGCCCTCAAGTGGCAAAATGAAGACTATATCTCTAAAGATCTCCTCTCCAATGCTGTGAAACAAGATGGCCTAAAACATTCCATATGTGATGGATAGGAAAGCATCACCATATGAAATCTCATCAAACTCATGGCCCACCTCAAAAAGAAACAAGTGTTTGGCTATGGTGGCCATATCTCCTCTCATGCTCCCATTAGAACATGTAATTCAAAAAGTGTGGGAATCCTCTTCCCCAAAGGACACACCCAACCCATGTGTCTCTCTCCCAATCATGCTCCCCATAAGTATAAGAAAAATATCAGCAAATGAAATAATGATTAGAGTCTCAATGAGGGAAATACTGAAGGTTTCATGTGGTGCTGGAAAGTACCAACAGTTTCCCAAGTAGTCATAGCGCAATTTTCCAAACTACTGCTTCAGAAAATAGTATGGCAAGTTGTTTTTTAATACAGGGATAATTATGTATGTTCTTACATCTACTAATGAGTATTAAGTGGTTGGGTTCATCAACTGAACATACATGGAAGGATAAAACACTTGCCCAAGGCCATATAAAATATGGTTGTCTCCATCATACAATTTGGCCCAATGTTAACCATGGAGCTCAATGAAAAGCTTGCCCTCTTGTGGAGCAATGCACTAAATATGAATGGTAAGAGTATCCAAATATTGTGTTAGACAATCCATGGATGCAAAAACAATATTCTTACCATGTGTTGAGAGTAAGATGATGCATATGTAGGTGAATAATTCCTCCATAGTGGTATGACACACTCCCATGAAGAGGAATGAACCATGTGTTGCATGAAGATCACTCTTCTTATGCTTGGAAATCCAAGTTAAAAAGATCATATCAATGTAATAGATGTTTTCATCCACTACTCCATCATTCTCACCTCCTCCTTTTTCACCAAGTGCATCATTTGTGAAGTGATCCTAGGGACAATCCATCAGTAACCCCAAGCTCCCAAGTGACAGCGTTGTTGGCCTATGCAAATAAGCTCCTACCAATTCACAGCTCCATTCTTTGACATGCACAATGTCAAAGGAATCACCCATAATGCTGCTACAGATAAGAAGTTCCTCCCAAGGTGGAAGTACCTCTTGAACATCTAAGGCCAAGGAGTAGCCCCTTTGCACCATGATAGTGCCATCTCCTACTCCTGCAACATCATGCAAAGTGTCAGAGCAAATATGCCCTTGCTCTCCCAAGAATAACCAAAGCAATGAAAGTTTTTGCTGCCTCCTCATACCTCCATCTTAAAATCATGTGGTGAAAACATGGTGATTGATATAAAGAATGTCATATCAACACAATGTGACCATACTCCTTGCTTCCCAATGATGCAATTATCCTGCCACATACCCTTAGAAAGAGGATGATGGCCAAACTCTTTCAAGAGTAGCCAACGCATCCAAGCCTCCTGCTGCCCAGTGTCATAGATTCGCAAGTAGCTTTCCAACTTCTTGCTCATTATCCACACCCATCCATCCACATGTAGGTGCCTCCCATCATGTTCTTCCTTAGCACTCTCCCAAGGAAGACTACCATCCTCCCAAATCAAATTTCTCCTCTTCCATTTCATGGGATGTTGAAATGCAACTCCTTGGATATCTTCTAGAGAAGACCTCTCATCAATGTCCCCCTTGAATCCACAAATATCAAAGTGTGATGAAGGAAAAATCTCCTCAAACTGTTGAAGAAAATTGCACTCCATGATGTGTTGAAGTGCACCTCCAATGAGATCTCTCCATGAGACCTTTTCCTCATCAATAGCATTCCAAAACCAATAAGGTTCTGGATCTGCTGCAGGTAGAAGTTTCTCTTTAAGCTAGGGAGTGCTCATTGAGAAAGTGTCATCTAGAAAGGAGAAAGTGTTTCTCACTTCAAGATGTCTATCATGTGTTTCTTCTTCCTCTATTTCTTCATGAATGAAGCTACCATTTGAATGCTCCCATAAGGAATGGTTCTTCTTTTCTTCATCACTGCTCTTATACAACACAGTGCAAATCTGTTGCTCTAAATCAATAGTATACAATGATGTAGATCACTCCCTAAGATTTTTTGAAATGACAAGAGATGGAAACTTAAGAATACCTTGGTTTAATTTTGAAGCTTCTTGCAGGGCTACAAGAGTTTCTTCCTTATATGTGTTGGCTTCCCAAACTGCTAAAGATGAAGGCTGCTCCTCCATGGTTACAATAGTGCTGGTACATGCCTCTTCTACTGGTGGTGAGGGATTATTCTCCCGTAATTTTTCCTTGCCAAATTTATTGATCAGATTTTAAGAAAACTTAGCAAGAGTAGACACTCTTGCATGGCTCAAATGGCTGAACCACCAAGCATTTGCTTCACCTTCAAGGTGCAGCACTACAATTTCTACAACCTCTCTCTTTACTACTGGGTGTAGTAGGAAGAAAGCCTCTAGCTTCATCACCCAAGCCTTTGCTACACATGTGAGTGATCCATAAAAAGTGGACAATTGGAATCTATTTCCTCTCATCATCCCATAGCTATAGGGTCTTCTTTCTTCCTCTAGCTGAATGAACTGTGGTAAAGCTAGAGTCTCCTTTAAGGCTCTAGGTTTGGCTTTGTATTCAGCAAGGTATTCAATTATAATTTCAGATTCCAAGTGTTCTTCATTCTTCATGTCTTCTCCTCTTTAAGAATAGGAAGTGCATGGCCCTTCCTCTTCTTGAAACCCTCTAGGAGTTTCCTTGCATTTCTTCTTCTGCTTAACTTCCTTGGAGAGGTTCTTCCCAAATCTAAAAAGTGATGAGATCAATCTCATTCTCTTCATCATTCTCTGCTTCTTTTTCTTCCTATAACATAATGGCTGAAACTCACAGGCTAAGCCAAGACTATTCTCTAATACCAATGTAATATCCCAAAATGGGAATGCAGCAATGCATAAGCACAATACTGGTGTAGCAGTGAGAAATTATCTCATAAAATGCATTGAGAAACACATAGCCATCAAATTAATTTAATAAGCAGCAAAAATGAGCTCCTTTACGTCATTCCAAGTGGGAAAAATGTAACATTTAGATCATAAAAACGTTATTCCCAGTGGATTGCATTATAATAGAGATAAATAATGCTAGGATCCCTTAGAATATGTAATATGGGACTCACATCCAGAAAATATTCAGAAAAAAATCTCTTTTTCTTGTTTAAACATATCTCTCGGTCTCGATATGGCTCAAAAAGGCCCAAACCCCATGACTTATGTAATGCAGAAACTACTGAAACATGCACAACATGATTTTTAGAGGGTTTCTGCTACAATGGAATGGAAATAATAGATCTAGAGTTTATTTACTCAAAACATGAAGACAAATAGGGATCTAGCCCCTTTTATACATCAAGGAGATAACTCGGCAAGTGTTTCATGAAAGCACATTGTACAAAATGTTAGATCTGTAGATATGGATTTGAAAAATGTAGTCTAACTGAAGCTTTGTATACATACAACTGAATAATACAAGAATTGAAGGAGGATCCTTTTTACAAACTTTCCGGGAGAAAGGTTGGCCTTTTCCCTGAGAAAGCAACTCAAGATTGAGGGAATTGACCCTCTCACTACAACACTGCAAGAAATGATGCATTTCCTGCAAGGGATTGCACTATAGATGATGGAAGTGCTTTGGACAAGTGCCAAGATATTAAAATCTGCTCCTGAGCCTTCCTTATTGATCTCCCAAAATAATGGAGGCTCCCTCCTTTGAAAAAAGAGTGCAGGAAGTGGTGTTGTGAACCCTCACTGCAACACCCTGCAACACAACGTTATACTGTTGCAGAAATAACACTGTAGCTGAAGGAGGATGCTTGGCCTCAAGCCTGGATGTGCGGAAAATCAGTACAAGCTCCTTCAAGAGGCCTCTCAAGAAAGGATAAGGATTCCTAAACAAGAGATCCTTGTGCTAAGCAGCACAACAACTCTACTAAACAACAACAGAATGCAGAATAGTATAAGCAGACACATCAAATTATCATTCCAAAGATTTCTTTCTATGGCTGCCTTGCCCTCCTTTTAAACATGTGTAGGCCTTCTTGACTTGGGCCCCACTCATTAGGGTTTCCTCCACCAAGGAATCTTCCTCCCACTATCTCTGCGTTGTCTCACAAGATGATTCCCACCTCCTATCCCAGCGCTGTTGACTTGGTCAAACTTGACATTCTCCACATGCAAAAGTCCCTGTTCACACATGAAGGTGTGAAATCCATCTTCTATGTTGATCCCTTTTCACATTATGAGGGATTTTATTCAAATTTTTATTATGCATGGGCCTCCTTACCCATTTATTCATCTCCTAAGTGAAATCAACAAAATTTAATATTCCAATTTGCTACATGAAAATTTTGGAATATTACACAATTCAACATTTTTTCATGAATAGATAAATCTTGGAACAAAGAAAGATTTGAATTTCATGAATATCAGTACTTGTTGCACACCAAAAGAGCGACAATATTTCATCTTCTTTTTCAATATGTACCGAGACTTTTTCGCGTTGACATATAATGAGCTCAAAAGTTATGACACATGAATCATCCATCATGTTATTCCGATCAAGGAAGGGGCCAAGAATTTCCAAAAGAAGTTGCGGAAGGCGCATCCAATGCTTGAGCCCTTGATTCAAAAGGAGTTGCAAAAACTATTGTATGCTTGGATCATTTATTAAGTGTGACATTAAAATTTGGTATCTAATCTGGTCCCAATGAGGAAGAAGTACAGGAAAATATTCTTGTTCGTAGATTTCTTAAATATCAATCACGCCTTGGAAAAAGACAACTACCATATGTTGTTATGGAAAATATAATGTAGACAGTATCAAGGTCATAATTTTTCTCTTTGCTAGATGTATATTCAAGATACAATCATGTTCTGGTCTCATATCCTGATAGACTAAAAACTACCTTTCGAACAATGTGGGGCATGTTCGCATTAAGAAGAATACCATTTGGGCTATTCAATGTCGGTGTGACCTTTCAACATATAACGGATATCACATTTTGCGGTATGGTTGGGCAAAGCATGGTGGTATATCTAGATTATGTCATGGTTTTTTCTAAGAAAATATCCAACCACTTATTCCACTTGAATAAAATATTTGAGCGCTATCGAAAGTATGGGATCACTCTTCATCTCAAGAAGAGTATGTTTGTAATGTCCGAGGGAAACCTCTTGGGCCAAATAATCGCAAAAAGTGGGAATAAAGTTGACCTTGAGAGGATCAAGGCTATTACGTGGATTCCCTTCCCATTCAATAAGAAATACATGCAATCCTTCCTCGGGAGGATCAAATTTATTTGCAATTTCATCTCCAATTATGCTCAAATTGTTAAACCTATGCAGGAGATGGTAAAGAAGGATACGATATATAAGTGGGATAAAATGGAAAAAGATGCATTCTCTTGTATCAAGCAAGAAATCGCAGAAGAACCAACATTGTACATTCCAAATTTAAATAATGACTTTGTGCTCTACACCTTCGCTTCTGATACTTCTCTCATCATTGTACTTATTTAGAAATATGATCAAAACAATCAGCAAATAATTTATTTCACGAGTTCCAGCCTACAATGACCTGAGTTGAACTATCCCTCCATACATAAGAATGTGTACACAGTCTATAAGGTGGTGAAAACTTTAAGCCCTATCTCTTGAAGAATTATTGTGATATATTTGTTCCAAACCTAGCAGTTAGATCATTGTTTGTTTAGCACGAGCTGGGTGAGAGAAGAGAGGACTAGATGATTGGTCTGCAAGAGTATGAATTAGAATTAAAACCAACTCACATTATTAAGGGCCATGGTCTTTGTCGGCGAGTAGAAGAAGTGGTGGATGTGACACTGAGATGATCCATCCAGGTGGGAGCAAGAAATTGAAATGTATAATGTTGATCGAGCCACCCCCACCTCTGTTTCAAACTCTTGGTACACTGATGTGCGCCAGTATCTCAAGTCATTAGAGAAATTTTGAGGTCTAAAATGGACCTCCTAAGAAAAATGTACAACAAAAATAAAATTTATAAGAACCAATAGGATTTAAGATGATGATGTCAACCATGGGCGATGATTCACCATTTTTGGTGTAAAAAGTAAAAGGATTAAAAAATAATAAAATAATAAAACTACTTTTTCAACTTGTATTTTTGACATATCTCCCTAGGTTTTTACTGAAATTTCAAGCGGGAGTAATCATTTGATGAAACATTTATTACTCATCCAAGGAGTACCCATGTTGCATAATTTCGATGGACCCTACTACATGAAAAAATGAGAAATACATGAAAAAACATGATTGCAATCACATTTTTTTTTTTATTTCTCATTTTTTGTGTAACAGTGTCCATCGAAAGTATGCAACATGGGTATTCCTTGGATGAGAAATAAAACTATGCATCTAACGGGTGTTCCCACTCAAAAATTGAGTAAACCCCTCGGGAGATAAGTTGAAAGTATGAATTGAAAAAGTAGTTTTTTCATTTTTCCTCTAAAATTTGATGATGTAATCTAATCTTGTTTTTTTATTTCCACTATTATTTTATAATTTCCTTAGGAGGTCCATTTTTGACCTCAAAATTCCCCTAATTATGAAAATTTTCCTTCTCCCTTATCCACATGACAAAAGAAGGAAGTCAGGTTAAAAGCATTATCTTGTCAGTTAATGCATTGGGTGCTTTTCAAAAAGCACCATAACTTAGTACTTCTTAGATGCTTGGAAGCACATGATTCAAAGAATTTTTTTTATGTAATCTCCATGAAGGACTAGTCGAGGGACACTTTGTGGGTGACGCTACTACACATAAAGTCATGCGGGCCTATTTATATGGCCACATTAGTCGAGAATGCTCACACATATGCCTGCAGGTGTCTGGTTTGTCATGAGTGTGTCAGTCGAGCGAAGAAGTTAGTAGCCCCATCACATATTATCATTGTGGAATAACCATTTCAACAATGGTGCCTAGATGTCATTGGTGAAATTTTTCCGCATTTTTCAAATCAACACTGTTATATCCTCATTGCTACACACTACTTTATGCGGTGGAAATAAGCAGTTCTGCTAAATCAAGCGAATGATCATGAAGTCATCAAATTCCTCAAACATAATATAATTTCCAGGTTTGGCATTCCTACTTCACTTGTTTTTGACAATGCAAAATACTTTTCATCGCTGATATTATATGATTTTGCATTGGAAAATGGCATTGTGTTGAAACATTATGTAAATTAATATCCACGGGGAAATGGTATTGTTGATTCTACTAATAAGAGCCTTATCCACATTATCAAGAATATGATTTTCTCTGAATAGAGGAATTGGCACTCTACTTTGGTGAATTCCTTATGGGTTGACTGAGTCACGCCAAAACCTTCTCTGAATATGTCTCCTTACTTCCTTATGTAAGGAAACAAATCCATACTGCCTCTGAACATATACTGTCCTACCCTTATACTCTCACAAGAATCCCATGGAAATAATTTATTATTAGTTCATAGTATGATAAACACTATTTGCAAGTTGCAGGAAGAAATACAGAAAGCAAAATAAAAATTTTCTCTTCACCAGAGTTGTATCAAGACTTGTTTTGACAAGAATTCTACATGAAAGAAGGAATTCGGGGTGGGTGACCTAGTATTGAAGTGGGACAAATCCCACTAGGAAAAATGAAAACACATTGAGTTTCAATCCCTATGGATAAGACCGTTCACTGTGCACAAAAAGCTTGGCCAACACACATATTGTCTTCGATCTCTAGACGGGAAGATTGACTCTCTTCCTTTTAATGGACAATATTTAAAACATTATTTTCAATGATGAACTGGGGCTATACTCTGCACTATGTACATAATTTCTTTTCTTGTTTTTTTTTTCTTGCATATTGTTTATGTAAATAAGCCTTATGTGTGAATGTGTGTTCTTGCTTCTTTGTGTGTGGCCGAGTTGAAAGAGTCTTGTGACATCACAACATTTGGATAACATTTGTTCCTCCTTTTTTTGGTTATACCTTTTTGTCAATTATGTTCTAACGGAAAATATGATATGTATGTAAGGAGAGTTATTTGTTGAACCATGATACCTGTGTCTATTCTACAACCCTTACACCCGTATTCAGTTCTTTATGTTTCAGTGTTTTCATGATTATCCAATCAAGTAGAAGAGGAAATGGGGAAAATCTAAATCATAGGTATAAAAACCTCTTATTCTCTCAATAAGACATGATCCCTATTCCACCCATGAAATGATAAGTGCATGTGCACAATACTATTAAAATAAATAAATAAAGGAAAAATAAGAGAATCGATTACTGCGTAGAGAAGTGAAGCAAGAAACTTCGTAGGGGTACTGACCAGGCTCGCTAGTAGCGGAGAAATGTTTGTGTTCTTGTAGTGACTCCGTCGGGTACTGTCCAATACTTCTCGCAATGGAGTAACACCAGAGATGAAAAAATATACCTTGAAAATAAATAGCTCGCAAAGTAAACCACCCTTTCCTAATTTGAAAAATTTCAATACTGTTAATTCTTTGTTTGTGTTAAACAGAGAAGGTACAAAGGGGACTATGTTTATTAAAGGGGTAATTGGGGAAGCCAAAGTGATATGCACGATGAATCAATACTTCCCAAAGAACTAATACCCTGCACAAAAATAATTAAACAAGACATAGATGATGGAATTCTACCAATGTGTCACAAAGAGTTGTCATTTCTACAACACCCTCCAAAATTTTGGCCTACACCCAAATTTCAAAGCCTCATTTGTTATTGCATACTTTCGTTGCAAGAATTAAGTCTTATTGCATATTTTTTGCCTAAGTGTTTTGGTCCTGTTTGCAAGGAAATCAAAGTGTCATATTTTTTCATGTTAAGCATCACACATCACAGAAAAGCCATTTTTGGTTTTTTGAAGAGGTAATATCCGTGTAAATGTTTTTATCCTATCATTTAAACATCCATCACACTCATTTCCAAAATTTTAAGCACTATCGCACAAGTTTCGTCACTATCATCGCAAAATGTATCTTTGGTGTCACACTTGTTGTAAGTTGTCACAAAGTTGTCGCACTGAGGGAAGTGTGTTGTTTATGTGCTCTGGATGATTTATGTTGTGTTGTCTAAGTGTGTGATCACAATCAAGTCTTATCACTATTAACATAAGCTTCTCCAGTACTACACTTAGCCAAATCTCAAAACTTCTCGACCAAGCAACTTAGCCTCATCCAACCCTCTTGAACTGCACATTGCACAATCTCAGCCCTCAAGCTACAACCCTACCTCTTGGCACTTCATAATATGTATTTCCTTCCTCCTAGGACTATGCACTTCACAATTAAAATGCTCAAGCCTGACCTCTAACCTCAAAATTTGCATAATTTCTCTCTCTTGCCTAGTCAGTAGTGTGAATTGCATAATCAAAAGGCTCAACCCTTATCCCTAATCCCTTGAATTGTGAAATTACGCAATCACCTGGAATCCTCTTCTTTCCAGAATTGCGTAGTGGGAAAAATGACTACTCAAGCCCTTAGCCTGGCTCCCTGAGCTCCCTAAGTACGCAATTTTTTTTCCCAGTCCCAAACTGAATTTTGCATTGCGCAGTCTCAAGGCTCAATCTCAACCCTTCACTTCCTAAGATGTGCAATTGCACAATCACTGAGCCTCTCTCTCAACCTGTCATATGATTCTGGCTCAGTTAGTGGATCATCATGCAACATATTAGAATAGGGTTTTTTTGGACTGATGTCATCTCGTCATGAGTGAATTGTAGATGTAGGCACTCTATCATACCATGACAGGATGATGAAGAAGGAGATGGGTAAGGAGAACATGTTAGAAGACACCTTTGTAGCTAAATATGCAAGCCAACAAATTAGGAGAAAGGAAAGGAACACTAGTTTTTGACCACAACTCAAGACCTGATATCATTGAAGACTCCTTATCTCTAAGCCATATGGATGTGGATAGAATTAATTTTCAAGAATACACAAAGAAAGAAGCAACAAGAATGTCTTGAAATTTACATGCCATCATCTAGTCCTTTTCATCATTGTCATGTCATGATCCACCATATGCCACTTCATTGTGTGGATTATGTAACTTTCTATTTGAAAATGTATTTGAAAGTGGAAGTCCAAAGGACATCTACAAAAATTGAAGATTCATGTAAAGTCGAAAAGTCATGGGAAGTCAAACAATAATGATGGTAGAAAAGAGTCACAAGGAAGGTGAAGTATCACCTCCCCATTGGTTATATATACTCCCTCATTCTATGAGCAAGGGAATTTTTCACCTTGTTTCCTTCTGCAAGGCATTAAAGAGAAAATATAGTTTTTTTGTGGAGCAAGGAGTGGCTCCAATGCTCCACTATTGGAGCCAGTGTTTTTCATTGTATATATGTGTCTTGGGAATTTTAATTAATATCAAAAGCCTGATGGCCAACACGTTCTTCATGCATGGATTATGAATATTTGTAATACTATTCTGTGAATGTTTTTAATTTATGTTTATTTTCACTTGTGTTGGTTGCAATGACCGTCACATATTTGTGGACTATTCTGTTGGATGTTAGATGCATCCTTCTTGTTTTTTTGTGTATCTATTATGGTTTTACTATTACCTCCCTCTTAGATGTTCAATTTTCTCCCTCTCCATAGTAGAAGAAACTCAACACACCTACAACCAGACATGTGTGCTAGTCACTTATTTTCACCTCATCCACCTCATGGATGATGACTAGTTTTTAAAGCCAATTTTTCTAGTAGCTGATCTCCAATTTGTCAAATTTGTCAGCTAGAAAACACCCATAAACATTTTTTCCCTCCTACCTTTTAAAATCAGCCCATGATGAGATAAAACCTAATTGTCAAGCCCTGTCTAGTCTCAGTCATACAAACTTGTCCATCAACTCCAAAGAGAAAACTCGAAATTTGTCCAAAAAGTCTCCCCTAAGTTAGGTAGTGGTGCTTTAGGCGATCTTCCCTTGGAAAACTATCCTAAAGCCAAAATAACCTTTGTATAATATCAACCAATCCTAGATGACCTTCCTATTATGAAAATAAAGCTTGATACACTCTTAAGTCGCGCCACTAACAAACCTTGATGTCTCAGCAGTGCATATGCCACAGTTCAAACTGATATTAGGTGGATTTACAGTGTTTCAATGTCTTTTTCAAGAGAAGAAGTGTACCAGTGTTCCAGAAGACATTATTAAAATTAACATGAGAAGATAGTTGCTTCTCATGTGGTTTTGAGCCTGGGATTCAAGTACTGGATAAAGATTTATTTCAATAAGCTCCTACAAACACAGTAAAAAGGTTAGTGACTTATGAATAACAAGTAATACTCTGCAGATACTGGTCAAGTTGCTTCTAATGTCTAAAGATGCATAAAGGTATTTTTACAGCAGGATTACATATCTCATAGAAATTCCCCTCATGGCATATTGTCAATTTGTCACTTTTATTTGCTTAACTATGAATAGGCAACAAAAGGAAAGATGACATTGCTTGAAATCAGATGAAATGAAATCACTGTGTTAAACCTCCTCCAAGCATGAGCAGAGGGTTGATTGACTGAGAAAACCTCCTCCAAACATGAGAAGAGGGTTGAATGACTGTGTAAAACCTCCTCCAAGTATGAGCAGATGGGCAGGTCATTGGTTGAAAACCTCCTTCATTTTATAAGTAGAGGGTTCGGCAATGTGATAAAGGCCTCCTTCATTTAATAAGCAGAGGGCCAGGAACAGAGGTATGGCTTCATTTAAGGGCACAAGGCTAACAATGCTGCAATTAGCCTTAGAAAGTTGTTTTACACCTTGTTCTCCAATAGATGAAAACCACCAACACAGTAGTGTGTTTCAAAGATTGATTATATGGTTTCACTAATTGAAAAGTAGAGTTTAAGTGCAGTGGGAGACAAGTGAAGGCTTATGAGCAGAAAAATGGTGTTAAAAACAGAGGGAAAGCAGTGGTGTTTTAAAAGGTGCTTACATGAGTTTCACTGTTAAAACACAGGATTGAAATGCAGTGTGAAACTAATTGGTTGATTATGAATGGAAAAATGTTGTTAAGTAGATGGCCAAGGAGTGATGTGTTGATGATTCAAAGAAACTTTTCTCTTCCTGTCTATGAAGATGTTTTTCAAAAACTCATCAAAATTGACAAGAAGGTAGCCTAAAGCCTTATTTCTCAAGGGGACTTTGCAAATAAACAATACAGAGATAGTAGCTGTGAAAAAGGGGTATGGCACGTGTTTTAATTTTAGGGACAACACTCAAAGCAAATGAAACATGTCTCTATCACAGTCAAAGGCCTCTTTATGGACATGTGAAAATGACATTGTTGTTGCATATGAGTCCCAAGGGCCCCTAAAGGCATTTTTTCCTTAATAAACAGGTATAGGTAAAATCTGGGGAGTACAACTGAGGTTTTTCACCCACAGTTAAAAGAAAATATCAAAGAGCACCTGACAGTTTTATTAACTCCACAGTGAGCATGATTATCATCAAAGCACCAAGAGAGCCGAAATTATTAGAGTAACTTTTAGAGTGGTGATTTATCTCCTTCCAGATATGGCAAAGATTGCCTCACAAATCATTGATATGTCTTTAAGCAAGGTTTTTCCTTTAAGGGTCAGAAATAGGCAATAGTGACAGAGTTTCTTCTTTAATGAGAAACATTGAAAATGCAGTAGAAGGGGTTTATTGTTTCTTAAAGAAACCTTTTTACTTCAACAAGAGCCATCACTATAGTGTCATTCAAAGGTCGACCACACCACTTTGTCATTAACTTGAGCAAAGATGAGTCTCTGTTATGTTTTAAAAAGACATTTGCTTTATGTATGGTTATGACTGAAAATCCTTTTTTAAAAAAAGGGCATCCAAAACCCTTGCAAATAGATACGATGTTTGAGTTCATATAAGAGGTGGGGAGACCGTTGCAAAGCTAATTTTGCAAATTCAAAACTCACCAAGTGATCCCCTGGTTGTTCATCGGATAGAGCAAGAAGTTTCGAGCAATTTCCAAGCTTTTTAAGGCTTAAAGCCTGCGCAGCGCGTCTGGAAAAGCGTGCGGCGCATTTAGCGGAGAAAATATAAAGGCTTTATATAGTTGCGCGGCATGCGGCACACCTATAGCGTCGGTCACCATTGCCCGAAGGCCGACCCAACAACTTACACAACGCGGTGCTCTTCCATATGAACGTGCCGCTTGCTCAAAGGGCCCTCGAAAAGCATCTTTGGAGCTTCCAAATGATCAACAAAGGCCCTTCAAAGGTTTTCAAGGTATTCTATAGTCCCCTTGGTGCATTTGAAATTCTAAAGGGGTGTTGATACCATGTTTTTACAAAGACTGAAACAGTGATTGAAGAGTGGATTTCTTGGTAGAAAATCAAGGTGGTTTGTTACTGTGTTGCCAAATATTGTTACAGTAGAAGGCTAGGGTGTGTTTATATCAATTTAAAAAGGCCTAAAGCTGCTTCCAAGCAAAGTGATAAACCATATACTAATGACAAGACAAAAAACACAGTGGTAGAGGTTTTCAAGTTGCTGTAGGGTGTCCTAACAGTGATAAAACATAATTAACCTCTGTTTGCAAAATCTAAGGTGAAACAGTGTTTATAAGGTGAAAAAAATATTTTTAAGGTGAAAACAGTGATCATGATGTGGAAGTTTTGTCAGTTCAAAAAGTGACCTCTCTGCATGGTAAAAAAGCAAACTTTGTGCAGCTTCCATAATCCAAAAATCAAAGTCTGTGATTGAAAGGTTTTCTCTAGATAACTCAAGGGTGTTTTTGTCTACCTTTGTATAGAAACCAGTGAGCAGAAGAAGAGTATTTTTTAAGGGAAAGGTTGTTTTGTTTCTATCAAAACACAAAGGATCCTTGTTCAAATAACAAACCACAAACATCTCTTTTCAAAAGACTTTGCCCAAACATAGTGATAAGATTGAGTTTGTTTCATTTTGACAAATACTTGTTGTTTGGCATAAAGAAGACAAAACAGTGACTGATAAGGAGGACAGGGTGTGTTCTTGAGAAGGCATTCCAAAAGGCCATTTGAGACAGCTTGTTTTTGTAAAGAACATTCAAAACAAAAATGCCTCCCAGGCAGGACAATAGAAGTGGCCTTCACAGGAGGTTTGAGCCTGTTTCAACTGAAGAGGTAAATTCTCATCCATCAGTCCTGTTTAACTTTCATGAGGTTGGGTGTCTATATTTTTTTCAAAGGGTGCAGGAGGTGAAAAGCTATTCCCCTTTGACACATCTTTGTGCTTTGAGATTTCAAGAGAAACACTTTCAGCTGGCAGGCTTGGATTTTAAGTTCTCTCTTAGGTCCATTTCCAAGGCCACCAAAATCCCTTATGTTGGAGAGAAGTGGTTTAAGCAAAGCCACCTAGACTCAGAACAGTACAAACATTTTCTGAAGCCTGAGCATAGAGACACATGTCCATCCATTTTTCCCTTCTCATATTTGTTGACTAGTTATGCCCCCCTCATGAAGATAATCATGAAATACTTCACTTGCTAGGGAATATTCTCCTGAGTTTATGCTTACCATGTTCGATTGCTCATGCATTTCACAAGAGCCAAATTGTTAAATCTCCCTTTCTTCCTCCATAGAAGTATAGAGAAAATGGCCTCCACTGTTTAGAAAAAACCTCCTTCTCAGCAGACAGCCTGCCTCTTCCATCACTCCCTCATCAAGGTTATCATTCTTCATCAGCTTGAGAAGAAAGAAATCTCTTGGGATACTTTCATTACACATCCGGATTTCGCCACTGTCCCTTCATTTCATACATCTCCTTCACCTTCCACTCACCATCCTTCGCCTTCTTCAAGCAAGCCCATTCCCAAGAAGCTCAAATTTCCCATTGAACAAGAAAAAGAGCATGATGAGGAAGAAGAGCATGAGCAAGAGGAGGAAGATGATGATGAGCAGCATCATGATGAAACAGGGCAGCAATGGGAAGAAGAACAAAGTGAGGCAGAACAACAAGGGGAAGAAGGGCATGATGAAGAGGAACATGATGATGAACAATAGACTCCTGGGCATGATGAAAAGGAACATGATGACGAAAAAAAAACTCCTGAAGATGATGATGAGCAACATGATGATGGGCAGCATGATGATGAATAGGTGCAGCATGATGAACAGAGGCAACCGCATGATGATGAACAACAGCCTCATGAAAAAGAACAACAACATGATGAAAATGTGCAACATAGTGAGGAGGACAACCCTCAAAGAGAAATGCAAAAGGACAGTTAAGGCATCCATGAAGAAATCCAAGACAGTGGCAAGAATGATGAGCAAAGTAGCAAGGGTAAAGAGCCAATGGAGCATGTGCTAGCTACCTCTCCTAGGCAAGGGGCCATGCTCTCTTCTCTGAAAGTGGCCAAGCCCCGGACATCAAGGAAAAGGGTGCCTAGAGTTGTAACTCCAAATGTTACTAGGGCCCTCCGAAGCAAGGGAAAATTTCCCAAGAAGCCCATTATCGAATTTCCCAAGAGGAGGAATATTAAAAGAGCCACCCAAAGTAAAGGAAAGGAGAAGGAAGAAAGAAGTAATGAAAAGGAAAGGGAATTCAACATCATTCAAATCCAAAGTGATGATAGCGACAATGAAGCCCGGATCCTAGAAAATCTCTTGATCAATAGAGAAAACCAAATTGATGCTTTGAGGACTGATCTTGAGAGGGCTAGAAACTTCAATCACTTTTTGCAAATTCAAAACAAACAGATGAGTGTCCATATGGCGGTATATGAGACACGGGCCATCAAATACAAAAAAGAGGCCTCCAAGGCACAAGTGAGATTGGAAGAACTCATGGGTGAGTTCGATGAGATTGAAGATGAAGATCAGCCCAGGAGAAAGAGGCCAAGAACCATGGGGCTCAAAATAGCCCTTGAGAAACAAAAGGAAGAAGAAGTTGCCCTTCTCCAATCTACCCCTCTCACTACATTGTTCACCCAAGAGATAGAGAAAAATCGAGAAGCTTGGCTTGAGAGGGTAAATGATCACTTGGAAAAGAAATTGGATAAGGCAAATACAGATTTGGACCTTCAACAGAGGATGACCGGGCATTATAAGAAGCTCAATCAGTTTGCCCGAAGGAAATTGAAGGCCACAAAGGAAAAACTCAAGGAGGCTCAAAGGAGGCGCCCGACACCAAAATTAAAGAAATACACCTCAAAGCTCCAAATTTTAGCCTCAACTTCACAACATGTTTCTGAAAACCCTTGAGGGTCATGCTCGCCGAAATTGGGCAAAATTCGACAAATTTTGGTTTTTTGTCATTTTTTGGTTTTTTGCTAAAAATCATGGGCATCGCCATTTCAATTTGGGGCATCCTCAAAGGATGAAAATGGTATCATTGGATGCCATAATTTTAGGGTCATATACTCAATGATTTTCAGATCATTTGAAGATGATTTTCTCCCCCAAAATGGCGGAAAACGCTCACTTTTTCCACACTCTGCCCCATTTATCAGCAAGGTCTATTTTTCAAGTTTTCACAAAAAGGTCTATTTTTGGAGGACTTCTGGTGGTAATTTTGGAGAAAAATAAGAATTTTCGGAAAATAGACATTCAGAGCTTTCCAACGAGCTGTCACAGGCCTCCTTTTGACGTCGAGAAGGCCTCCAAAATTTTCCGGCAAGTCAGAGGACTTTCTGCTGATGTATTTCTTAAGTATTTTTGTGAAAAATGTACCTTTCAAAAATGACTTTTCCTCATGTGCGTTTAGCTATTTTTGTGCATGGTTAGTTAGGAAAAGTCAATTTATTTTCCTTTTTTAGCATTTTTGAGATATTTTATTAGATATTTTGTGCCTTGGGCTTTACAAAGCCTCAAGGACAAAATCAGATATTTTGGATAGGCCAATGAGATTGCAAGTTGAACTAGGAGGTTTTCCTCACTCTTGGCCTATATATTCCATGAGAATTCATTGTAAACAAGGCTGAACTTGATGAATAGAAGCAATATATGGTTATACAAGCTTGGAAGAAACACTTGTCTCATGCATTGGATAGTTTCTTGAATGTTTTTGGATGATGAAGGAGGTCTGTTGTTGGATTCCTTGACTTGGTAAAATGGTATAGTGTCCCTCTCTGTTTTGTTTCTTAGTTTTTATTCATATTTCCATGTTCTTTCTTGCTATAAGACAATAGAGAATATATTTGAGACATGCCCTTGGAGGCAGCTCAAATTTCCTATTTCTTTATAGCTTCTATGTTTTCTTCCTTCTTAGTCATATCAAAGAATTCTTGATTTCTCTTTGATAACTGAAGAATATTGTTTGCTTGTTTCATTTATGGTTTTATGCATGATAATTATGATTCATGGTATGCCCTACTTACTCATGGCTAGTCATATCTCCACCTATGAAACCTCTCTTTGATTGATTAGATTGTCATTTGTTGAACCAAGGAGGTCTTGTACTGATCTTGCCCTTTGCCTAAAACTATGCAATCTTGCTTCAAAGTGCCCAATAGCTTGAAATACTATGCTTAGGCATTCCTTCATAGTGATTTGAGTTGTTTTTTTGTCTTAAATGTATTTCCCCAAAGTCTGATAGCCATTTCCTAAAGTTAGAGAGTCATATATCTCTATGCATGGCTTGAATGTTTATTTCTATGCATTGATCAGTTTATAGTTACATTTCTCATGATTAATGGTTTGCCCTACCATGTTTATGTCAGCTATTAAACTATTTATGTTTGAAATCCTTTTTTCTTCACAAATTTAATGTCCATCCCACTCCATTTTACCCAAAGATCCATTTTACCTCGAATCAAATCGGCCCTTCAACAACCTTGTATCACCATCTGAAAGATTTCTTGACCTTTTCGACCCCATAGCCCAGTTGATCTGACATCTTTTTACCTATCTTAGTCTTTGATCAGTTCATCCCTCACAAACCTAAAAACCAAAACTAAAAACCTACTTCATAACTAGCCTAAAATCAGAAACACAAGAAGCAAACACACAAATATCCCTTACACAAAATAGAAAGGCCCCTCTACGAGTCAGAAGAGCTAGAATTTCAGGATCAAAATTGGATTTGATCCTTGATTTCATTTAGCTTTCCAATCAACCTCATTGCCACATATAATGGCGATCATGGTGGGACTCTTTGAGTTAGTGACAATCTAAGTACACCTTAGGACTCGAGAAATCCCATATCTTCAATAATACCTACCATTTAGCCACCTTATCACCACACTAACATAATGGTGATCACGGTGGGACTACGATTGATAAACAAACTTAGATTCCCCTAAACATTCTAGTAGCCTTAAGAATGGCTATACGATTGACTTATCCCAACGCTCCAGCAACATAATGGCGATCACGGTGGGACCTTAGGGAGTTAGTGACAATCTAAGTACTCCTTAGTAACTCCCGAAGTCTCAATCAAACTTAGAAAAATTAAGTGTCATTTGAAGAGTAGAAGCTAGCTCTTTCAACATCTTAGAAAAGTGATAGTTAGTTATAAACTCTTCCAAACCTCATAGGCTACATAAAACCTCAAAAAACCCAAAAACATTCCCGATTGGATTTTCCCCTGATTCTTTTGGTGGTGGACCATAGCTACATCTTTACAAAAACAACCAGTTCCACCTCGCAACTCCACTAGCCTCAGGTAGGCCAAAAAATCCATAAAAAAGACCAAAAAATTCACTCATGATACATACTATTTACTCATCCTTTCAAAACTTAAAAATTATGGTGCAAACTACGTAATCGGTGACAAACTAAGTATAAGCAACGTGAAGACTTCACCGAAACATAGGAGATAAGCGAAATCACCTTGCAAATAGAACCATTATCTTATCCAGACGGCCTAGAAAATTTGTTCAAACCAAGTGAATCACTCTTCCTTGCAAGTCTTCATCTCAAAGTTTGCTAGAAAACTTTTTTTCCCGAAAGTATCTTTGATAATTATTGATGGACCATAGTTCTCCGCAATCCACCCGAGCGACTCCCACTAGTCCTCATTTTGTTTTGACCATCGCTTCACATTAGTAAACCCCTAGAGAGGCATCATTAAAACAATCACAAATACCATCCTCTCAACTACAGATTCAAAATCGCTTCACAAAAGAATCAACACCGAATCTCATCCAAACCCAAATCCCCCTATCATAGTAGATAGATCCACAAAAAATTCTGTAATTAGCTTAGAAAATGGCAATTTAGCTACGATAGGTCATCCTTAAAGCAATATCGGTACTTGAACACCTCACGGCCTTGCGAGATTCCCCCTTTGACCCAAATAAAAAAAAACCCTTTTTAGAAGCAAGTCACAAAGTAAGGTAAAATTTGACGATCTTGAGCCCCTAGATCTGCCACGAGTCTCTAGTAGAGAGGCCTCGCCTACTACAACTCTAGACTTTCAACTTCTCCATCACTTTGGCTCCTGCACCCTAGATTTTCTCCAAATCGAGATCACTGGCCAATTACATCCACCACACCCATCCAAGCCCTCTTGTTCAAACCACCTCGGCTCATACTACAGCTATATTTTTACATCATCCATTAGCTCCCGCCATGGCGACTGGTATGCACCCTTGGTGTTGCCACACCCTTTGGCTCCCTTACAAATTGACTATAAATCGAAAAATACTACACTTTGCGGGAGTTTAGACTACCACATCTCAAAAACATGTAGATAGGATTAAGCGATGCCTTTGAATACATGGAAATAGAAGACGAGACCATCAGAATGAGGATGTTCACCCAAATCACAGGCGAGAGAACCCAAAAAATGGTTTAAGAGCTTAACTCCAAACATCATCCACGATCTCCCGAAATTCTACCAAACCTTCATAAATAAGTGGGAAATCGAAAGAACCCCATTCAAATCTTGTCATAATATAACAATCTAAAACGGAAAGAGGGAAAGTGTCCAAGGATATTGCACTAGGTTCAACGGTGTGTATAACGCCCTCCCTCACTTCAAAACCTCCACTTGGCTCGGCCCTTCGCTTCCCCGAAGGCTTTACGGACATGACTTATCAACCTAGAGACAAATGCCCCCCTACCTTAGAGGAAGTGTAAAAAGTGGCCATAAGTGTAGAAGCCAACATCGAAAAGAGAGCTAGGACTAGATCATAAAGGAAAGTAACATACCGGGATAGAGTCTCCACTCCGGTCCCTTCCTTAGATCCTAGAATAGATGACTTGGTTAAATCCATGGCAAAAATGTGGGAAAAGATGAGTGAAAATACACCTCTTAGGACAATCGACCAAACCCTCCAAATAGAAGCAGGAACCAAAATTTTAGGAGGGAACCGCCTCAAAACAAACTAAGGGGAAAATGATCAACAAATTAGGCCACCCTTTAATGAAAATTATGTGGAGGAAGAAGATGAAAAGGATGAAAAACCCATCGATGGAAGTCATTTGAACCTAATAGGTTCACAATAACGAGTGAGGTTTACCTCACGGAGAAGAACAAGCGTTCTTCTCTCCGAATCAAGATGAAACCAACTATGAAGATCTCCGAAGATCATGCCATAGATTTTTAGAGTGCCATAATAAGCTCACAGGCAGAGTATGATCTTAGAAGCCGGAAAAACAGGAACAACACCGGAAAAGATAGCACCGAACAACTTGCTAAAACCCACGATACCATCCTTAAAAGAGCGGTGGATAGCAACAAAATCATAGTCCAAGAAAACTAACCAAAACAAAGATAAAGCTATTTAGACAAACCTTGGCTCAAGTATCCTGGTACCTCTACCAAGGTTCACGAGACGGCTATGTTGAACAAGGTCCCGGAGCAGTACGACAAATTAAGAACATAGAGAAAGTCATGTCCAAAAAGTGAAACAAATCTATCCAAACCTCTGAGCTCCTTTTAGTTTTGAAGGGGTTTCCAAAGTAAAAATAACCATACCTCTTGAACTAATAACTATAGATAGGTATATATCTCAAATCTTCAAAGTTTCGACATAGGAAATGAGGCAGATACTTTAAATCCTAGCCGATGACAAACCCGAGCTTTTGTTTGGCATGCAAAATAGAAGGTGAATACCAAGAAGGAACTATCTCTCCTTTCTATATAAGTTTGAACATACATGACAATATATTACATAACGCCATGTTAGATGCAGTGCCTCCCATAACCTCATGCCTAAAGTAGTCATGGAAAACCTAGGTCAATTAACTCAACCTTACAAAGACATGTACTCCTTTGATTCATGTTAGGTCAAATAGCAGAGTATAATAAAGAACCCATGTTTTTCTTTAACACAACTGTAGACAAAAAACCTAGTCATGGACGTAGTAGTGGTCGATATTCCTCCTAAGTATGGAATGCTACTATCAAGGGCATGGGCTGCCAAAATACAGGTAACCTTCAAATGGATATGTCATTCGCTACCATCCTCGTTTTCAAACGAGACTATGAGATTATCTTGCGAAACTCATGAAATACATGGTTACTTAATCGAGACAACCTTCAAAAAACACTCCATTTATTCCATTCATTCCAATTTAGATTCTTTATCTTATACAATGAAAGTGATATAAATGAAGATAAAGAAAATGAAGAGGATTTCAAACCATCAAAACCACATTTTCCCATTACTAAATGAAGAAATGATGACCAAAGCTCAGAAACTGAAAAATGACTTAGTATCATGTATGAAAAATAAACTCTTTGGAGTATAAGCTTTGACAGTTTCTTATAGGCTTGGTTAGAAGTAGGTATCTGGATACACAACACTAATAGAAGGTCATTCTTTCAAATTAGAATTCCGATTATTACTAATAACATTGCGGAATATGAAGCCCTTCTCCTTGGCTTGCACATACTCGAGGACTTAGGCGCTAAGAAAATATCGGCCCAGGAGATTCGAACTTGTAATTAGACAACTCAAAGGTGAATATTCGACAAAAAACCCAAGACTAAGAGAATATAGGAATGCAGCCTTAGACATCCTCAAGACCTTCGAAAAATATGAACTCACTTATATTCCTAGGTTTAAATAGCCTAGCCAATGACTCTCATTATGCATAGTAATGGCCAAATACCATGTCTAAGCAGGTAGTACAACATTCGGGTCAAACATCACCCTACGGTACCAGAGATAATATTGAACATTGGAAAATATTCAAATATGACAATCAAATTGATGATTTTTTACAATCTAGGAATGAATTTGAAGTAACCAAAGCGAGACTTAGAGAATGAAAAGAATCTGGCAAAAAATCAAGATCAAGAGCCAAATTTACCTTCTTGGACGGATCTAAACTTGGTAAATCATTCATATGGAACTGAGATAGGAGAGGACATAGACCAAAGGGACTTGAAGTCTTACCTTGTGAAAATTACACCATACCTAGAGGGCTTGCACCTTTAGAGAAATTGTTTGATTTCAACGATGTCGTAAACAAAAATGGAATCTCGGGGTCAACATAGAAGAATATAACATAAGAAGCACGGAAGAACCAAGAAATATCAAACTATCCAAAAAAGCTGTTCCTCCTCACACAAAACAAAAGTACATCAAGTTATTTAAATAATTTAAAGATGTGTTCGCATGGGGACACAAGATTGAAATCATCATACAACATCATTCTTTCCTAGATTCCCCTCAAAGAAAACGAGAAGCCTTTCAAAAAGAATTTAAGAAGAATAAACCAGTGTTACTACCTTTGGTTGAAAGGAAATAAAAAAGATGTATGATCTTGGGATAATAGTTTCCCTCCAAGTACTACGAGTGGGTTTCAAATCTAGTATCGGTTATGAAAAATACGTGAAATCAGACTCTATATCAATTTACGAAACCTAAATAGAGCCTATTTAAACGACAACTATCCATTGCCCAAAATGGACCACATAATTCAAAAGGTAGTAGGTACTAAGGATCTCATTACTTGATGGTTTTTCTAGTTATAAGAAGTGCTGGTTTACCCTACGATCAATAGAAAACAACTTTCACCACACCTTGGGGCACTTTCATGTACGTTAAAATTCCCTTTGGATTGATGAATGTTGGTGCCACATTCCAAAGAGCCATGGACATAGCCTTCTTAGAAGACATAGGTTATTTCATAGTCATATATCTTGACGATATCATGGTGTAATCCAAATCAGATGAAGAACACCTGGTGCACTTAAGAAAGGTTTTAACAAATGTAGAAAATATGGTCTATCCCTAAACCCCAAGAAAGCACTCTTCGATTACATAGAAGGAAAACTCCTAGGTCACATCATTCGGAAGAGTGATAAAAATAGACCCCAAAGAATTGAAGGCATATTACAAATAAGTCACCCTAGAAATATAAAGGAGCTGCAATCCTTCGGAAAAGATTAATTTCTTAGAAAGATTCATCCCAAATCTTGCCAAACTTCTGAGAGATATCACAAATACGTTAAAAAAAAATTCGGGTTAAATGGACTATAGAAGCCAAAAAATCTTTTAAACTAGTTAAAAAGGCCCTATTTGAAACAACGGTATTGATAAGTCCTAATTTCACCAAAGATTTTTACATTTTTTCATTTGCCTCGAGAACACACAATAGCCTCTGTGTTGTTGCAACAAAACGAAGCAAGGCAAGAGAAACCCATTGCCTTTTTAGCAAATCCACGAGATGCTCCCTTGAAATATAACATCATGGAAAAACGGGCATTCACATTGGTAAAAGCAACTGAAATATTTCTGAGTTTACATCTTGCATTCTCATGTCATCTCTGCGTTCCTAATACCATCGTCAAAGACATATTAAACCAAGATCTCGATGGTAAAAGGGGAAAATGGATCGTTATCATCTTAGAATATGACTTAGATCTCCCGACCCTGCGTGGTTAAAGGACAAGGACTTGTAAGAATAATGGAAATTTGAAACCAACCTCCAAGCATTAGATATAAATTTTGTTAATGCCTTAGAAGAACGGGAAGAATGCACGGCCCCTCATATTGAACAAGTGTTTTTAAATTCACCTTGGTATGCGAGATATTCTTTATGTATTATTTTATCTAAATATACTCCTCCAACTTTATCAAAGACAAAAGCAAGATTTATTAAACAAAATTCTTTAAAGTTTTGCATTATAGATGGACTTCTTTATTGGAAAAATCCTTTATTTATCTTTGCTTAAATGTTTTCTTAGTCGATCTGGAGATAATTGTCTTGCAAATGCATGAAGGAGAATGTGGAGGTCATCTCTACTAGAAAAACATAGCAAACAAAATCCTTAGAGCCGATTATTATTGGCCTACCTTATTTCACGACACTCACAAACTAGTTATTACATGCCATAAGTACCAAATTTTTGATGGCAAGAAAAAGCTTTTACCTTTGCCCTTACATCTCATCATAGTTGAAGGACCCTTCCCGGCAATGGGGTCTAGATTTTATTGGGGAAATTCACCCTTCTTCATCCGCTCACATAAATGGATCCTTGACCCACAGTTACTTTGCCAAATGGATAGAGGCCATACCCTCCGGGAACACCACCGATTCGATCATCATTAAGTTCGTAGAAACCAACATCCTATCTAGATTATTTGTCCTAGAAGATCATTATGGATAGCGTTGCGCCTTTTCCTCCAAAGAATTGTTGACTTACGGTACAAATATCACATTTCATTAGGAAATTCCACGGACTTATTACCCTCAAGGTAATGGTTTAGTCGAATCCTTTAACAAAAGCCTAGTCAACATCATAAAGAAACTTCTAGAACAAAATAAAAAAGCATGGCACGGAAAACTAGTACATGAATTTGATAGACCAACCACTAAAAACTCAATGAAGTGCGTCTCCCTACCAAGTAGTATATGGCATAGATGCCATTTTCCCAACATCTTTAGGGGTTCCATTAATGAAACTATTGCGGGAAGTTCAAACGAAGAAAATGACATGCAAAGGAGGAGTAAATCGGACTATCCGACTACAACAAACAAGAGAAGAAGTTTGCAAAAGGCTGGATTAAGCGCAAGACAAAATAAAATGATTTTTGACGGAAGGACCAAGGAAAATGATTTTTGAATTGGGGACAAAGTGCTAAAATGGGGCGTTCTAAGGGAAGACAAAGGTAAACATGGAAAGTTTGAAAACTTATGGAAGGGGCTTTTTCATCATCAACTCGGTTAGCGAGAAATAATGCCTTTTCCTGTAAGAACTTGATGGAGATGAAAATTTTGGAGGTCATGTTAATGGGAGGACATTAAAGCATTATTTTTGTCAAGAGCTCCAATTTTAAAAAGCATTTTCAATCATTTTATATACCATTTTTTGAAAAATAAATAAAAAACAATAGAAAAATAGAAAAATATGGCGATTGAAAAATGAAAGGCCCCATGTTAAAAAAATAGTCATTCTAAAAGTGCGCAAGTCTAAATGCTACTACTAATGCTTTCAGATGTCACAGTTTAGTTATCTAGCCTAATCATAATAATATTTTTAAATTTATTTGTTGATAAGTTAGTGAGAGGAAAAGATAGTCAACATTGTGTAATCTTGACTTATCAAAGAGAGTAAATTAGGAAAAGATATTGGTTCCACATGTAAAGCAAGGAAAGTAGGGATGAAAAACAAATTGTGTATCCTAGCCCTGGTTTTCTAGATTTCATTTATTAATATTTGTGTGCGATTTCTATTTCACATACAAGTACACATTAAATCGGACTATCTATCTTGATTTGGTCATTTGTCAATTTCATGTTTTAGATTAGAGAATTAAATCTTGTCAAACAACTTAACCTTGTCGATCTAGCATAGGTAGAGAAATGAAGGAGTTCATCGACTTAATATGAACTCCCGACAAATATAACTATAGAACTGAAATTCTCATTTTTAAAAAATACTATGTCAAAGGGATGCTAGTTCAAATGCACCCAAAGAAGAAAAAATGTTAGGAAATATAGTGGGGTAGGTAGAAATCATTGATCTAATCTTGCTATCAATTTTCGAAATAGCATCAGGAGGAAAAGATATTTGTGCCCATGTATAATCTTGGTCTTGAAGAACCAAGATATGAAATTACGGACACCTCCACGAAAGGACCTGCCCTCCCAAAGAATGGAACCCTTTATTCATCAGTATTTCTCCTGTTGATGATGACTATTTGTTAAAGCCAGATTTCCTTTTCGATCTCAAAATTTGTCAAATTTTCCATACAAACACCCAAAAATAATTCCCTCCTACCTTTTAATCATCCCATGATGAGATAAAACCTAACCGACAATCCCTATCTAGCCTCATCCATACAAGCTTGTCCATCATCCCAAAGAGAATAATCCAAATCTGTCAGAAGTCCCCCTTAGTTAGGTAGTGGCGCTTTAGGCAATTTCCCCTTGAAAATATCCTAAAGCCAAAAGAACCTCTATACGTATCAACTGATCCTAAAAATACCTTCCTATTACGCAAATAAAGTTTGGTTACACCCTTAAGTCGCGCCACTAACAAAACCTAATGTCTCGATGGTACATATGCCCTAGGTCAAACGATGTGGAATTGGATTTAGATATTTCAATGGATATTTCAGAGCGAGAAGTGTACCATTGTTGAGAGGACATTATTAAATTCAACATGAAAGGCAATTCTCATGAGGTTTTGAGCACAGGATCAATTACTAGACGAGAGAGTTATTTCATTAAGCTCTTGCAAACAAGTCAAAGGTTAGTGAATTATAAATGACAAGAGACGATCATGAGATAATGGCCAGGCTGCCTCGATTGTCTAAATATGCAAAAAGGTATTTGAAAAGCGAAATTACATGTCTTAGAGATGCCCTTCATGGCATATTGTCATTTTGTCATTTCATTTGCTTAAGTATGAATAGGCGGTGAAAGGAGAAAGATAACACTATGTGAAAAATGATGAAATGACATCAACGAGAAAACCTCCTCCATAGATGAGAAGAGGATGAAAGAATGAGAAAACCTCCTTCATTTAATAGCGAGAGGGTTTAGCGATGTGATAAAGGCCTCCTTCATCTAAATAAGCGAAGGGCGAGAGACATAGATTGATTATAGGGTTTTTCAACGTGAAAGACATATTTTAAGGGAAGTGTGAGGCAGGTTGAAGACTTATGAATAGAAAATGGTGTTAAAAGTAGAGGAAAGCGGTGGTGTTTTAAAAAAGGTGTTTACATGAGTTTCACTATTAAAACATGGAATTGAATTATAGTGTGAAGCTAATTGGGTGATGGATAATGTTGTTAAGCAAATGGCCAAAGAAGTAAAACAATCTTGGTTTTAATGTTGACTTTTGCTATCAAATACAAAGCCACTAATAGTGCATTCATAAACATTATTCACTTGGTTGAAATAGGGGTTGAAAAAGGGCCAGGCATTTGTCAAACATAGGCCTCCTTCATAAAAAGTAAGGATCATGTTGTTTGAGATGAAAAACATTTATTTCATGTCGCAAAGATTTCAAAAGAATTTGCTCTCAAAAATGGTAAAATAGATGAAAATTCAACGTTCTTATGAATACCATTCACGGAAGAACAGACAACCCTTCCATGTTTACATTTCAACTTCAGCTCATCATCATATATCTTAAGTAAAGTTATTTGGATTACTTTGTCAATATAAGGTTGGTCATTTTCCTTGATGGTGGAGACTATTTGTAGAAAAGTTTTTCACTTACGAGTTGAAATGAGGTTCTTCACCCATGATCAAAACAAAGGCTCAAAGAGAACCTAGCAATTCAATCAACTTCATGAGTGGGCATGATCATCATCAAAACAACGGAGCGAGAAACTATCAAAATAAGTTTTAAGTGGTTTACCTCCTTGCAAGAATGGCAAAGAATGCCTCACGGATCATTGATGAGTTTTTGAAAAATTTTTAACACCAGGAGACGAAAATAGAGCTTGATGAAAAGAGTGTTGCCTCAATGAGAAAAACAACTGAGAAATATTTTGATTTTCAAGATGGATTTTTCACTTTGAAAAAGAGGTCATATCTATGAGATCCTCAAAAGAAATATCGTCGGTAGCCTTTTAGAGTCTTGGTCAAATAGTAGCTTTGTGATGTTTTAAAGAATATAAGGATGGCGAGTAGTGCTTTATGTTTGTTTAAAACCAAAAAAATCACCACTAAAAGGCCTCTAAACCCTCGCAAAGAAATTTCAAAAGGTCGTTGGTTTTTCAACTATAGAAGGGTGGATTATTTGTTTCCAAATCACATTTCACAATTCAAAACACGAGCAGCATTTCCCTAGGCTGCTCAATGCAAGAAAAAAAAGATTCCGGGCAAACTTCGAGATTTTCCAAGCTGTGGCCCACTGTTCTTTGTAAAAGTGCGCGGCGCGTTCGAAGTGAAATTACATAGAGGGGGTACTATGGCGCGGTGTGTATAGTGGCCGCGCGGCGCACCTATGCGCACGGTCACCATTGCCCAAAGGCCGACCGAATCCTCGACACGGCGCGGTGCTCTTCCTTTTAAACGTGCCACTCAATCAAAAAACCCTCGAAAAGAATTTTGAAGGCTGCCCAACTCATCAGCGAAGCACCATAAGCCATGCGCAAGGTATTTTTATTTTCCCCTTGGTGCATTCGAATTTCTAAAGGGTGATTGATGCCATGATTTTAAAATTAAATAGTGGTTCGATAGTACATTTTGAGCAAAATCCAAGGTTTTTGTTGCCATGATTTCCCAAGATTAACATAGTAAAAAGTGGTGTGTTTATATTAGTTTTAAAAGGCCTAAACTACCCTCAAAAAACGGTGATGAACCATAACACTAATTGCAAGGCAAAAACACGGTGGTAGAAGGTTTAAAGTTGCTAAAAGTGCACTAGCGATGGTGAAAACAAAATTAATCTACGGTGGCAAATCTAAGGTGAATTTTTTTTGTAAAGTTAAAGCAGTGGTGTATAGATATATGTCCTTCAAAGTGTCTTCTTTGAATGGTGAAACGATCAAAACTAGTGCACCTCTATAAGCCCAAAAAGACATAGTGTGGTGAGAGATTTTGTAAAAATCAGTTAACGGTCTTCATCTACATGTATAAGCTTGTTGAACAACGAGAAGAGTGTTTGATTGGGGAAAGGTGTTTTGTTTTATCTAAATACAACGTTAATTTTGTTTGTCAAAAAAAAAGATCCTTGTTCAAATAACAAACCACAAACATCTCTTCCCGAGACCCAGCTTCTGCTCTGGTGATAGAATTGATTTGTTTCATTACGAAAAATATTTGTTGATTGGCATCAAAGAAATGTGACTAACAATGTTGTGTAACTTGACTCCAAAAATAGAAGAAAAGAGATATCAACGCCTTAGAAATGAGCCACTTCGGTCAACCTCAATACCATTATAAATGAACAATTCTTGGATGATACAATTTACAAAACCTCCTTTCTATATATAGGAGTCCATGGGGCTAGAATGTAATCCTAGTGGGCCATGATGTAATCTAGCCGACCTAACCATAATAATTTAGGAGCACAATAATAACAAAATGGGGTTACAAGGGTACAATAATAACAATAACGGGGGTTACACTAACAACAATAAAGTTGCTAGTCATATAGGGACCTAACATGCCCCTCTCCTTCAAAAAAGTGTTGTCCTCAATGCTTGAGTAGCTGCAGGTGCTTACGTATGAATTCGTCCTCCATGTAGAATCTTTAGTGGGTAAGTTCTTCCACTTGATGAGATACTGCGAAATTGATCGATTACGTAGTTGTCGGGGATTCTTGTTTCCGTGACCGCTTCAAGTTCCAATTTGATTTTCCTTCCTCATCAAGTTAAAATATTGTTTGAAGCTGAAGATTTTCTATAACCTTCTTTAAGCATGAAACATGGGCTTGGATGTACTCGCTGAAGAAGCGGAAGCTCCAATTTGTATGCCATAGTACCAATCTTTTGCAACACCTTGTAAGGACCATAGTACTTTGGCGATAATTTATTATCCTTCTTAGCTTGTGAGGGACATTTGTTTGTATGGTTGTAGCCGTAAAAATAACCAATCTCCTACATAAAAAAATTCTCTCATTTGCAATGTTGATCTGCCTATTGTTTCATTCGATTTTGTGCAAATTCGAGTTATCCTTTAAGAGTTGGAGAACTTCTTGTTGATGCTCAATGTGATCTTCCATTGCTTGAACCTTCGAATTTTCCGTTAAATATGATGTGATCGATGGTGGATGATATCCATAAAGTGCCATAAATAGGGTCATTTTTGCTACGGTATGAGAAGTGTATACACATTCGGCGAGGTAACCTTGACCCATTGTGTTTGTTTATCAGATACAAAAAAACGAAGATATCCTTCCAAAGGATTATTTACTATCTCGGTTGACCATGAGATTGAGGATGATAAGATGAGCTATGAGCTAATTAAGTAACCAAACGAAAATAGCCTAGTCCAAAAATTTCCGGTAAAAATGGGATCTACGTAGCTCACAATAACCCTTGGGCTTCCATGTAGCTTTTGAATTCTGTCCATAAATGTAGTAGCAAGCTGTACTTGCTTTAAATGGATGAGATAATACTGCAAAAGTGTGCATACTTGGTAAGTCTATCAACTACCACCATGATGACATTCTTTCCTTAGATTAGGTAAACCTTTTGTGATAAAATCCATTGAAATCTCCTCCCAACGTTGACTTGGAATGGATAAAGGTTGTGAAATCCAGGGTCTTATTGTCTCACTTTGTCTATTTGTAAACCAAACATTCCGTCACAAACTTTTGAATATCGAGTTAAGGCCATCCCAAAAAAATCTTTCTTCCCCTTACCTTGATGGATTTTTAAAAATCATGCAGGTCTCCTAAAAGGAAAGTGTGCAATTCGAGAAGAATCTTTTGTTTTAGTTGGGAGTATTACAAAGATATAATCAATCTTTGTACCATAAGGAATCATTTTCCAAACTAAATGTATCAAGATGTACTGAGATCTTCTTGCAATTTTTTTAGATAGTGTCCATATGTTTGTCCTTCTTCCATTCATCTCTTGCTGAGTTGTCCAATCATGGTTGGATAATAGAAATGGCACAAAGCAAATAACTACACCTCTTCATTCTTTCTTGAAATTGCATCTGCAACAACATTAAGCTTTCCTTTTTGTGATTATTTCAAGCAGATGCCTTCCCAACATATTTTGTGACATTGCACATATGTGAAGATAGTCATTGTTCCAAAAGTGTTTAAACTATCATGATCAGTTTTTACCTTGAAGTGTCTTCCCATTCAGTAGGACTAGCTATTTATTTGGTGCATGCAGTATTACTAGCATTTCCTTCTCATAAATAGGTTTAAAATACTTACTTTGATTGGACGACTTTCAAAAGCAATGGGTCCTACCTTCACATTATTTTTAATTGTTTCTTGACATCACATTCCACAATGAAGGTTTTGTGAAGTGTGGCGTAGCTAAGACGGTGCTAGGCACATTGCCTCTTTAGAGTGTTCAAAGGCTGGTAAACGGGGAGTCCAGAAAGTATCTGCTTCAATAATTTTGTTAGAGGTGTTGCTATTCTCCCATAATTTTTAACAAACTTGCAATAATACTTGTTAACACAAGAAATCCTACTTAGTAACTGTAGTTGTGGGGTTTTCCATTCCTTAATAGCTTTAATTTTATTAGTCTGTTAACACCTCGTGAGATGCAGCACGTGAGATATTCCACCTCTTGTACTCCCAAAGCCTTTGGATGTTTTTGCATATAATTATTCTATGATAGTTTGAGCACACTATCAACATGTTCAACATGATCCTTCCCAAGACATGTTGTAAATTAGTATATCATCAAAAAATACTAGCACAAATTTTTCTAAGGAAGGGTTTGAAAATGGAATTCTCTCAACCCTTGAAATGTAGAAGGTGCATTGGTAAGGACCAAAGGCATGACCAAAAATTTCATAATAAACCTCAACGATTTAAATGTTGTTTTGGAATATCTTAGGTCTTCATTCTAATTTGATGATATCACGAACGAAGATCCAACTTGGTAAAATAAATTGCTCAATTCATCCAATTCATCAATCACGGGAATGAGAAATTTATCCTTTAATAGTATGAGCATTGAGCTCCCTATAAATCGGACACATTCGCCATGATCTATCCTTCTTGTGTACCAATACTACGGGAACTTGAAAGAACTTTGATGAGGTTGAATTATGCCCACCTCACTTGTTTCTGCAAGTATACAGTTAGATTTCTCTCTTTGGAAGTAAGGATATCTATAAGGCTGATGTTTGGAAGAACACTTCACAGGATCAAATGAATAACATGCTCATGATCACGAATAGGTGGGCGTCCTTTGGGAGTTTCAAACACCTTGGAATGGTTGTCCAAGACTTGTTGGAGATCTGCATAAATAGATGATTTTGATGTCGGAACTACTAGTGAGCATAATTGTGCAATTACGCCTCGTTGTTCTTTCTTTAGAAGCTTTGTCATGACATTAGAGCTTATTATCCTTTGACTTCCCCTTCAATACAGCAATTCAACTTCCTTTCCTTGAAAAAATTTCTGCAGAATTTCTTAGTCATTCATTGGTGTAACAATTGTACTCCTAGTACAACATCGGCCACCTCCATAGGAATGGAAAGCATTGGACTAGTCAATACATATTCCCCCATGGTTAGCTTGATATTATGCCATTTTTTTCTGAACATTTATAGTTCCTCCATTTGTATGTGACATTGGTGCTGGGTATAGGAAAAAATTTAATTCCTTGGCTACCTTACAATGAATAAATTATAGGTGCTACATGAATCAATCAACACTATTACCTTTTTCTTCTTGATTTGTCCTTTTATCTTGAGAGTTTGGTGGTAATTGCGATTACGTACACTATATGGTCGGATTCATTTCTTCCTCTTCTAGGGATGGTTCTAGGTGTATATCCTCTTGTTCATTTCTTTATTTCTCTTACAATCTATGTAAAATATTTCTTCTCGGCTTCCTTAACGGTAGTGTGTTTTCTATCACAAAAACCTTAATAAATATTTCTGTTTTCTTCCAATTGTTGTAGGTATCAGCATGTAGGTTGTGGAAATCTAGGCGTAGCAACACTTCCTACTTTATAGAATTGAGTGGTAGGCTTCCTTGTCGCCATTATTTTACACTCAACTTTTCTTGCCAACACCGAATGCCTTCTCCAATGAATGCGGTTCCAAAGCAGAACTTCATGTTGGATATCCTTTAAAGTGCCTATGAAGAGATCGATCATGTGGGCTCTAGAATATCGATTACATATATTCATTTTGAATTCCTCAATGTGCTGCCCCACTAAACCCTTTTGTTTGAGATTTATCAATTGGATAGAAAGGTGTTATATTTATATCCTCATAATGTGCTATCATTTCTTGCTAAGCTAAAATTGACCAAACAGTAATTTTTACGGGAACAAAGCCATCGATACCATATAAATGTATTTGTTCTAAATGTAATGTTGCAATGCGTAGCTTTTATGTGTTTTGCACGTTATGGAGATCAAAATATTGCTCCATCTATAGTATCCATGTTACGGGATATTTTCCATCCAAACTTCCTCATATCCATTTTTGGAATATGGTGGTTCTTCCCACCAACATTAGAGTTTATGAAATCATGATTAACATTAATTTTGTTCTGATCATAAGGTTCTTCTACTATCTTTTCACCATTAGGAAACATTTCTTGTATCAACTTTGTTAAACCTTCGATGTCTTTTTTTAGATCATTCTTCATGTTTTCCATGTTGTATTTCATGTCATCCATTGCTTCCATACATCCATCTTAAACTTCCTTGACTTCCATGCCATCCATCTTAGCTTGCACGCCATGTCTTAGTTTCCACGCCTTTCTTCAAAACTTCCATTTCATTTTTTGTTGCTCTTTGCGAGAGTGAAATTTGTACACTTACTCTTGTAATTTTGATAGATCATGTTCATGATTCTTCATCTTCATGAGTCATAGTAGAGCCTTGAAGGCTTAATGGGTATTGACTTATTTTTTACGGGGCATCTTTTAGAACCCAATACTAATATATATTCTACAATATTCCCTTGGAATTAATTCAAATTGATTCTTCAAACAAGACTTATGCAATTCGGAAAAAAAAATACACACCTTTTTCTTGCTTTTGAGGAGCTCAATATTGAAATTGGATTATCTTTGTGATTGGAGCACTTCAATATCTTATTTTTGGCACCAATGTAGCCCTCTAAATTACCTTTCTAATGCCACAGGTTTGACTTGATTTAGATTCTCCAAGACAAAGTTGTGTCCAATCTCCCACAATGACCTAATTATGGACTGGTTCAGTAGAGCGAACTTGTACGACTTACCACGTGTCACTGTTTCCTCCTTCATCTCTAAAATTGATAGCCAAGAAACTAAAATCCGTGTACTTGCAACCACTTTTTACAGCACTCCAATCAATGCAGAGGATTATTGAATTTTTCCCACGATCACCTCTTTGAGATGAAATTCGGGAGCTTGAAAAAGCACTACCTTCCACGAATCATATCTCCAAAAATGTTGCGAACCAAGCTGCGAAATTTTTTGAAAAATTTCTTGATTTCAACGTCGCACCATAAGAATTTCAGATTACGAACCTTCATATAAAAAACATTATATACAAATTCTACGATGACTTTGTTTAGGAGTGTGAAAAAATACCTAACTTCCAGATCATATCTTTGAAAATATTGCGAACCAAGCTACGTTTAGAAAATATTCCTCGGGATTTCGGCTTCGCACCTTAAAAATTTCAGCTTCTAAAATTTCGTAGAAAAAATTTATAGAGAAAAATTCCATGATGACTACTTTGGAGAAGAAAGTACAGTCAGAACCTCATTCTGGTAACATTATATGACTCAAAAAAATAGAAGAAAAGAGATATCAACGCCTTAGAAATGAGCCACTTCCAAGGGGGAAACCTCTAATACATTACATAAATGAAAAATTCTTGGATGATACAATTTACAAAACCTCCTTTCTATATATAGGAGTCCATGGGGCCATGCGCGTAATCCTAGTAGACCTGATAGCAATCCTAGCCGACCTAACAATAATAATTTAAGGGCACAATAATAACAAAATGGGGGTTACAAGGGTACAATAATAACAATAAGGGGGTTACACTAACAACAATAAGGGACTTTACTAGTCATATAGGGACCTAACAAACAAGGAGGACAGAGGTGTGTACTTGAGAAAAACATTCCAAAGGCCATTTGGGCTTGACTTGGTGTTGCAAAGAACATCCAAAACAAAATGCCTCCCGAACGCGACCGATGTGGAGGTTTAGGCACAGCACCTGCCCAAGAGGTAAATGCTCATCCATCGGTATTTTTTAACTTCCATGAGGTTGTGTGTCTATATTTTTTTCAAAAGGTAGAGAAAGAGGTGAAGAGCTATTCCCCTTTGACACATATTTGTGCTTTAAGGTTTCAAGAGAAATTTTTTAGGTAGGTAGGCCTAGATTTCAAATTCTCTCCGGGGTCCATTTCAAGGCCACCAAATCATATGTCGGGGAGAAGTGGTTTAAACAAAGCCACAGACTCGGAAGAATACAAGCCTTTTCTAAGAAGCACGACCATGAGATTCATGCACATCCATTTTTCCTTTAAATTGTCTATTCGGCTAGTTGTACCCCCCTCATGAAGATAATCATGAAATACTTCACTTGCGAGGGAATATTCTCCAGGGAGTCTATGCCTATCATATCGATTGCTCATGCATTTCATGAGGGACAAATTGTTAAATCTCCTTTCTTCCTACATAGACGTATTAAGGAAATGGCCTCCCTTGTTTATAAAAAAGTCTCCTTCTCGACGAGACATCCTACCTCTTCCATCACTCCTCATCAAGGTTATCATTCTTCATCGGCTTGAGAAGGAAGTCTAGGGATACTTTTATCACACATCCGGTTCTCCACTTTCCCTTCATTTCATACATCTCCTTCACCTTCGACTCACCATCCTTCGCCTTCTTCAAGCAAGATTATTCCCAAGAAGCTCAAGTTTCCAAATTAAAAAACAAAAGAGCATGAGCAAGAGAGGAAGGTGATGATGAGAAGCATCATGATGAAATAGGGCAGCAAGGGGAACAAGAACAAAGTGAGGGCGAGGAACAACAAGGGGAAGAAGGGCATGATGAAGAGGAACATCATGATGAACATCGAGATGCAGGCATGATGAAGAGACGCAGTGATGAAACGAAGTGTAGCACGGTGATGGTGAGTAGCCTCTTGATGAAGAAGGGCATGATGAACGAGGGTGCGGCATGATGAACGGGTGCATGATGATGAACCGAGAGCGGCCATAGATGAACAACGACCTCATGATTATGAACAACAACTTCAAGAAAAGGAACAACAACCTCATAAAAAAGAACAACAACATGATGAAGAGATGCAACCACAGTGAGGAGGACAACCCTAAAAGAAATGCAAAAGGGCAGTCAAGGCATCGATGAAGAAATCCCAAGACGATGGCAAGAATGATAGAGCAAAAGTAGCAAGGGTAAGGAGCCAATGGAGCATGTACTGTTGCCTCTCCTAGGAAAGGGTCATGCTCTCTTCTGCGAAAGTGGCCAAGCCACGGAAATCAAGGAAAAGGGTGCCTAGAGTTGTAACTCCAAATATTACTAGGGCCCTTGAAGTAAGGGAAAATTTCCCAAAATCCAATTGTGGTACCCAAGAAGGAGAAGACTAAAGAGCTACCCAAAACAAGAAAAGGATGATAAGAGAGAAACCATGAAAAGGAGAGGGACTTCAACATAATTCAAATTCAAAGTGATGATAGTGACAATGAAGCCCGGATCCTAGAAAATCTCTTAATCGACTAGAGAAAACCAAATTGATGCTTTGAGGAGCGGAGGCCAGAGGGCTATAAATTTCAATCACTTTTTGCAAATTCAAAACAAAAAAAGAGGTGTCCATATGGCGGTATATGAGACACGGGTCATCAAATACAAAGGAGGCCTCCAAAGCACAGCTGAGATTGGAAGAACTCATGGGTGAGTTCGATGAGAGTGAAGATGAAGATTAGCCCGGGCGAAAGAGGCTAAGAACCATGGGGCTCGGAAAGGCCCTTGAGAAACAAAAGGAAGAAGAGATGCCTTTCTCCAAATACCCCTCTCTTCATTGTTTGAACAAGAGATAGAGAACAATCGGGAAGCATGGCTTGAGAGAGTTAATGATCACCTGGAGAAAAAAATTGGAGAAGGCAAATAGAGACTTGGACCTTCAACGAGAGGATGACTGACAATATAAAAGATAAATCGGTTGCCCGGCGGAAAGTGAAGGCCGCTCGGGAAAAACTCAAGGAGGCTAAGGGAACCTCCCCGGCACCAAAATTGAGGAAAGACACCTCAAAGCTCCAAATTTTGGCCTGAGATTCACAACATGTTCTGAACACCCTTGAGAGTCATGCTCGCCAAATTTGGCGAAATTCGACAAATTTTTGTTTTGTCATTTTTAGGTTTTTGGCTAAAACTCATGGGCATCGCCATTTAAGTTTGGGGCATCCTCAAAGGATGAAAATGGTATCATTGGATGCCATATTTTTAGGGGCATATACTCAGAAATTTTTAGATTAGTGAGATCATACATGTAGCAACACTTTTTCTACACTACTGCCCGTTTACTAGCAAGGCTTATTTTTTGGATTTTTAGACACGGAGCCTATTTTTGGAGGCCTTCCAGTGAGATCATTTGGGAGAAAAATAAATACTTTCGAAATTAGACACTTAGAATATTGACGAGCCATCAAGGGCCTCGTTTCGAAATCGGGAAAGGTCTCAAAAGTTGTAAGTATATGATGGAGACTTCTGTGATGTATTTCTTGAGTATTTTTGTAAAAATTGAACCTTTCAAAGTGACTTTTATTCATGTACGTTTAGCTATTTTTGTACATGATAAGTTATGAAAATTCAATATATTTCCCTTTATTATCATTTTGAATATTTTATTAGATATTTTGTGCCTTGGGTTTTTGCAAAGCCTTAAGGACAAAATCAGATATTTTGGATAGGCCAATGAGATTGCAGTTAGACTAAGAGGTTTTCCTCACTTTTTCCTATATATTCCAAAGGCTTTCAATGTAAACAAGGCTGAAATTGATGAATGAAGCAATATGGTCCTTATAAGCTTTGGAAGAAACAATTGTCTCATGCTTTTGGATAGTCTCTTTGATGTTCTTGGATGATGAAGAGGATTGTTGTTGGATTCCATGACTTGGTAGAATGGTATAGTGTCTCTCTCTCTTGTTTTGTTTCCTAGTTCTCATTCATAATTCCATGTTCTTGCTTGCTATAAGACAGTCTAGAGAATAGATTTTAGACATGCCCTTGGAGGCACCTCAAATTTCTGTTTCTTTATAGCTTCCATGTTTTCTTCATTTCTTAGTCTATTAAAGAATCCTTGATTATTTTCTTGTTTCATTTATGGTTTTATGCATGCTAAGTATGATTCACGGTATTCCCTACTTACTCTTGGCTAGCCAAAACCACCTATGAAACCTCTCTTTTGATTGATTGGATTTTCATTTGTTGAACCAAGGAGGTCTTGTCTTGATCTTTCCCTTTGCACAAAACTATGTAATCTTGTTTCCAAAGTGTCCAATAGCTTGAAGTACTATGTTTAGGCGTTCCTACATAGTGATTTGAGTTGTTTGTCTCTCTTAAATGCATTTCCCCAAAGTCTAATAGCCATTCCTAAAGTTAGAGAGTCATATATCTCTATGCATGGCTTGAATGTTTATTTCTATGCATCGATTAGCTTATAGTTACATTTCTCATGATTAATGGTTAGCCTTACCATGTTTATGTTAAGCCCCTATATTAATAGTGTAGTCCATTATTATGTTAGTCTAACCCCCCTTATCATTATTGTTATACCCCTGTAACCCCCATATTGTTATTATTGTGCCCTTAAGTGTGTGTTAAATTGTTTAGGATTACATTGTGGCCCACTAGGATTACATTATGGCCCCATGGACTCCTATATATAGAAAGGAGGTTTTGTAAATTGTATCATCTAAGAATTGTGCATTTATGTAATGATTGGAGGTTTCCCCCTTGAAGTGGCTTATTTCTAAGGCGTTGATATCTCTTTTTCTCTTTTTGGAGCTGGTTACGCAACATTTGGTATCGGAGCTTGGGATTCTAGGGTTTCATTGCTCCAAACGGGTCATCGTGGAATTTTCGCTATAAATTTTTTTCTACAAAGTTTGAAGCTGGAAATTTTTGGGGTGCGAAGCTGATGCGAGGAATATTTTCTAAAACTTTCAGAGCTTGGTTCGCAATATTTTTGGATATATCATCTGTCGAAGTTAGGTCTTTTTTCACGCTCCTAAAAAGGTCATCGTGGCATTTTCGCTATAAATTTTTTTATACGAAGGTTCAGAATCTAAAATTCGTATGGTGCGAAGCAGGGATCTTGAGGAAATTCGTCAAAAAATTTCAGAGCTTGGTTCGTAATATTTTAAAGATATGATCTGTGGAAGGTAGTACTTTTTTCAGGCTCTGAATTGCATCTCAAAGAGGTGATCGTGGAAAAGTTCAATAACTCTCTCTTTGGGGATTGGATTGGAGTGCCGTAAAGGTGGTCACAAGTACACGGACTATAGTTTCTTTGATATCAATTTCGAGACAAAGTGAAACAATGACATGTGGCAAGTCGTACAAGTTCACTCTGCGAACCAATCCAAAATTAGGTCATTGTGGGAGATTGGACACAACTTTGTCTTGGAGAATCCAAATCGGAGTCAGACTTTGTGGCATTTGAAAGAAGCAGAATACTACAGGGCTGAATTTTAGATATCTAATATTTTCAATTACAGAGATAATTCAATTTCAATATCGAGCTCCTCAAAGCAAGTAAAGATTATGTATTATTTTCCAGTTATGGTCTTGTTTGAAGAATCAAGTTGAATTGATTCCAAGGGAAAATTGAAGAATTTTTCGGTAATGGGTTCTATTATGCCTCCAAAAAATAATTCCATACCCATTAATCCCTTAGAAATCTATAATATGATGCATGAGGAAGAAGAATTGCAATATGAGATATCAAAATTACGGTACAAGTGCAACAAATTTCGATCTTACGAGAAACAACAAATCAAATAGAATGGTTTAAAGAAAAAATGGAGGCTAATTTGGATGGATTTGAAGGATCAAATAAAACCTATTATGAATGATAAAGTAGTGTAATATTACAATGAGCATCAACAACCATTACTCCAACTCTCAAAGGATAACCTAACTTTGGTGCAAAATCAAATGAAACAACTTAGGAAAATCAACATCACATCGAAAAGTTGAAGAAGTCACGAAACAAGAAATCTACAAGTACAATCAATTTCAAATTATCTCAGCAAGTGGAAGAACTTTCGTAGAATATTCCACATGGGATGATGAGAATTTTATACGGAAAGCATCAAAAATAATCAAGCGTTGAGGACAAACACTTTTTTGAAGGAAAGGCATATTAAGCCCCTATATTAATAGTGTAGTCTCTTATTATGTTAGTCTAACCCCCCTTATCATTATTGTTGTACCCTTGTAACCCCCATATTGTTATTATTGTGCCCTTAAATTATTATTGTTAGGTTGGCTAGGATTACATTGTGGCCCACTAGGATTACATTATGGCCCCATGGACTCCTATATATAGAAAGGAGGTTTTGTAAATTGTATCATCCAAGAATTGTGCATTTATGTAACGTATTGGAGGTTGCCCCCTCGAAGTGGCTTATTTCTAAAACGTTGATATCTCTTTTCTTCTCTTTTTGGAGCTGGTTACACAACGTTTATGTCATCTATTAAACTATTTATGCTTGAATTCCTTTTTTTTTCACAAATTTAATATTCATCTCACTCCATTTTTCCCAAAGATCCATTTTACCTTGAATCAAATCGGCCCTTGACGACCTTGTATCACCATCTGAAAACATCGACCTTTGACCCCATAGCCCATTTGATTTGACATCTTTTTATGTATTTTAGTCTTTGATCAATTCATCCCTCACAAACTAAAACCAAAACCAAAAACCTACTTCATAACTAGCCTAAAATCAAGAACACAATAAGAAAACACACGAGATATCCCTTACCGAAGATAGAGACCCCTCTCACCGAGTCAGAAGCTCGTCCTTGGGCTCCAAACATTGGTTTGATGTTACCTTGTCATTTAGCTTTTCAATCAGCCAAATCCTTGAGACCTAACCTTTTGCAATTCCTTTCCTCTTGTTGGTGTCACAATCAAGTGATAAGCTTCCTCCATGGTGGGTGTTCACCGACCAACCTTCCATGAATTGTCTCTCCAATGTTCTTATGAGAGGTAAATGACGCATCCCATAAGGAGTTAAAAACTCAAATGAAACAATCATGGCTCAACCAATACTCTCTGCGAAACATGTAGCATATGGTACATGATCTCCATACCATATGGTACATACATGGCTCCCTCCCTTACTCCATACATCCCCATACGAAGTAAAAGTATATCATCCATGTATGGAAGAAAAATAGGTACATACAAATAGAAAATTGAGCATGAGGAGGTGGGTCATAATCCCACATGATACCAATGCGATGCATCTCACCTTGCTGAAATCAATACATGGTAAGTGGTTTTACCACCACTTGGTGCCCAAGTCATCTCACTTATTCTTGAAGGTTAGATATATTTGGTGCCTTGGAAACATCATGATAGAAAAATCTCCCTTCACTCTGTCAAGGAGTGGTCAAATTCATAAATTTTAATGGCCCAATAGTTGCCATGAGATTCACATGATACATTTCTCCCTTTAGGAGTCATGGCACATAAAAATGGTAAAAGAACATGCAAATCAGAAAATAAAACTTGCTTTACATGAACAGATCCATTACCAACAATGCCTCTCATACACATGGAGTTTTGCATGGATCTTTATCTATGAGAAGGAAGAGATTGGCTCAAATGACTCTTGCATAGGGTCCCATGGCTGCCCCAACTCCACATAGCTCATGCATTCTTGAAAATATTGTCCTGCGTTCCTCTTTCAATCCTTCCCAATTAAAGCTCCTCATGATGATGTTGTATATCCTCATGGAATACAGGTGGCTAGCTCGAGAACTCTTTGAATGCTCCTTGTAGTATATTATGCTTGAGATTAGAAGCTACGGTATAGGTCAATTTTGGCACCATTCCCAGCCTGGACCTTCAGATGTCAAGGACCAATGATCGAGGGTCTATCATTCCCTATCATTTCGGTTGCTACATGCCCTAAGACAAGAAACAAGACAAATCAAGCATGTCTTTCATCAAGCAAAGGTTTCCATGGTTTGAAGCTTATTATTTAGCATATGAGAGCTCACCAATTTGTTTCGGGGAAAATCACCCTAGAGGTTCGTTGGGTTACAACCTCCACGAGCGAGGGGGCATGCTACTTAAGAAGGACTCACACAACCATGCATTTTCGGGAAAAAACTAAATAGAGTAGGTCGAGGAAGTGACCCGTGAGTCCTACGGTTGAAGCGAATCCCGCGGGGTCCAAACCCCCGGCAACGAATCCTTCCTTCTTTAACTGAAAGACAAGAAGAAACAAGCATGAAGAGCGGATTTGTACATCATATATCTACTCTAAATGTTAGTGAAATCCATATAAAACATCGAGATAAACCATAATGAATGCTTAAATAACAATTTTATCATATATGTGGAGACACTAACACATATATTAGAACAAGATGGTGCCATTATAAATATGTCTGAAATATAGTGGAAGATCCACAGATGCTTCACGATCTTAAGCAGGACATAATAGGATCCGTCTACTTACCTCACTAAGATTCCTTCCAAGCTGGTGCATACGAGATGACATATAGGGAGATGAGCATCTCAAGGGAAACAAGGGTTTCTGTAATGAAGCAGGAAAGTGCGGGAGGCACGGGGAATCATACTTGGATAGGGAATACCAGCAGTATAATATCAATAAATTCTCTCTCCATACCAGGCCATACACATGAGGGGTTTTTATACTCCCTCCAACTAGTTTCTTGATTGAAATATGATTGTACGTCTTTAAGGATGGTTGAACTACACGAGAGTAACCATCAACCCGGCCGAAAATAGGGAATTTTTATATATTTTTTCATAATTTTAATGGCATATGCGGAAAAGTCTTGTTTGGCTACCGCGTATACACACGGAAAAGTATGGGCATAATCGTGTCGATTTTACTTTGTTTTAAGTGAATTTATCCAGAGTACGTAGGAATGGGTGCCCAAAGTATAAAAGCAATCATGAATCATATGAAGGTGAGAAATGATGCTATAACGAGATGCCCCCTAATATATGAAATTCGAAGGGGTACATGATGTCCGAAATTTATTATGCACATAGAAAGAACTTCGCGAGGACAAGAGAGGACTTCATCAGATTTCAGCTTTTGCCAAAAACCAATGAAATAAAGCAGTCAACTCATGTGAGTGGGCATACCCATGCTCGGTCAAAAATACATCATGAAAGTGCGAATAGATCCAACATATATACAAGTATAGGTGAACTAAAAGTACACAATGAATCATGCGAGCATGGCCGGAAGTGTAAGTCTGAATCAATGTCAATGCTCATATAAAATTTGATCAAAGATCTTGCAAGCCCAGATGTACGATCAAATAAATGGCGGAATCTCCAAGTACCAAATCATAAGGGGTGGAACAAATGCTAACCTTTGCTTCAGGAGCAAACAAATAAGATGTTGTTATGCGAAGCGCAACATATAAGGGTGGATGGCATCAGCGAGCGAATGAGCTTGTCAAAAGTGAACGAAAAATGCTGATGCAACCGAGTCTTCATAGATCACTGGCACAATTCTACCTGATGGGAATAAATGAGGTGAAGTAGACCATGTGAAGAAATCGTTGGATTACCGGTCAATGATGTATACCGTTAACCAACGCGAGACAACCCACCAATAATGAAAATGAGTGTCAAGGTGCCCCAGTACAATCTGACAAGTGCGAATAAATGAGTTGAAGTCGAACACTTGAAAGAATCTACCAATCAGGAGGCAATGATGAATCCCCACTGCCGATAGCGAAGAGTCTGCCACTGATGACTGCAAACCCTAAGGTATTGACAAAAAGACTCTAGACCTTATTCCCAGAGCAATGAGTCAGAGTCGATGGGAAAAGATCTGCTGGAAGGAAGGCATTAAGGCATCCCACATCAGTCCAGTGCGAGTGTAACCCGCAAGCCAAGATTTGGAAGGAATCGGACGAAGTAGAGTGACGGAACCAAAACCGAAGTACGTTTCCGACATGCACAAGATGAAGCTAGCGCACGGAAGAAACCCTCTGAACCAACCAATAATGAAAGCTGACACAGAGGCGAGAAATCCACCGATAGGGTCAAATGGAAATCAAGGTACCGCACGAATCCCAAGTGTGATAATGTGTGCTGACGTCGAACACAGGGGAAACCACTCAGTCAAAGACCCATGATGATGATCAAATGCTGAGCACGAGGTCACCTATCAATGAAGGAAATAGGCCCAAGGTGCGGCTCTAGGCTTGCTCTCAGAGCAATGTGTCGTAGTCGATAAGAGACAAACCCGCCGGCAAGAAGTCAATGAGGACCTTCTCAAACCAGCACGAGCAGAAGATCAAAACATCTGATGTGATAGAACATGATACTGACAAGACCGGGAAGGCCGACTGAATAATGAGTCAAGAGACACCGTAGAATGGCCGACTCAGGCTAGACTTCCCTTGAACAAAAGCACGACTCTGTGATGACCATGGCAGTAAAAAGTGACACTGTATAAGTCTGTCTTGCAGGAGGCAAAACAAACTCTCCATATGATTGGAAGAGGTAACCAACCGGGGGAGAACTGACAAGTGAAACATGGTAAAGGCCGAACCTAGGTCAAACTATAACCATCCCAAATGAAGGAAATATATATAAGTATATGTGCTTTGTTCAAGGGCGACAAACTGACTCTGTACTGCCATCAAAATAACGAAGATACATCCCGTTCCCGCTCTTTTTGTTATATTTGATTTTTTGTCTTTTTCATAATAAGCCTGAAAAAGAATAAAAGAATGCTATGATACAATGGATAGAACGAGTATCAAGAAAGCAGATGCACTAGTTCCTGGGATTGGAACAATCCTATGCTCAATGCAAGGTGGCGAAAACTGGTCAGTGATACTCAGAGGAACGTTCCATCCATGGGTAAAAAAGGTGTCAAGTCGTGATAGCTAAGTGCATGCAATGGTTAACTTGTACAGAAAGTCAAGGTCAAAAGTTGGCTTAAACATCGAGTCCAAATGAAGCCGGCTAAAGGCCAGGATAAACAAGCAGCCAATATGCAATGCAGTAATACAACTTAACGACACCAGGGAGCCTCTAGGGTAAAATCCAGAAAAAATGATAAGTGATGAAGAAGAAGAATGAAGCTTCAACACATAAGACATGGCGGGACTAAAGAGGACTCCCGAGCCTACATAAAACGCAGCATGGGCAACAAGTGATAGCGAGGAACTAACTAGGAAGCCCATGTAAAGGAAAGCTCTACCATCAAGTCATGATTAAATAATCGGCGAGTGAAATGGGTGTAATACTCATGACCTGATGGGATCGACCCTAAGGCAAGTGATCAGTATGGAGGCTAGTATGAAAGATGCAACGGAGAGTGATTTCCCTAACCTATATGCCAGTGAAGATCATATACCTGCCGTGACGAGTCGGTAATCATGGATCAAAAATCGGGAAAAATCTCAAAATCGTCAAAATGTACCTGAAAACATACCAAACTGGGCACTTCCAAGCATTCGAATTATGCAGCTTAAGATAGATCGAAAAAATGAGCGTAACAAATTTTTGCGAAAATTTTCAACTTTTTAGGCATAAATAGACAAATTACCTCATATTTGGTTCATTATTGCATTGCTGATTTGGAAAAAGTGCTCTGGAGCAAAAAACTTCTTTCGTCAAATCAGGAACAACCGACCATCGAATTGCGCTGAATTTTCAGGTAGGCTCCTCAATCATCCTTGCAAATCATTTTGTCCATTTGGAAATTAAAATTTAGTGAATTTTACCATTAAAACCCTTGCTAAAAAATGCGGACTTGCGCATACGCGGGTTCATAACAGGAAAGTCGCGTATACACGCGACTGTGCAAAGAAAAAGTCACGTATGCGCAGTTCCGAAACTAAAAATGCGTGGCTAATGCATGATTTAATGAAATTTGACAGGATGACAATCTCATGGAGAGAACGTGAGCATAGCGCAATTGATCAAGAGGTCATGCAAGATCGAGCAGCGCAAAATATCCTTCGGAATTGCGGATTGTTCAAATTCTTCAAAATGCCAAATATGAAAAGAAATCCTCGGTTGCTAGAAATGCTCGTCAATTACTGGGAACCAGACCAAGATTGTTTCGTGATAGATCAGATGCCAATACGCATTGAAGTGGAAGACATATACTTTATTACTGGACTCTCCCGGAGGGGAGAACCAGTAGACTTGCACGGGAAGCCTCTGGGAGGGTTAACCGTGGAAGACTATGTCCACGTGTATTGCGTAGAGGGATCCAAAAAGGTTGGAACTCAGATTGCAATTAAATATTTACGGGATTTGCACATGAAAATCCTCCTTTTCACCATCGGCAAAGTGGCAGGATCTGCCTCCCTAAATCAGGCGTCCAGGATGCAAATGAGCATAGCAGTAGAATGTTTGACTCATGTGTATGATTGGTGCACAGCCCTTTTACTGAACATGAAACAACAGTTGACCTCAATCCGCCAAGCAAAGACCAAACATTTTGGCTACGGTACAATTTTGACAACATTCTTCTTTGAGAAGATACCAGCATTGAGACCCAGAGTTATCTCTACCATCAGTAGCCCGCGGGACCCAAGAATTGCCCGTTGGGCGGACATGATGAAGAGATTGGGGGGTAGTGAGGTACCCCGGACCACATGGGATGATGAGTTCTTCCGTTGGTGGGGAGAACAAATCATCGCAGTGGACGACTATCCCTATGCCGGGATGGACTTCCGTGGAGATCCAAATCTAGTTCTTCCACCAGGCACAGCATGGGGCACAGTCGGTAAGTTTGCAAAATTTTTTGACTTATATAATTTTTTTGGATTTTTTCAAATATGTATGAAAAAACGAAAAACAAACATGTTTTTGATTGGATTCATAATGACTGACAATTTAAAATGATCATGATTCAGATGTTGGACCAGTTCGACCTGAGGGTCTCCCGCGCCACAAGCGTCGCAGGGGCGAAGCAGAGACAGTGGATTCAGACAGGACTCTCCAGGCCGTGCAGAGGAACTTGGAGGGACTAACCCGCCAAATACCTATGGCTGCCGTGGAGGACCTGCCGGAAGCCATCCAGAGATGGGTGGTAGGAGTACCCCGAGACTGGGTACGATTATTCCGCCGAGTTGCCACCGCGGTCACGTTCTATAGGAACACGACTTCTGGGCAGGGACCTCAGGAGTAGACAGATATTATGTATTAGATGACTGTATATTCTTTTTTGAGACTGAACATGATCAGGCATAAGCCCAAGTTTTGTATGACCTTATGGATCCAAATTTTGTAAAGTTTTTGAACACTCTGATGATATATATACAGCGATATTTGATGTGATGTGATAAATGTATCAAATGTATGATGTTTTTGATGATTAAATTTTTATTATATGGAATGATTAATATGCCAATAAATTACCTGATTAGCTAATGAGTCTGCTAACCAATTGTCAGCTCGAGGAATATGAATGAAAGTTAAAAATTGAAATGATCTTTGTAACAAACATACCCTCAAGAACAATCGTAATAAAAATGGATCTCGAACCCAATAAGTATTGTTCAACCGCGACACCACCAGCTGAGAGTCCAAGAAAACTACCAACGAATCAACACCCAAAGATATTGCCTCCGAGAGTAGATAAACAACTGCAGTGTATTCTGCTATATTATTGGAAGCAGGACCAATGCAGACCCCTCTTGATACTAACAGCTGACCGGATGGATAATGAAGCACCCAAGCCATGGAAGCTAAGTTCCGGGTGTGTCTACTAGCACCATCGGCGAAACCAAAATGACTCATGACATCCAACACAACCTGCCAAAGCAGATAAAAAACATCACCAACTCATCGAAGATCGAAAATCAACCAGATATGTACAAAGAAAAAACTACTATATACAAAAGCAACATGCCAGGCCGAAGCCTAGGCATAATACTTCTTCAAATAGAGCCCATTTCGGGCTCCGGCAACTCGTTCCCTTCGAAATCAACCAAGCTATACGCTCCTTTCTTAAGGAATTTTTTAACGATATAGGGGCCATACCACATAGACTTAAACTTCCCTGCCCCCAGGGCATCTTTTTCTTGGGCATAGACCAAAACAAGGTCACCTTCCGAAAAGACCCTAGGCTTGACCGCCTTATCGTACTGAACTTTTACTCGGTTTTTATGTGCTTCATTCATCGTGGCGGCATCTCGACGCTGCTCATCGAGATGTTCCAGATGAAGAAGCCGTTCTGCCAGACTGGAAGTGTCAGGAAGAAGTTCAACAACTAATTTAAGAGAAGGAATCTCGCATTCAATAGGAAATACGGATTCCACCCCGTGCACTAACTGAAACGGAGTAAAGCTAGTTGCAGTTTTCACTGACGTCCTGTATGCCCAAAGTGCAGGATATAGCATAATATGCCAGTTGGATCTAGCTTTATCAATTGTCCTTTGAAGAATTGTCTTCAAGGATTTATTCACGGCTTCCACTTTCCCATTGGCTTGAGGATAATACGGAGATGAATGCTCCTGCCGGAAACCCAATTTGAGAGCCAACTCAGCCATCATGCTATTCTGAAAATGACTACCATGATCAGTGAAAATCTCTCTAGGAATACCAAAACGAGCAATAACCTGGTTGAAAAGAAAAAGAGCTGCAGTCTCACCATCATTCCCAAAAGTAGGCATAGCCTCAACCCACTTCGTAAAGTAGTCTATTGCTACAATAATGTACTTGTGACCTTTAGCCGAAGGCGGGTTACAAGTAGTATAATCAATACCCCACTTTGTAAAGGGACCGACAGTAATGACTGGAAAAAGCAGAGCTGGATGAGCGCGCATTTTTCGAGTATAAACCTGACACGGATGACACTTTTTGACCGATTCAATACAATCTTTGAAAATTGAGGGCCAAAAGTATCCAGCACGCAAAATCTTTTGGGCTGTAGCAAGCCCAGATAAATGACCCCCACAAGCTCCACTGTGAGAATCATTGAGCACAGCCTCAGCTTCTTCGAAAGTTAAGCAGCGTCTTAGGATTGAATCAACCTCTCGACGGTACAAAGCATCACCAATAATCAGATAACTTTTAGCTAAGTGACGCAGCTTACGACGCTCATCTTTCGAAAAAGAAGAGGGAAACTTCGCAGTCTGGAGATACACAATGATATCCCCATACCAAGGATCTTGTGGAGAGATAAGAAACAAGTGTTCGTCCGGAAAGGACTCATCATAGATCATCTCTTCTCCACAGGGCAACTCGGAGATCAATTCCGCAAAAACTAATGATTTCTTGGATTTGGCAGACATGAACTCAAGATCAAATTCCTGTAAAATCACAATCCATCTATTGTATTTGCCCCCAATCACTCGCCTGCTGAGGACAAACTGAAATGGATTGGCAGCTGCAAAAACATAAGTTTTGCGAAGAATAATGTAAGGCCGGAGTCACTGCACAGCATGAACTGCTGCTAAAGCTAATTTTTCTATCGGAGTGTACCTGAGTTCAGGTCCTACCAATCCTCGACTTAGGTAGTAAATAACATGCTCTGCAAGAGCATCATCTTCCTGAACCAGAACCATACCGATGGTAGATACTGCTGCTGCCAGATACAAAAGGAAATCTCTACTATAATCAGGTGGACTCAATAGAGGAGCAGAGGTCAATGCTTTCTTCAAAGCATCGAATGAGCGTTGAGCATAGTCGTCCCAAAGAAAAGGAACTCCTTTCTTCAACAGTCTCATAAATCCCTTTGTAACTTCAGCATAATTAACGATAAATCTCTGAAGAAAATTAGACTTCCCTTGAAGACTTTGAAGCTGACGAATTGAGGACGGGGGAGGAAACCAAAGTATTGCCTCAACCTTGAAGGGATCTACCCTTATCCCTTCCCTAGACACTATGAATCCCAATAGTCGACCGGATGTAACTGCAAAAATGCACTTGTTCGGATTCAATCGAATCTTATAAAAACGACATCTTTCAAATATTTGCTGGAGGTGACCAGGATGATCCATCCTCTTTCGAGAATGAGCAGCTAGATCATCTAAGTATGCCTCGATAATCTTCTTGATGTCATGGAAGGCATAAGACATGGCCCGCTGAAAGGTAGCCCCAGCATTTTTAAGACCAAAAGGCATCTTGTTGTATGCAAACGTACCCCAGGGAAAAATAAAGGCAGTCTTATGTTGATCTTCAGGACGGATAGTAATTTGATTATATCCGGAGAAACTGTCCATGAAGAAGAAAATCTCATTACCGGCACACTCGTTAATGATCTGATCGATAAATGTTGTGGGGTAATTATCTTTAGGACACGCTTTATTTAGGTCTCTGAAATCGATGCACACTTGAATCGTTCCTTGCTTTTTATCTACGGGAACGGGGTTTGAAACCCATTCAGTCAGAGGAACAGGGAAAATGAATCCCGCCTTAAGCAGCTTTTCAACTTCAGCTTTGATAGCTGCTGCCTTCCTAGGATTGACCGGACGAAGTTTTTTCCTCACCGGCTTAACGTTTTCATACGTCTTGATCTCATGTTGGACAATAGATGGGTCTATTCCAGGCATTTCCTCATAAGACCAAGCGAATACATCCCTATACTCTTTAAAAAGCTCGGTGTAAATTTGAACCTCTTCACGGGAACATTAAGCTCCAATGAAGACATTCTCGATAATATTGGGATCCCTGGAAATGTTCACAGGGATAGTAGGAGAGATCACAGCCATGTTCCCTTCAGCATAAACCTGTGTAGGTGCCAAAGGGTTCAAGACTGGGTGAACAGGACCAGGAGACGGAGGACTCGGAAAACTTGTTTCAACTTCGCTCAAATCAGGTAAGAAGTAAGACCGATGATGCAAATCATCCAACGGTCTATCTATACCTGTCATGGCTTCCAGGATGGCCTCTTCAGATGGAAGAGTGGTATCAAGGAAATCCTAGGCCGAAGAAGAACTAAGCGTCCAAGCTGGAGCCACATCACCATCCAACTCTTCCGGTGAAAGAGGAGTTGGGATGGTTTCTGCAGAGTCAACAATAGACTGATATGAAATCTCAGCTGCAGAAATAGGAAATGCCATTCCACCCACTTTACCTTCCACTAATGTGGCAGTAGGGGAAGGTAAGGTCCAAGGGTCCGAAAAATAATGAGTTCTGAAGAACTCTCTTCAAAGGGGAGCCTTGGAGGATGAAATAGCATTAATATGCACCGTAGGAGGAGGAAGATCGAAAGTACCCATCAAGGAAGAATACATTCCAACTCCTAAATTCTCAACAGGCGCCTTAGTATTATCCAACTTCGGAACAAATGAGTCAGAAGATGCATTCAGGTCTACAGGAGGACAGTCCAGTTGATCCACTGTAATGATCCTCCCTTCGTGGGGGAAACATACAATCCGAAATAATGAGGATGCAATGGCATCCATCTCATAAATCCAGTTCCTCCCCAACAGAAGGTTGTAGTCCAAGCTTGCATCCACTACCTCAACCTCTATATTGACAGTTTTGCCCCCAACACAGATGGGCAAAGCTGGGACAATACCATGGGGTTTGTGAGAATGACCATCGAACGCAGTAAGAACAGTGCTAGATGGAACAACTTTGGGAGATCCAAGTGTCTTCCAGCATGCGAGAGACATCACGCACGTGGAAGCACCCTCATCAACAACCGTTTGAAAGATATTGCACTTCCGATACGACGATTTAATATGAAAATCCATGTGATGAGGAAGTCTCTTCTTAAAATTAGTCATATCAAAAGTAATCAGAAGAGAATTTTTTGGATCAATAGCCCCAATGGCAGTGAGAAAAGCACGGCGCTGAGCCGAACAAGACTGGATTACCTCTAAAGCTGACATAGCACAAGGACTCTGCGCCAGATCTTCCACAATCGAGTAGTTCTGGGCAGCCCTAGCATTTGGATTAATCATTGATCGCTTAGAAGATGCTTTGGGCATCCGAGGCATAGACTCAACAGTAGGCTTCGTAATGTGAAGCGGCTCAGTAGCATCAGGAACTTCCTTAGCTTTCGAAGACTCTTCTCCGCCATAATCACGGGATCTCGTAGCGATATCCGCGTGAGCACTCATCATAAAAATGTTCGATGGAATTTCCCCTTCCTGGGTGCTCCCAGAAGAAGCCCCAGGATTTTGGTTCACGCCAACAACTAATTGCTGCCCTTGGGGAAAAGGGTTTGTTAACACAGCCTGGGAACTAGAAGAACCCTGCTGAGCTAACAAGCGCTGAGCATCCTGAATTTTAGGGCAAAGGTGCGTAAGATGGTCTCCAGCACATAGCTTGCATGGAAACTTCACTTTCTTCTTCTCCTTTGGACCCTCACCAACACGCTCGTTGGTTTTATTTGCATTACCCTTCCTGTTCTTGCCCTTCTTCTTGTTATTTCGTCCCTTCTTCTTCCCATCGGATTGTTGATTTCCTTTGGGATCAGAAGCTTGGACATCATTTATGGACAAAGACTGGGAAGGTGATGACTCAGCAGGCACAGCCTGACTAGAAGGAGCAGATTGCAAAGACAACTGCTGCAGTTGAGTAAGCAGGCTGGCTGCACCACTATTGATCGATCCGACAAGCCCATCACCATGCGGACCGGGCTTAGTTTTCGATAAATCTAATTTGGAGCGAGGAGCATTGGGAAAATATTTATAAAGGACCCCAGACTGAGAATAGATCAGTTCCAGCTGTTGGGCCCTAAAAATGGCCTGCTCCTCAGAAAATACCCCAGATAGGGATACATCTTTTGAAATGTCTGACTGCAGAGATTTCAGAAACCATTCGAGAAGGAATTCTCCTGGAATATGAGCTTTAATAAGCCTCTTCCTTCTCCTCTATTCCTGAATGTGATCAGAAATGTGAGTTGCTTTGTCCTGCTTAAAATTAGCCAGGAGTTCCGTCCCAGCCTCATATCGGACAGGAAACTGAAAATGGTTTAGAAATGTGATAGCCAGTTCTCCAAATGTAGCAAAACTGCCCCCAGTTAACTCGATATACCATTTGGCAACGTTTCCAGTTAGGGTGCGTTGAAATTATCTCAACCTAATCGAATCATCGATCAGGGAGTTCGAAGAACACCATAAGTGGAAAGTGGTGATGTGGTCAGCCGAATCCTCTCCATTCTTACCTTCAAACTTTAGAATATCTGAAGGAAGTTTGGTCGGGACAGGAGGCCACCCCGGACTATAACGAATCGGATCATTAGTCAACTTCGACAGATCTGGCAATTTTAATGTTGCCAGAAAAGGTAAGCGAGGCGGAGCCTAAGGATTCCATCCTTGATGGGATGGATTCCCAACATTCTGAAAAGAATAGCCTAGATTTGATAAGGCACCAGGTTGCTAGAAAGGACTCATAGAAAAAGGAGAAGAACCTCCTCCTAGCGCAGAGTTACCAAAGCCTAGACCAGTTCCCCCCGCTGAAGTATGAAATGAAGAGGAGAGCCCTTGATAGGGGTTCCAGGCATTAGAAAGAGGAGAAAAGGTATGGTAAGCACTCGACGAAGGGAAAGAAGTATTCCCTTGATGACCTGTGTAAAACTGATTCCCTGCCCCCGCTGTAGTAAACACAGGATTCCACCCTGTAAAAGTAGTCGAACTTTTCCCCCCAGACCAAGGGTTGAAACTCTGGGTCTGGGACGTAAACGGAAAGGACCCTAAAGAAGGATTGGAACTAGGAATGTGCCCAGTTCCAAAGGGGAAACCCTGAAAAGAAGCTGATCCACTAGCCATAGAAGACATGGGTGTAGATCCAGCTGCAGCAGCGGAAAAGGAAAAATAGGGATTCCCACTAGAGGGCATCCCTGAACAGAAGGGACCAGAATGAGAAGCATGTGCTTGGGTGAAACCAGAGCTAAACACAGTAGCACTAGAAGCAATCGAAGATAAAGCAATAGTGCCCCCTCCTTCAACAGAAGCAGGGGTCTGAATGCCTGCAGCACTCACGGCAGAGGCCGCGTTCCCAGTCGTGGCCATCGAAAGATATGAATGATACGGAAGATCTTCTGGTCTCTCAGACTCAGGTCCGATGTACTGAACAACGAACGGATAGTCAGGAGGAAGAGGAGATGGACCTGTCGCAGGAGGCTCAGGTACGTCTTCAATTTGAAAATCTTCTTCCTGAGGAAATAAAACTCGCGAGGTGAGCGGAACGCTCCTCTCGGAACCGACACCAGAATCAGCTATGAAACCTTCAGATCCTTGTGGAGGATCTCTCTCCACTACGTCAGACGTCACAGGGTGGTAACCACCTGCTAAATCGCTCCTACGCCTTCTTGAAGAAGGCTCTAGACTCTCGAGAGATAACCCCCGGATTCTCCTCGATCGACGAGGTGCTTGATCAGCCACTTTTATAGATTTTAAATTAGACTCAAAAAAGTGAAAATCTAGGCAAGCTAGGAGCAAAGAGCACTCACTAAAATAAAAATCCCTGAGATACAGTCAAGCAAACAGCCTCCAAGTATTTTCGCTCCGGGTGATGAGGACCAGACACCAAAACATAGGAAAGCGAAGTATAGGACCTTCTGAAAGCAGTCTGGGATGATTAGGGCCCAGAAAAACTAGCGAAGGTATCAGAAACAGTTACGTCGACCTCCTAACGATAGCCTTTGCCGGCTCAAGCACCCAAGCTTCGCAAGGGCACCCCCCAGAAGTACTGCTGAAAGTGATGCGACGTCTGCCTCAGGTACCACGGGTATTCCCCCCCGCAGTCACCTGTGTGGAACCTAGGAGTGGCAACTATGGGCACCAATCTGTGTCAGAAGCCGGGTGGAACGGTCTTGAGGTCAGATTCAGCTAATCGGAGAGGGGGTATCCCTCTTCTCAGCCTTCACTTCCCCTCGTGCTTGACTCTCTGGAGGAGAGCTTTCCCGGTCCACCTAACGGGGTTGGATTTCGCTCAATTAATCAACTTCTATGTTTTGTTTGAGCGGCCTTGGAGAGTTAACTCTCCACTCACCTAATCCAAGGCCCTACAACCTAGCTAGTTGGTGTATGACACTTAGAAAACTTTCTAGTTGATTTTAAATTATATCGCTTATTTTAATGGGCTGTTATGTTAAGTCACAAGGATATGGAGATGAAACTTATGATGTTTTTGACGCAGAAAGAAATTAATAAAAACTTAACTACATGCAAATGCAGTTATTGTCTTTCGATGAAAAGCAATCTCTACACGGGTTCTACGAGATTAAAGATCGTATTTTTTCTTTTCAAATAGAAAACTCACACTCACAAAAACTATGAAATTGACTAAATGTTTAAATGCACCTAATGCAAATCACTACAAGCATGCAAATCCTAAGATGCAAAATCTCCTAAAGTAGAGTGAAATTTCCCTAAAGTCCTTCAGTTTTAACTCTTCTTGGTTGTCTAGAAAGCTAGTTCCCGAAATCAAGAACTCTTAATATGAAGACACCAAAATGCTTAAAAAACAAGAAGAAGAAATGAATGACAACTCCCTTCCAATTATCAAGCCAAAAACCAAAAGCAAGAAACCTCACAAAAGCTTCAAAAGATATGGCAAAACGAAAATGAAAATGCAACAACAAAAGCAAATAACAAGAGAAAATGTTTTTTGAGCCTTTGAAATGCAAAAACAAAAAGCAAAGCAAATGTTTTTTGAGCTTTTTAGTTTTATAGAGAAAGAGCTCGAAAAGACCAAGCAAAACTATCAAAATCCAAACCAAACAAGACTGAATTTCAAGCACAAACTTCAGCAATGCTCCAAACCTTATAAAGCTAACTAGTAGCAAGATCAATAAGAGCAAAAGAAGACAAGAAAACTCAGCCACTCAGCCTAGAAGAATAGTATAAACTTGCCGCAAGCAAAAACTTCGAAGAAGCAAGAAAAACTCTTCAAAAGTTGCAACAAGACCTAGCCTACTGAACTCAAGAAAACCAATCAAGAAATGAGCAAAAATCGTAGTGCCAAGCAAAACACAAAGATAGGAAAGAGTAAATGAGTAGGAGCTCTCTGTTCTGATAGAGAAGAACAGCCAAGAATGCTCAGAAAGCTATCTTGGTACTCAAACCAGAAGTGCCAGCACCAGAAACAACACTTTGCCAAAAAGACTAGTTTTCAATCAAACGAAAGAGAGAAAAGACAAAAGACCACCTTCTTCACAATCCAGAGAGTACAAAGACACTGTAGGAACAGGTCTCCACAGCCAGAAAGGACTAAAAAGTCAAGAAATCCAAAAATTCAAAATCTGCCTAGGTATACGCTACTTCACAGTTTAGCAACAAGCGTGCATACGCGACTGTGCTAAAGGAAACACGTGTATACGCGACTCCCTTTAGACAAAATTGCGTGTATACGCGACTGTGTGCAGAAAAAAGCGCGTATACAAAGGTAAATAGTGAAAAAACAAAAAGGATCAAGCCTAGATAAGAAACCAGGACTTCAGTCTGACTGAGAAAGAGTAAATTGGACTGCAAATAGAAGTTAAAACTGTTGGAAACATATCAAACAGCTGAAAACACCCATCAGGGGAATCACAAGAATGCGATCCCTAGCAGAGTCGCCAGTTCTATTTCGGGGAAAATCACCGTAGAGGTTTTTTGGGTTTAAACCTCCACAGAGCAGGGCATGCTACTTAAGAAGGACTCACACAGCCATACATGTTCATTAAAAACTAAATAGAGTAGATCAAGGAAGTTACCCGTAGGTCCTACGGTTGAAGCAGATCCCACGGGGTGCAAACCCCCAGCAAGCACACCCTTCCTTCTTAACTGAAAGATAAGAAGAAACAAGCACGAGCGGATTCATCTGACATATATCTACTCTAAATGTTGGTGAAATGGTATAAAACATGAGATAAACCATAATAGATACTTAATAAACATTTTCTCATATATGTATGAGACACTAAAAACACTAACACGCATATTTTGGAAAAAAAGATTACTTACGTATTATAAATAGCATGTACGAAATAACGAATGGAGAGATCAGAATCCTTCCACCGATAATATTCATGATATCATCCGGATTCAAATCAAAAGCCCTTTTTCGCTAAGACTCCTTCCAAGCGGGTGCATACGAGATGACATAGGAGATGAGCATCTCAAAGGAAACAAGGGTTTCCTGTAATGAACTGGGAAGTGCAGGAGGCATGGGAATTCAGACTTGGATAGGGAATACCAACAGAGTATAATATCAATAAATTCTCTCTCTCCCTTAGGCCATGCACATGAGGGATTTTATACTCCCTCAAAGTAGTTTCAACAGTTGGAAACATTTGGCCACGTGCTGGGGTGGTTGAACTACCAGAGTAACCATCAACCCAGCTCGGAAATAGGGAATTTTTATATATTTTTTAATGATTTTAATGGCATACGCGGAAAAGTGCATGTGGACTCGCGTATACACGCGGAAAAGTCTGGGCATAATCGCGTATGGGGATTTTTACACTATTTTTAAGTGAATTTGTCCAAGTCTGTAGGAATGGGTGCCCAAAGCCATAAAAGCAATCATGAATCATATGAAGGTGAGAAATGATGCTATAACACCAACGCAGGCTCTAAGGGGCCTAAGTGCATTGCATATGCAGGTAGCCCCATGCAAGGATGCTCTGCAAAGCACTTCCCGACATTCACAGGTGTGTTGGTCACATTGGGAGCGAAATTCTCATTGTTCCAGAATCTCCACTTGGCTAGTGCCTTCTAGAAGAGTTCACATGTGTCAAGCTTCGGATCCAAGTGTCCATTTGACATCTACATGAATGGAAACATATCTTGCTTATTTTTGGAAAGCTATTGATTGTAAAACAACCTACAGTTCATCTATAAATTGAACACAGATCTAACTGTTTGAAAAGGAAGAATTTGAGTAGAGAAATTCTGGAGGATTTTCAACTGAGAGCTTGGTTTGTAAATCTATTGCTGGAGATATTTATGTTGTGATGAGACCTGGGAACTTTGATGGAAGGTCACTTCAAATCAGTCACTAGGTTGTAACCTCTCCTTCTATCATCAATAAATAGTACTTATTATTTTTCCCTACATGCATATGTATTAACTTAGATTTTCCATATTGTAAGATCTTGGTTGATGAATGTATTTTATGCTTTATTGATTTAGCTAACTAGCTTGAATAGATAACTATATTATTGCATCTTCTGTTTTTTCAGTGTTCTTTCTTGCAGGATGCATTCATCTCACAAACCGCTTGAACTTGAAGCTGCAGCAGAAGCAACAGAAGGAGCCATTTGGAAGATACTGAACAAGTAAGCCTCCAATCCTGTTTGTGTATCTATTTTGAGTTAGTAGAAATGGTAGTATAGTCTTTCACCTGTTGTTCTAGACTAGCACCTGTCTAGGGAAGCGTAATTCATCCGTAGATTACAATTCTGGCCCAACAAGCTCTAGAAAAAAATATTCTACCATGATGATAGATGACTCCTCCTTGAACTAAGTAGCCTCTTCTTGCAGTTGGTCATCAAGTATCATACATGTGTGAAGATATTTGTAATAATCCACTAGCATTTGGGATTTCCAGTATATATCTACATTGCTCAACAATGATAGTGTTGATGATGCATCAACAAGAATGTATGTCATGTTGCTAATCCTCTCCTTGACATCTCCTATTCCAAAGGTGTGTGTTGGAAGGTGGATCCCTCCAATATTATCCTCCCATAGTGTAGATCCAGAAAAGAGAGTGGGTGATGATGATAGGAGAAGAATATTTCCCTCCTCCTTGAGCTTACCCAAGTCTTCCAGCATTGTAGCTTTATCTTTAAGTGCTCCAATCCCTCCTGGATCTGATTTTGGAGCAGCAAGTTGTGAGGTCTTCCCCACAAAATCTGAATCATGTGGCCTCCCAGGTGGTTTGCCACTAGATAAAGAGGTTTCAGGGACCATCCTCATATGCATAATAAATGGGACCCTCATATCCCTACTTCCACTATGCAATTTCAACTTTTTTTCATGTGTGGAAGTCACATGAAATTTTAAGACCACTCTTAGTGATGCAAGAGTGCCTCTGATTGAAGCATTTGCTCCATTCTCTTCTCCTTGCAATAGTGGATCATCATATGCTATGTTAGCTTTGTGATCCATCCTTTGTCATATCTCATTGTCTTTTAGCATAGACAAAGGCTGCTCATGTCCTCCATATGGAAGATCCTTAGGAACTCCTTGCAAATATGCAAGAGCCCCTCTAGTGGAAGCAATTGCTTCATCTCCATCTCCCAATGAAAATATATCTCCTCCTACTATCACAACGCTGGTGGATATTATCTGCTCTATTTCTCCCTCCTCCTCATCAATCAAGAATGACTCATCATTAAGAGAGTCCTTTCCTTGGTCTCTTCTTGAAGAAGGAACCCTCATGTCTTCTCCTTGAGAAGAGAGACCCTCCTGTAGTGGGGAATTTTCCTTTGGAAAATCATGCAGCAGATCTTCAACACCCTAAAAAATGTTCATAAATGGAGTTAGATATATGGATCCTTCCAACTCATGCAAATATTCATCTTCCTTGGGCTTGATTTGTTCTCCCCAAGAAGTTTTAAAATGTCTTACATCAAATATTTTTACTAGTCTCCTAGTGAACCTTGCATAAGAAAAGATATTTACACCTTTCAAGGAAGAAGACTCAAATAGCCACCAGGCATAAGCCTTACCTTGAATATGTAGCACTGCTACTCTCAAGGTTTATTCTTCTGAAACTTGATGCAGCTGGAAATATGTGTCAAGCTTTCCTACCCAAGACTAGGCTGAGTCCTTAGGTAATCTATCAAAAGTAGGTAGAGAGAATCTACCCAAAGTGTGTTGCATGCACCGTCTTCTTCTACTGTAGTTGCTGGATCTTTCTTATTTAAGTTGACAGAACTCTAGGAAACTAATATTCTCCTTGAATCTCTCTGACTGAGACTCATATTCTTGGAGATAATCACCAAGAGCTTCCTCCTTTGGCGTTCCTCCTTTCCCTTCTTCCTTTCTCAAGAAAGTGGGAATGTTCCAACGTTGTAGATCAGATTGTGTGGCTGAATGCTCACACACATAGTAAGAAGTACTAGGGTTTCCTTGATGTAACAACATTCTTAAGGGATCTGCATGTCTTTCCCTCCTCATTCCCTAGATTTCTCCTTTCAGCTCATACATAACTTGAGAAAGAGTTTTAGAGAACTCTTCTCCTTTCAATCTTCCAGATAAAGGGTTTGGGCCCTTTTCTTCTTCATCTTCAGTGTAATCCATGTTTTTCTTCAATCTCTTCTTTTCATGAAAAGACATATTTCTCTTTCAAAGAAAGCACAGGCTGTGCCAAGATGACGCTTTGATACCACTGTAATATCCCCAAATTGGGACTGTCATCAAGACATGTCTGAAAAAAAGAATTTTTTAGAAATGTATGCTACAACAAGAAAAATCAGCCCTTGGATCCCTTATATCTGACAATCTAAGACCTAAATCGAAGAGGAGATAAAAAAAAATCAAACTAGGTGAGGTAAACAGACCTCCCACACCTAGTATGGTTGAGAATTCCCAAGAATGTGACTGCAGCAAAACCCAAACAATATTGCTCAGAAAATAACAAAGTTTAAATCAATAGTAGTAGAAAGCCAATATCGTGGCTTAAAAATAGCTTATATATCATAAAATCATATTTACAATGTGGCCCATAATAGGTATAAGAGAAAGATGGAAGACTTTTGTGAAGAAAACCCTCAAAAAGAGGTGATGCAACAATGTATTACAGTGCAAAAGGCTTGACAACATTATTTTCAAGAGCATACAATAGCTATAGATTACAACTTAGATCTAGAGCAGATTTGTGTACAAAATATTAGATCTATATCAGATCTATACACTAGATTGTCTCTATTTTACATACCCCTTGGGATTTTCAGCAAAACATGACGCACAAGGAGTAGATCTGAGATCTTATGTAGCATGTTATAGGTCAATTTGGAAGCCATTACCACTGACCTGCTTAACTAGACATCATCTCCAGGACTAATGATCAAGGGTCTATCATTCCCTATCATTTCGGTTGCTACATGCCCTAAGACAAGAAACAAGACAAATCAAGCAAAGGTTTCCATGGTTTGAAGCTTATTATATAGCATATGATAGCTCACCAACGCAGGCTCTAAGGGGCCTAACTGCATTGCATATGTAGGTAGCCCCTGCAAAGTTGCTCTGCAAAGCACTTCCCAACATTCACAGGTGCGTTGGTCACATTAGGAGAGAAATTCTCATTGTTATGGAATCTCCACTCGGCTAGTGCCTTCTAGAAGAGTTCACATGTGTCAAGCTTCAGATCCAAGTGTCCATTTGACATCTACATGACTGGAAAACATGTCTTGCCTATTATTGGAAAGTAATTGATTGCAAAACAACCTACAGTTCATCTATAAATTGAGAACAGATCTAAGTGCTTTAGGAGGAAGAATTTGAGTAGAGAAATGCTAGAGAATTTTCAATTGAGAACTAGATTTGTGTAGCTCCTGCTAGAGAGATTTATACTGTGATGAGGTTTGGGAATGTTGCTGGAAGGTCACTTCAAATTAGTCATTAGGTTGTAACCTCTCCTTCTATCATCAATAAAGATTACTGCTTATTTTTCCTTATATGCATATGTATTGTCTTTGATTTTCCATATTGCAAGATCTTGGTTGATGTATATGGTTTATGCTTTACTGATTTAGCTAACTAGCTTGAATATATATCTATATTATTGCATATTCTGTTGTTTCATTGTTCTTTCTTGCAGGAAGCATTCAGCCCAACAAACCGCTTGAATTTGAAGCTGCAACAAAAGCGACAGAATGAGCCATTTGGAAGCAACTGAACAAGTAAGCCTCCAATCCTCTCTCTGTATCTATTCTGAGTTAGGAAAAATAGTTGTATAGTCTTTCACCTATTGTTATAGACTAGCTCCTGTCTAGGGAAGCATGATTTATCCATAATTCACAATTCTGGCCCAACAAATTGGCAACTCCACAGGGGAGAATTTCTCTTAGTTCTAGGTGTTTAAGCCTCTGATTTTCTTTGTTTATCCACCCACTAGTTGTTACACACAAATATTAAACATTTTCAAAGCTTAATTTGAAAATAAAGTGAGTTAAATAGTATTATTTTTCTTTGTATACTGCGGCCAATGCACCCTTAGACAGGACATAGTGGTTTGTAGAGCACTATATCCCTTCCTAGCTTGCATTGCAGAGCACTGCCTCCCCTTGGAGACTGCGTTGACTCCTGAAAGTACCCAAATTCCCTTGAATTTTCCTTTGCAATTTGCTTCAGTTTTGTTTGCTACTATGTTCTAAAAATTTTGATCCTCAGTTGATCAATGACTCTATATACTTCTTCTCCTTTGACTGAAATTTTTTTCAATGTTGGTTTAAAAAGTTATTCTTTATCATTAAAAAGTTGATTTCAAAGTACTTTTTATGGTCACATTAAGAATAATTTGCTTTAGAAATAGGAAATTGTCGTAAAATATTCATTTCCTTGATAGGAGAAATTGTTGGTGAAATCCTCATTTTTCCTTCAAAAGAGAAATTTTTGTTTGTATTCTTTGTTTCTCGAAAGTAAAAAAGCATTTGAATTATTAATTTAGTGCACCTAGTTTCTTTTCTTCATTCGTAACATTAAGGAAACTGAAAATAAAAACTTGCACTTGAATGTAGAATAATGTTTGTTTTGCAAAAGGAACATTAGGAATTCTTCATTTAGTTTGTGATTCATTGATTTGTTTGCTCACAAATTATTTTCTCTCTTCCCTTAGTAGCAAGGTTCTTCATTGAAAAAGCTGAAAGTGAATTTTTTTTTTTTATCATTTCTAGCTTGCATTTTAGGAATTTCATACACATCATCACGGTGAACCTTTGAAAGGAAAATTTTTAAGCAAGGTCAACATAAAATTAATCTCAAATTACTTAACAATACATTGGAACCATAATGATAACATTTATAAGGTCTAGGCTAGAGACATGTTCCGGTGTCGTAAAACATAGTAGTTGTCATTAACTTGTCTGTGATACATTCCAAGTGTGATACCTCAGTCCACATACGTAAGTATATCATAGCTTGTCCACGTACTTTCGGGTATATCGGGCGGTGTTTATAGTATGATAAGTATAAAGGTGCTCTCACTATACGGTTTCGCATCGGATAATGCTAATATGGACTTGGGCCTTGTTGTACGGTACAACAACCCTCCCATTTCAAAATTTTAGAATGAATTTTGTTTTAGAAATAGGTCCCCTTTCTTTTTAGATAGAAATAAAAATTTTAAGGAAATGCGATAGAACAATAAAAAGATTCATTGTTTAAAAGTAATGCATCACATATCACATATTTCAAATACAAATGAACAAAAGTGACATTGAATTTATTCCGATCCGATTAATCATAAGTCTTATATCACATCGTATAAAGTGTAAAAGTATTCATGTTAAAAAGTCCAGTCTGCGATAGTAAATCGCAATCGCAAATCGATAAAGTCTTGGGTTTCACATTTGTTTTGCAAAACTCGATGCGATGCCGCTTATCGCAATCGAATTTTGAAAAGGTTACTCCTTCATTCAACCTATTTTATAAACTCCTATGCGATACAACACATCGCAATCGCATTTTTGTAAAAGCAAAGATTACTTGTTTTATAAAAGTTCCGAGAAGCGATGGGTTCCACCATCATCGCAATCACATTTGAATTGAAAATCATGAAAAACTCAATCCCTTTGGAAATATACGATCACCGATATACCTTTATCGCTAATCGCAAATTAGCGGAAAGTATGGAATGTCTTTCGTTCCCATTCCAAAAAACTCCGAATGCGATGAATTGTATTAGTCTTTATTAATTGCTATTTTACGCCACGCATATATTTATCGGTCAATCGCAATCGGAAAATTCAAAGGGAAAGTTTACATTAACATTTTAATATTGTTGATCTTCGATTGTCGAGCATCATTAATTAAAAAATCAAACGAACTAGCAGTAATCGATTCTAATATGAATGCATGAATGTGACTCTTATTGAGGGCATTTAAGTTTAATTCGGTTAATCGGTGGGATCATTAATAAAAATATTTCCCCGCATCATTGCTCTCTAACTTCATTTCTTCCGTGGTAGAAGGTTTGTCTCATTTTTCGGAGCTATAGGACATCCGGCCCTTTTGTTCGCCGAACTAGTGAAACGATACCAGGACAAAGAAGATGTCTAAGAAGCTTAAGAAATCAATAATTAACGCCGCCGCAAGGGTAGCGCCATTACCACAATGCCAAAAGAAAAAACAACTAAAATCAAGCTAGTTACAAATGCGCATGCAGGGGTCTGCGACTTTCCTGGGAAGAAGTCTACAATTTTCTTGAAAAAGAAGACCCTACGATTATAGAGGTAAAGGCAACGGTACTAGATGAAGGAATCGGATTCGGATAGCCAGTCCAACAAGAACTCACAAATTCTTTTCTACATAGAATTGCAGCTCGGGCGAATGTGTTCCCATATTATGACATAATACGATGGGTGATAGAAAACACCACCATCACAAACGGAGACATTCATGAAATTTGGGGGAAAGATGTTTGGGTCTTTTAGAGCGAGAAGACATCAAAGCAATGTACCATGCGGATCCTCAAAAGACCTACAACAAATATTTCATAGCGATTTTAACGAAGCAATGAGGCAAGATGAGACCCAATTAAAGAATGGAGACGAGCTCTAGAAAAGCATAAGCATGAGACTTCGAGTATATGATACCTTAGAGAGTCTCTTGCACCCCGTATTGCTATCTTTGATGCAATGATGTGTAGACTTTTTCGGGGAATGATAATTAACGAGTTTTCATTCAAATGGTACCCATAATTCATCTTTCTTATAAATTATGAGATTATGGATTGGTCGGTTATTCCTTACGATAAGATGGCTAACGGAAATTACGAGGACTATAGAAAGAATAAAAATGGTAGGAAAACTCCCCCATTTCATTTATGAGCCTATATCTTAGATGCCTTGTGTTTTAGTCTGAATTCCCTATTACGGGTTGGAAATGGACTTCACGGGAACTGTCCCGATTCACATTTACCATAAACTTTTGTGGAAGGCTCATTTCAAGAACCATGTATATAGGATTTTCCATGGCTTCATGTTACCTATTTGCAAACCATTTTAGCCGATTTCCTCCTGGGCTCTCTCAAAAGGAAAAACTTGATATGTCTCATCAACAATTGGTTTGGAGAAGAAAATTTTACCTATATTATGGTTTTGGAAGCATTGTGGAACCTCATGTCTTACCTCTATATGTCCTTGATAAACTTTTTATCTCAAGAAATTTCTTGCGAGTTGACAAAAAGAGGATGTGAGGTGTTTAAAGAATTCCAAAAAATTGATGTAGCCTACTTTTCCTTTCCATTGTCGAACCTATACTCTTAATGATTTTAAACATCTTTGAAAAAGAAACCCTTAAGATAAGCAATCTTAAGCTTGCAACCATTCCGAAATGAGACAATATGATCCAAATAAAGTGGCTTTTTATTTCACAACTTTGGTCCAAATTGCTAAATTTGAGCATGAGCTTGATGTCTTTGATGATTTATTTGTCTCAATTGAGAAATTTGGCCGAGTATGTTAGCCACCTATATTTTTCAATTATATCAGAAATTTGGTAGCTAAATTTTCTTTATGACCTTCAAAACAAATTGACCTAAAATTGTTGGTGCTTGAGTACGGTGGTAATATCACAAACTACGATTGGTTCTATATACTCTCCATCCTCTACGCATACGATGTTCCGCGAAAATCCTAATCAAATATTCTTGCATCCTCCTCCTTTTTCCCTTCCCTATTCCCCCATCTTTTCCCTCATCCTCCCGATTGCCTTTTCTTCGCAAAAAATCCCACTAAACATAGTACCCCTTATTCCTCCATTAATCTCTTTTCCTAGTTTAAAAACTCACTTTTTGACCTATCGGAACCTTTCTTTCCTCTCGCAAAATCATTCCAAAAACCATAGAAAAACATGTGTTTCTATGCGTTAGGTTCTAGCCCCTTAGGCTAAGCCCACAACTCTCTCCATCCATTTGTCCCCCGCGGAACCGTGTACGGAAGTCCGCGGGCGCTTAAACCCTCGGAAATAATTTATCACCCGAAAATCATTGAAAAACCTTTGAAAACGCAAAGAGTCGGGTTTATTTTATTTTTCCACCAAAGAAAATCATATTAAAACTCCGCCATCGATCTGTCCTCGGATCGACGGCGCGGAGTGTATCCCGTCATCTGGTGGACCCCCCCCCTTTTCGCCGCCTTGTTTTTCATACCGGCACATTTCGTGCCGCACCACCTTTCGTCGGAAGTGGTTTTGTGCCGTCGTAGCGATCCCACCCGGCCCGGCCGACACGTGTTCTCACCCCCAAAACCGTCGTTCGAGTCTTTTCCGCGCGTTAAACCTTGTCCTATGGCCATGCGGCGTGATTCATTCCCGTCGTCGGATCCGGGCCCTCCCATCCGACGGTCCCGTCCTTTTCCGTCGCCCTTTAACCAATTCGCTCGTCGGAGTTAAAATTGCCCAGCGCATTTAAAAACCCAATCCCCTTGCGTCGATCTCTTGTAGATCGACGGTGCATTCCTACTCCCGATTCCATTATACGGTCCACTTTCTCGCGTTGACCGTTCGATTCAACTCCCAACGGGTTGATGTTGATGCGATCAACGGTCCAAATCTCTCCTTTCTCTTGCACGCCCTCCAATACCGGTCTATCCATATAAGCAAGGATTTCCTCATTTTTCTTGTTTTGCGGGTTTTCAAAGGTTTTCCTTCGTATTCTACGAAATCTAAAGGATGAGGGTGACGACTCCAATCCTTGCGTTTGTCCGAGGAATCGATCATACGGGAAAAACGGTGATATTTGCAAAGTTCATGAAGCACAGTTGCCTCACGTCCCTGTAAAGCTCGGAAAATGCCATCGATATCAGAAGCGAGAGAAAGAGTATCCGGTTTTTGAAGACGAATGAACCGAGAGCAGCAATTTTGTGAAGATTGGCGGGGGATTACGGCTAAGACGGTTATCAAAAGCCTGATAAAAACAAGGAACACGGATTAAAGAAAAAAACCTAAAAGTGTTCGGCGGACGGATCGCCTCCACCGCCATACTTTGAGGCGGGTGGTTCTCAACCACCACGAGTGCCACCTATTGCCTCGGGAAGCTCAATCGGAGGATGAATTTGTTGAACAAGATTAGATAACATGCCTCGAACAACCAAAGAAGTTATTGCGCACCGGGTGCAATGACGGGATGTTGCGAGGTAGCCTAACGATGCAACGAGCCTCAAAGGTCAACATAAGCTCTCTTCGAGCTTACTTCTTTTAAGTATAAACGTGTCTGATGTAACACTGTAGAATTTCTTCACATCGAACCTCACGGAATTCGGAAAGTTATTAATTACGCATTAAGTGTGTTTGAGATCTTTTAATAAGATCTCACCTCCTCATTTTTCTATAAAGACTTCAATAGAATGGTGGGGGTTGGTTTTTTGTTAGTTGGTTGTCGATGTAATTGCGGGAAGCGCGTAGCTATTTCGAGGTGGAGAGCTCTTGACTATTAAATAGTGGTTTCATGGGCTCTTAGACTCTTGCTTGTAACAAATAGGTTAGGTTGTGAAGAGATGTATTAAAACATTGGACAGAAAATTGTAACCGGTTTGAAGCGATCAATACAAGCTGATTTATGGGGATCTGAGTCTCACAATGATGGTGATGTTATTCTCACTTTGTAACTTGTCATTTATTTCAGTTTTTAATTTGTTTCATTTTCCACTATAAAGAACGGTTTAAACGGTGTTGAAATTCTTTTGTACCGGTGATCTTCTACGGTGAAAAATCTTTATCCCAATGTTTTCTTCTTATTGTGTTATTTAGGAATGATTTAATTAGGAGATTAAGTACGGAGATGCGGCGTTCCTCATCTTTTCGTCCTTTGCGGAATGTTGTTTTTAAATGTTACTTTCATATGTTGTGTAAAGAATGAATTGAGGGAAATCAAAGGTTAGCCACGAGTCCCCTTTCTTGTTTGCTCAACTATACGTATGTTTCCCTTAGGATGTGTCAAAAGATGACTAGTTTCAAAGTACTTATCGGATCTTGGGCCATTACGTGACCCACATCTTGGTGATTGTCTTGGAAATAAGCGAGTAAAGGAGAACTAAGATGAGGAGAAAGGTGAGCCACACGCTAATCCTGCCTTGCTCCAAGGTTGCCTTCAAGTTTCCCTTTGTTTTAATACATTTCTATCAGAAGTGTATCAAAGGTAGCTGATTTCAAAGTAATTACCGGATCCTAGTTGGCTTACACGTTTTCCTTAAGTGCTGAGTCGAAAGGTGGCTAGTTTGAAAGTGCCACGGATCTGAAATTTGCTCTTTTACGCATACGGTAATTCCTTTCTTTTTGTATCACCCCATTCCATAAATCAAACTTCAAGAGATCCTTAGGCCTAGATGACTTTCCCCACTGAATCAATCTTGGTGCTGAATTGTGATTAAATTCTCTTATGACTCCATAGCCAAATGGATTGAAAACTTGCCATCTTTCTTTAGAATCAAAGTTTATTTTGTTCATAGCTTCTCACCTTTGAACCTATTTGCATATAGATCTTTCCGTCTCGGACGACAACTATGTTCCACCATGCGAGAAAACCAAACAAAAACACTTGGCCTCTTAACTTCTTTAATACCATCACCCTAAAACTTGAAAGACAATATCCATCTTTGTACATATTGGAGAAGTCCCTCTAGGATTCGAGCTGAATCCTAGAGATCCCAAAGTTGGTTAAATGATGTTAACTGCGCTGATCGGACTTTACCAATCTTGCTTGTTACGGAGACCTAACATTTACGGCGACTCAGGGATGACTTGAGTTTTCATCTTTTCCCTTTTATTTTCATATAACACCTTGAGAGTAAAAAGCGACCTTTTTCAAGCACTACCAAAGAATGGTAATCATGATAAAACTTGTTGAATCGGTGACAAGCTAGGTCAATCCTAGGGTTCTTTGAAGTTTTATCTAACAGCAGGAAATGTTAAGCTTAGCCATAAGGACGGTATCTCTTTGTTTCATAACCGTAGCTAAGTTTTGAGGCGAAGTTAGGACATTCTTTAAAAACCACAATATAAACAATTGAGAAAATACCAAAAACATTTCGAGATTGGTAGTAAAACACTGATTTTGATATCTTGTATACGTCTTTCATGTGTTTTACCCTATACTCTTAGACGGAAGTAGGAAAGGGCCAGGTAGCCTGCGGATCCCATCCTCTTTTGGGGTGACATATCTGGTGAATGCCACTCCCGGTCGATCTCGTTTAAGAGTTTGTTGTGTTTTTTGAGATATCCTTGGAAGTATGTTTCACAAACCTTGTGGTGGACGATGCATTCCTTTGAAAACACTGCGAACTTTCCACGGCGACTCCACCATCTTCGAACGGATCTTAGGAACCACTTTGGGAAGAACCCTCATCATTATTAAATCCTTCAAACTCGGTTATAAGGCTAGGGATACGAATTAAGAAGCTGATTAGTTAACCGTACGAAGATTGTCATATCTGGTTGAACTTTTCTGTTCGTTGGATCTAATCACATAAACATTGTGGCTCCTAAAAGATTCACTAGAGCCCATCCCGGCCCGAGATCCTCCTGAAATAGTTGATAACCACGAAAAAATTCTTAGAAAGTCTCTGGGATACAACCCTCAGCTATCTTCGAGGCCACTCCTAAGTGATTGATGCACGAAAACCTTTGACTCTTCCATGAATCACAAATTGACTTGTTAAACCCATTGAGAACTAGGTCATTTGGTGATTTAGATCGATTAGATTACGAGCCTACCCTTTCATCTCCCGAGAAACTAGTGAGACTCTTGGGAATAGAGAATCGACACCTCTGATTCCCATTTCTTACGTAATCTGGTGTCTCTCACGAGATCGACTCGAGAGAATCTCTTTTATTTCATTCCATCCATACAGTTCATCTTTCATCCTTATTCCAAACCACTCCACTTCAACCACCTCCACTTGTAAACCCACCCCCACCACATATCATGGCAACATGGTATGCTCCCTTAGTCCTTCTACGTACCATTAGTCGATCTTCCACGAGGACTATGATCCAAAATCCCATTATATGATGCTAATAATACCATAACATCATCTCAACATGTGGACAAGATGAATGACTACTGTGAAAATGAAATTGATAACGAATACATCGTGGATTGTTTGCTCAAAGTTTGGGGGGAGATGTGAGAAAAAATGGTTTAAAGGTTTAACCCCCATAGTATTAACGACCTTGACCTTCCATCAAACTTTTAAACAAATGGGAAGTAAGGAAAAACCCTCTCCAAGTCCTTCTTGACTATAACAATCTCCATAGGAACCACAAGGGAAGAGGTAATAAACTTATTGTACTAGATTCAACGGTGTGTATAATGCCTTTCCACGAGCGGAAACCTCCTCGGGGGATCGGCCTTAAAAAATTTCTGAAGGGTTTGATCAGACGACATATTCACCTCAGAGAAAGAGTCTTTGCAACCCGCCAGAAGATATGCGAAAGAGGTGCCGCTACCTTGGAGGGTGAACCTTATGGAGAAAAGAGCAAGGATGAAAGGCGAAAAGTATCTTTTAGAGAGGAATCTACCTTCCACTAGCTCAAAGATGGAAAGAATGATGGAAGAAATGATGAAGAAAATGAGCATTCTAGAGAGAGCACAAGCGAGTCTAAATCAAAATGCTCCTCCAAAGCGAGAAATCAAAACCGAAATCGAGAATCTTAGACGGAATCGGCCTCCTAACAGGACCCGGGAAGATGATGTTCGGATGCTGTCCTCCCTTCCATCGAACTTTTTTAAGTGAGGTTGAACAAACGAGATCAAATAACGAGAGGAAGATGATATAAACTTATTTGGGGTAGATGATGACTTCGAGGTTCATTATGATAATAAACAAGGTCTTTATACACCTTATGATGACGAAGAGATGATCTTGAAAACGGCTACCAAAACATGGAAACTGTTTGTCATAGAACCTTTAAGGAATATGAACTCGAGTAAATCTAAATCAACGAGAACACCCAACAATAAAACCTGAAGCAAACCTTCTCAAAACGACAACGCAGCAAGTCTAAAACAATCAAACAAAAGGACAAAACGGTGAAATTTTGTTGATTCGGTGATGATAAAGAGAAAGACACTCAAAACATCGAAAAACGAAGGTGCAAAGCAGGTAGTAGTACTAGCACCTCGAGTTGGTACTCTGCAAAAATATTGTTTCAAGCATGAATAAACCAAATCAGCAAAGAGCTGTTTTCTTGACAAAGTGGCGATAAACAAGGCCAAAGTCAATGCTACGAAGAATCAAAACTGTACCGACTGGAACGGGGAAATCTCAAAGATCAAAATATACATTCCTTTATTTGAGTTAGGCTGTGACATGTATATAGGTCCAGAATTTTGAAGGCTTTGAACTTAGAAAATAATGAAGATACCCTCAATCTTAATGATGACCAACCGGAAGCTTATTTTTGGTCCAAAGTTTGAAGGAAAATTTCAAGAAGGTCTGTCCTCCTTTTATGTAAGCAAACATTCATGACAAAATCCTGCGTAATGCTATGCATGATTCGGGTACTTTATAATTTAATGCCAAAAGTTTGTAATGGAGAGCACAGGTCTTAAAGTACGGACCTTACAAAGATACGTACTCTTTTGACTCAAAAACGAGTTAAGTGTCTTGGATTGATTAAAGATCTCTGTGTTAATTTAGCCCAAATTCAGCCAAATGTTTAGTCATGGATGTTGTTGTGGCTGATGTCCCAGTACGGAGATGGCACACTGTGAGGTCTTGGGGGGCTAAGTTACGGGGAACCATGCAAATGGACATGACCTATGCAACTATCCTGTTTTTCAATCGGTATTTGGAAGCTTTATGAGAATCACATGCGGTACACGGTAACAAATCGGGATCGGCCCCAAAACTCCTCTCTACGCTATAAACACAAGCCTTGATTCTTTCATCATGTTTAATGATGAAGCACTCACCGAACAAATTGCTTCAATAGAATCGATGGTTGAAATAAAGAGGGGGAACACAAGATTGGGGAAGTAAACGATCTGTGTGTCCCAGAAGATCTGGCAAGCTTAACACGGACACGGAACTCCAAGTTATCAATCCTTTAAGCTCGAAAACTTGACGATCGAGCGATCTTAAAGCAGTGAAAAACTTGAGGGATCAAATGATACAACGTCCATTCACCAAAGCTGAAAATCTGCCTCTCTTTGGACTATGTATTTTTGATGGGTCATGCACCAAAACAAATGATGGTGCAAGGGTACGGATTAATAACAACGAAAACGAGTCATACGAGAATGTATCTCATGCAAATTAAATTTTTGAGTGTTCCAACAACATAGCCGGAATACGAATCCCTTCTCTTAGGCTTGCATCTTTTGAAAAAACTAGGCGCCAAGAGAATTGATGTATATGGGGATTACGAATTAATTATTAGGCAAGTCAATGGGGAGTACAATGCAAATCACCCCGGACTTAGGGCCTACGGGAATGATGTCATTGATCTTTTGAAAACATTTGAGGAGTACACCTTATCTTTTTGTCCCAAGGAAAAGAAACATTTGCGACACACAATTTAGCCTTTCTTTGCTAGAACACCTTGTCTTGTATGATGACACCTCTCGGATAAAATTCAGACCAGCTATCCCAGAGATAACAAAAAATATTGGCGGGTACTTGATGGAGATAAACAAATAGAAGACTTCATGCAATTCGGAAATGAGTTTGAACCCTATAGTTCAGACTCGAGACTATGATACGATGTTGCGGTGAAGAAAATTTTCTTCGACAGAAGAAGAGCCATCTCACCGGAGGTGGTAGATATAAACCTTCGAGACTATCGCATCCACACCAAACGAAATTAAGTCAAAAACACAAGAAGCAGAAGAAATGGAAACTCTTTGCATTCTAATAATGATAGTCTGCCCAAGGGTTTGGCCCCTCTAGAAAGAACTATTTGATTTTGATGATGTAGCCTTCAAACCAAAGCTGGAACCTGTGGGCGGGGGGTGGAGGTGTAATATAGGCGGTAAGGAAAAACCGAGATTGATCAAGCTGTCTAAAACTCTCGGCTCACATTAAAGCTCAAATACTTAGAAGTACATTTAAAGAATTTTCTGATGTGTTCGCATGGAGTTACGAAGATCTTAAAGTCTATGACCTTTGAAATTGTCAATACAAAAATCCTCTTAAGAAAACCAAAAAACCATTCAAACAAAAGCTTCGCAGAATAAACCCTGTCCAACTGCCCTTGGTTAAGAAGGAAATCATGAAAATGTATGATGCTGGTATTATTGTCCCTATTAGATATTCTGAATGGGTATCTAATCTGGTGTCTGTTAGGAAAAAGACTGGAGAAATCGGGCTTTGTATAGACTTAGGGACTTAAACAAAGCTTCATTGAAAGACAACTACCCTTTACCAAAAATGGATCATATCCTGCAAAGGGTGGTAGGGTCTAGAAGAATTTCTTTGCTGGATGGCTATTCAGGGTATAATCAGAGATTTAGTCACACACATTGATCATTTAAGAAAGCGGCTTTTACTACACCTGAGGACACTTTCATGTATGTGAAAATGCCTTTTGGTCTAATGAATGCTGGAGCGACCTTTCAGAGAGCCATGGACATAGCATTCTCGGAAGAACTGGGCTTCTTCATCATTATCTATCTTGATGATGTCACTGTGTTTTCAAAAACGGATGAAGAACACTTAGAACATTTGAGAAAGGTTTTCGAGAAATGCAGAAAGTTTGGAATATCCTTAAACCCTAAGAAGACGCTTTTTGGTCTCCAAGAAGGTAAGCTTCTTGGGCACATTATTTCAGAGGAGGGTATAAATATAGATCCAAAGAGGATTGAGGCCATATTGCAGATCTCTCAGCCTTGAAACATCAAGGAGTTGCAATCTTTCATTGGAAAGATAAACTTTTTGAGAAGGTTCATCCCAAACTTAGCTGAGCTCCTTAGGAATATCACAAAAATGTTGAAGAAGGAGCAAGGGATAAAATGGACCTTGGAAGCAAAGACATCCTTTGAGCTGGTGAAACAAGCATTAACCAAGGCACGGTTCTCATAAATACCGATTTTCAAAAGATTTTTATATCTTTTTTCCATCTGAGAACATATACCATTCTTTATCCTTTACGAGAAAATCTGAAAGAAAAGAGCAGCCCATTGCATTCTTCAGCAAGGCATTGAGGGATGCCCCTTTGAAATATAAAATTATGGAAAAACAAGCTTTTTCTTTGGTAAAGGCTTTGAAAGACTTCCGAGTATACATCCTTCACTCACATATCATTGCCTTTGTCCCAAATTCGGTTGTAAAAGACATTCTAACATAGGATCCAGATGGTAAGAGAGGTAAGTGGATTATTGCTATTCTTGAATATGATTTAGAGATAAAACCCACTAAGCTCATAAAAGGCCAAGGTCTAGCCAGATTAATGGCTGAATCAAATTGTGAAGTTCTGGATATTAATATGATTAATGCTTTGGATGACCAAGAAGAATTCTCAGCTCCCATTATTGAAGACCATTTGGTGAATTCTCCTTGGTATACTGATATTGTTTATGTTTTGCTTAATCTGAATACACCTTCTGGTTTATCAAAAACAAAGGCAAGATTCCTAAAGTTAAAAGCTGTAAACTATTGCATAATTGATAAATGTCTTTATTGGAAAAATGCAAGTGGTGTATTGCTTAAATGTTTTCCTGAGTTTGATGCAGAAAGAAATTCATGAGGAATTCTGGAAGTGTAGGCCATTTATGCAGATCGACGATAGCAAATTTTGAGGGCTGGTTTCTATTGGCCTACTCTTTTCCCTGATGTACACAAAATGACAACCACTTGCCATAAATGCCAATTGTTCGAGGGCAAGAGAAAATTACTACCCCTTCCTCTGCATCCAATTTCTGTTGAAGCCCCTTTTCAACAGTGGGGACTTGACTTCATACGAGAAATCCACCCACCATCCTCTGCCCAACATAGGTGGATTCTTACTGCCACAGACTACTTCACTAAGTGGATAGAAGCCATTCCATGTAGACAGGCCAATGACTCAGTTATCATTAAATTCATAGAAGCCAACATCCTCTCCAGATTTGGCTGTCCTACCAAGATCATTACAGATAATGCAGCAGCATTTGGATCAAAGAGAATGGTAGAGTTCTGTCATAAATATCAGATAACATTGGGACACTCCACAGCTTATTACCCTCAAGGTAATGGACTTGTAGAATCTTCCAACAAAAGCTTAGTGAACGTAATAAAGAAATTGTTGGAGGACAACAAGAAGTCTTGGCACATAAAGCTGGTCCATGCACTGTGGGCTGACATATTGACATTAAAGAAATCCATTGGTATGTCACCCTTCCAGCTTGTATATGGTACAGATGCAATTTTTCCTAACAGCCTTGGCGTACCAGTTATGAAGTTAATCCAAGAATTGCAGACTAAAGAGAATGACATAATCAGAAGAATAAATCATACCATTCATCTTCAGCAAACCAGAGAGGAAGTATACACAAGCGTGAGAGGCAAAGACAATATCAAAGGAGTGTTGACCAAGAAGAACAAAGACGTGTTCAAGTTTGGAAAAGTTTTAAAGTGGGACTCAAAGAGAGAAGACAAGGGAAAGCATGGTAAATTTGACAATCTATGGCTTGGCCCTTACTCCATTCATTCAGTTGCTGGGAACAATGCATTCTTCTTACAAGGACTGAATGGAACAGAATTGTTTGGGGGTCCTGTCAATGGCAGGATGCTTAAACATTACTTTTCTTAAGCTATTCTAAATTTTGAAGCCTTTTTACCTTTTCCATTGTAAATACTTCATCCACCATTGCATTTAAAGTTATGAAAAATCAAAAAATACAAAACAAAGAAAGAAAGAAAAGAGGTCAGAAATGAAAAACAAGAAAGGCAAGGCCCCATGCCAAAAAAGAGAAATGAATCTGAAAGTGTGCAAGCTTAAATGCCACTCCTTGAAACACACTTCTGATTGGCCAAACTGTTTAATCTTGACCAATTAGCTTTCAATTTTCTGCTGATAGGGTAGCAAATTTGATTTTGCCAAACTGTTTAATCTTGGCTTATCAGTAGATAGAGTAGGGTAGAAATGAAGGTTCAAACAAACTCAAAATCTGAACCAAAGTTTCCAAAGAACTGACTCAAAGCTACTCTAATTTCTGAGTCAGAGAGAAAAGACCTGGTTCTAATTCACTCAAAACTTGAACCAGAAGAGAAGCAAAGATAGCTCACTGAAAAGAAAAAACAGAGTTGTAAACATGAAAGAAGGCCATAATGAGAAAATTTTCAGATCTTAAGCCTTCTGTTTTGATTTAAATTTTTCTGCAAATAATAATCTATGTGCAGCTTGTCTTTATGCCATAGATCATAGCAAGTCAAACAGTCCAATCTTGACTTGACTATTTTTAAATTTCTGTTGTAGAATTTAGAGAATGAAAGTTTGTTGGACTGTTTAATCCCAACAGACAGTAGACTAGGTAGAGAAATATCTGAGCTCAACTGTTTAATCTGAGTTCGGGGAGAAATAAGGAGTAGAAATAGATTAGATTTCCTGCTTTCAAAAAGAATAAAATGTTGTATAAATACTTTGCCAATCCAAGTGCACTCTGATGAAGAAAAAATGTTAGATCAGTAGGATTGGGGTAGGTAGAAGTTGTATTGATGAAATTCATTTTTCTCTCATGACTGATATTTTTTGTCAAAGAAAAGCAAGAGCAAGCAGTGGGTCAGGCACCAGTCAGCATCCCAGAGAAATCAAGTCTGAATTCTTGATGCCTTCAAGAAGGCACCATCCCCAAGTGGAGCCACTGACCCAGCCACCTATATTTTTCAATTATATCAGCTGGTGGCTAAATTTTCTTTGCAGCCTTCAAGAAACAAATTCAGGCCTAAAATTGTTGGTGCTTGAAGTCTGTTGGTAATATCACAAACTACTGATTGGTTCTATATACTCTCCATCCTCTCTGCCTCTGATGTTCCATGAAAATCCTAATCAAATGTTGCTGCATCCTCCTCCTTTTTCCCTTCCCTATTCCCCCATCTTTTCCCTCATCCTCCAATTGCCTTTTCTTCGCAAAAAATCCCACTAAACCATGATTACCCCTTATTCCTCCATTAATCTCTTTTCCTAAGGTTAAAAACTCACTTTTTGACCTATCGGAACCTTTCTCCTCTCGCAAAAATCATTCAAAAACCATAGAAAAACATGTGTTTCTATGCGTTAGGTTCTAGCCCCTTAGGCTAAGCCCCTGCTTTCTCTCCATCCATTTGTCCCCCGCCGGAACCGTGTGCAGAAGTCCGCAGGGCGCTTAAACCCTCAGAAATAATTTATCACCCGAAAATCATTGAAAAACCTTTGAAAACGCAAAGTCGGGTTTATTTTATTTTTTCCACCAAAGAAAATCATATTAAAACTCCGCCATCGATCTGTCCCTCGGATCGACGGCGCGGAGTGTATCCCGTCATCTGGTGGACCCCCCCCCCCCCTTTTCGCCGCACTGTTTTTCATACCAGCCTGTTTCGTGCCCGCACCACCTTTCGTCCGGAAGTGGTTTTGTGCCGTCGGCCAGCGATCCCACCCGCTGGCCGACACGTGTTCTCCACCTCACCCCCAAAACCGCCGTTCCGAGTCTTTTCCCCGCGCGTTAAACCTTGTCCTATGGCCATGCAGCGGGATTCATTCCTGCCGTCGGATCCGGGCCCTCCCATCCGACGGTCCCCGATCACCTTTTCCCGCTCGCCCTTTAACCAATTCGCTCGTCCGTTAAAATTGCCCCGGCGCATTTAAAACCCAATCCCCGCCGTCGATCTCTGTAGATCGATGGTCTGCATTCCCTCTCCCGATTCCATTATACGGTCCACTTTCCTTCGCGTTGACCGTTCGATTTGCTCCCAACCGTTGATCGCGATACGATCAACGGTCCCGATCTCTCCTTTCTCCCGCACGCCCTCCAATGCAGTCTATCCATATAAACGCAAGGATTTCCTCATTTTTCTTGTTTTTTGCAGGTTTTCAAAGGTTTTTCCTTCGTATTCTACGAAATCTAAAGGATGAGGGTGATGACTCCAATCCTTCCGATTTGTCCAGGGAATCGATCATACGGAGAAGAACAGTGATATTTGCAAAGTTTCATGAGCTCTGGTTGCCTCACGTCCCTGTAAAGCTCGGAAAATGCCATCGATATCAGAAGCAGAGAAAGAGTATTCGGTTTTGAAGACAGAATGAACCAGAGCAGCAGTTTTGTGAAGATTGGCGGGGATTACGGCTAAGACGGTTATCAAAAGCCTAATCCCCGGCTCAGAACACGGATTAAAGCAAAAAACCTAAAAGTGTTCGGCAGACAGATCGCCTCCACCGCCATACTTTGAGGCGAATTGATTCCTCAACCACCACAGTGCCACCTATTGCCTCAGGAAGCTCAATCAGAGGATGAATTTATTGAACAAGATCAGATATTATGCCTCGAACAACCAAATAAGTTATTACTGCACCAAATTTCAATGACAGAATGTTTGCAGAGTAACCCTAACAGTACGCAGAGCCTCAAAGGTCAACATAAGCTCTCTTCGAGCTTACTTCTTAAGTATAAACGCATTAATGCAATGTAACACCTGTAGAATTTCTTCGTCGAACCTCACGGGGTCAGGAAGACATTAATTCTGCATTGAGTGTGTTTGAGATCTTTTAATAAGATCTCACCTCCTCATTCTTCTATAAAGACTTCAATAGAAGATGAGTGAGGGGTTGGTTTTTTGTTAGTTGGTTGTCAATGCAATTGTTGAAGCGCTGTAGCTATTTCTGAGTGGAGAACTCTTGACTGTAAATAGTGGTTTCATGGGCTCTTGGAGCTCTGCTTGTAACAAATAGGTTAGGTTGTGAAGAGAGATGTATTAAAACATTGGACTTGAAGATTGTAACCGGTTTGAAGCAATCAATACAAGTTGATTTATGGGATCCTGGTCTATGCTGATGGTGATGTTATTCTCACTGTAACTTGTTATTTTATTTTTGTTTCCAATTTGTTTCATTTTCTACTATAAAGAACAGTTTAAACATTGTTAGAGTTTGCTGTACACCAGTGACCTTCTTTGGCTGAAAAATCTTTATCCCAATGTTTTCTTCTTATTGTGTTATTTAGAAATGATTTAATTCAGTCTAAGTACAGAGATGCTGGCGTTCCCTCATCTTTCGTCACTGCTGAATGTTGTTTTTGAATGTTACTTTCATATATGTTGCGTAAGGAATGAATTGAGGAAATCAAAGGTTAGCCCTGAGTCCCTTTCTTGTTTGCTCAACTATTTGTCTGTTTCCCTTAGGATGTGTCAAAAGCTGACTAGTTTCAAAGCACTTATCAGATCTTGGGCCATTCTGTGTTATCTTGGTGATTGTCTTGGAAATAACTGAGTAAAGGAGAACTAAGATGAGGAGAAAGGTGAGCCCTGCCCGCTAGTCTCTGCTCCAAAGGTTGCCTTCAAGTTTCCCTTTGTTTTAATCTGTTTTCTATCAGAAGTGTATCAAAGGCTGGCTAGTTTCAAAGTACTTACCAGATCCTAGTTGGCTTCTGCGTTTTCCTTAAGTGCCTGGTCAAAGGCTGGCTAGTTTCAAAGTACTTACCAGATCCTGGGCTGCTCTTTGTTCTGCATCTGTTAATTCCCTTTCTTTTTGTATCACCCCATTCCATAAATCAAACTTCAAAGAGATCCATAGGCCTAGATGACTTGCCCCATAGATTACTCTTGAACCTGGTTGTTTCAATTAAATTCTCTTATGACTCCATAGCCCAATGGATTGAAAACTTGCCATCATCTTTCTTTAGAATCAAAGTTTATTTTGTTCACTTGCAACTTCTCACCTTTGAACCTATTTGCATATAGATCTTTCCGTCTCAGACAGCAACTATGTTCCACCATCTGAGAAAACCAGACAAAACACTTGGCCCTCATAACTAGCCTAATACCATCACCCTAAAACTTCAAAGACAATATCCATCTTTGTACATATTGGAGAGATCCCTCTCCGGATTCAGGAGGGCTAGATCCTAGAATCCCAAAGTTGGTTGAAATGATGTTAACTCTGTGATCGGACTTTACCAATCTTGCTTGTTACAGAGACCTAACAGAGTATATGATCTAGATAAATCCAAGTTTCAAGCAAAAGATATGAACAAATTTATGCAGTTCAGAAGCTAGAGGTTACTTAAAGTTCCCCTCTACCAGCTGAGGATTCCTTTACAAGAAAATGAAAGTATGGAAATAGAACAAAAGAAAAAGGAAGATGCAGTTAGCAAAATAGATAAAGAAGTGTCTACCAGCAAAATTGATATGCAGACTGAGAAGGAAAGAACAGGTAGCAAGCCTGATGTGCAGACAGAAAAAGATAATATAGGTACCAAAACTGATATGCAGTCTGAAGAAAGATATACAAGCAATAAGCCCAATAATCAACTTGAAAGAGAAAATACCTCACAGAAAGAGGGAAATTCTGCTGAAGTGATTATTACTTCCCATTTGCTACAACAATATGAACAATTTTATCAACAAATAGGAGAAAAAAACAATCCTCAATTTTATAATCTGGATAATTAGGATATGGAGATCATTCCTGAACATCCATCAGAAGAAATTGTGTTGAGAGTTGAAGACATCCCTCCTCTGGATATATTTTATAGTCCTAAGCATAGGGCTGTTGTCAGAAAACAAAGGAAAAGAAAGAAGGTAGATCAAGGACCACTTGCAACTTCACAAGTTGAGTTAATGAATGTTGTATGGAAGAATACTGAGGTAAATCCTTCAGAGGATCTTACCAAATTATCACAATATGTAGGTGCCTACAGTGCAGCCACTATAGACAAAGCTGCTGAAGTCAATCAAATGATAAAGCAAAAAGACTTACAGATAGCATTGCTAGAGGAGAAAACAACAGGGGATCAACAAAAGATATTGCAGTTGGAGCAGCAGTTGGAATAATAAAGACTCAAAGCCAAACAATTGGAATAACATCTGAGTATTGAAAATAAGAAGCTTGATCAGCAAGCTTTGAATAAACAACAACAGTTGTCTCAAGAGGTATCTAAATTACAGACCTTGCTGCAAAATGAGAAAACTGCCAAAGAAGAGCAAGAGAAAATATTTCAAGAAAGATTTGATAAATTTAAGGATTATCCTAAAATTGACCAATTTAGAACAGAAGCTCTGGAAACAAGTAAGCTATTGTCTCAGCAGTTGGATGATCTGTGTCAAAAAATTGAACAAGCTGAACCTTTATGTGAAATAACATCTTCCCTCATCGATGAATCAGTTAGTACCAGAATTGAATTTGAGAATGCAGATGATAAGATTTCAGAATTTATTTCATGGCAAGACTCAGAACAAGGAAAGAGTGAAAATCTTCCTAGGATTGAAGAAAGGCATAAAGAAATTTTGTTTGATGAATGGGAAACACAATTGATTAAAGAAGAACTTGCTACATCAAGGGCCAGAGCCATAATGAACAATCTGACACAATTAATTAATGATAGTTTATATGCTACTAATTTAATTTCATATTGTACTCCAGGTAAATTGCCAAAGGTGAAAGAAAATGATACTAGGTGGAAGTAGGAATTAATCAACATGAATCAAAAGATCAGCAAAATACATGAAATTACATGGGATGTCCTATGGACATATTTGATCAAACCACAAAGTCAGTAGATGGTGATCAAATTCCTTTGTAATGCCATAAATTACATCATTCCAGGGCTATCCGATGCCACATACACTAGTCAGTTGCATTCGAGGATGAGTCATCCAACCAAAGTTAAAGATATGCTTAAAATATACCACCTCAACACATTGAATACAGAAGAAATTCAATGAATCTGTTTGATTTGATATTTCAAGTCTTTTCCCGGATCTCTGATGATAGTTTCTAGCATAAGTTATAGTTAATTTGTTTTGTTAATTTCCTATTTAAACCCCTTTCAAGATTTTAGAAAAGGGTCCTAAATTCGTAATATTTTGGGCTTTGGATAATACATTTCTGTACTCCATTGACTATCTTATTTTTTATAAAGGATCACATTCTATGATTTCATGGTGAAGTATCTTTGAGAGTTGCATTTCTGTACCTTGAAGATTGTTCTAAGTTAAAGCACAAGATTTCTGTGATTTCATGGTGAATTATTTTTTAGAGTTGCATTTCTGTACCTTGAAGATTGTTCTAAGTTAAAGCACAGGATCTGGATATCGAATTGCATCAAGAAAATATCTTAATGAATCTGGTATTTCTATCGATTTACTGTTATTTTCTTTAAAATTTCTATCATTTATATATGCTTGTTTCTCAAATATTTCTTTATCATATCATTTCTGAAGATATAGAAATATTCATCTATCATAGTATGTGCAAATGATATATAGAATTATGAATGCGATGTGCTATTCTAACTCTATTTAATTTCTTAAAAAGAGTTATCATTATATGATACTGCATCTTTCTGTTGAATAATAATACATTTTCATGGTTATTTTTTTAATTGAAACAATCTTTAAGTCGTATTCATACTTAATACCCGGGTTAGTTTTAGAATTATTTGCAAGTTATAGATTAAGTTAAATAGATTAATTTAGTTAGTTAGTTCCATTTATCCTCTTTCACAAACACTCCATCACCAATCCATTTATTATTAGGAAACTGGTCCTATAAATCCAGTCGGAGCCACCACACCAAACGGAAAAGGAGTTGTCCTAAGGTCCGGACCGGGTGGTTTTCCCCCAATGTTTGAAGCAACGATTTTTGAGTCTTCAACATTTTTGGTGCTAGAAGGAGGGCCTAAGCTATGAATGGCAAGAAAATACAAATCTACAGGCCATTCCAAGAGCAATTCACCCTCATCACCTTCCTCAATTTCCTCTACATCTCAAATCTATAGGGAAGAAATTGAGAAGAACATTAGTATACCCACTACTAAAGCCCTAGATCTGTCAGACAATCAACCTCCCGAGTCCCCTGAAATAAAATATTTAGTTCATAAATTACAAGGGTTATCATTATCATTAGACGAGTTTGAATTATCCGAAGGTAGTGTTAGTTCACAATTTGTTTCCTCCAAACCTCTCACTAGGTCACAAAGCGAAAAACTTGGTATTCCTCCAAAGGAATTTCCTTTACCTAGTCGAGTTAAAACAAGAAAAACACCATCAGAATCAGGTAATGATATTATTTATTCATCACAAACTCACTCATATACTTCCCAAACTCAAACCCAAAATAGTATATTTATTCCAACAACCTCTACTTAAACACCAGTTGTCTCTTCAAGTCCCTCAACCGTTATCACAACAATGGCACAAAGACCATGGACTAATCCAGGGGCTGTTGAAATGCCTGCACCTTTGCATGATTTTCCAGATCATCCTGAAAAATGGCTGCCAAAATTTAGTCCTAACCTTGGTATACAAGCAGAAGAACACATTAATAACTTTATGTTATCTATAAATTTAAATGCAGTACAACATGAAGATGTTGTGGTTAGGTTATTCCCTTATACTTTACAAGGCGCAGTAGGATCCTGGTATTTTTCATTACCATCGGCATCTATTACTAGTTGGGATATTTTCCAGGAACATTTCTTAACCAAATTTGGAGATGACAGATCAATAGCGACTTTAATTAATGATCTCTTCAATTTGAGAGCAGAATCCAAAGAACCTATCAGAGATTTTAATTCCCGATTCAACAAACTTTTGAATAAAATTCCTACAACCTCAAAACCTAGTGAGAAAGCCCGAAGTGAATGGTATATAACAGCTTTGCCTTCAAATATAGAAATTTTTGTAGATAGAGCCCCTAAACCTACTTTGGATGAAAACATGAAAGAAGCAATTGCAGTTGAAAGACGAATTATTGCTTTGGATAAGAAGAATGTTATGGAAGAAAAAAAATACAAAAGATTCAGCTTTAAAGATGATTCAAAGAAGAAAAAACCTAGGGATCCTTATGACATGGAAGGCTTACCAAAATTTCTGAAGACTTTGTCCAATGAAATGATCAAAATCAAAAAACAAGTGGCAGAAACTTCTACCAAAAGGCCATTCAAAAATTTCAAAAGGAATCAGAAAACTGAATCTAAACCACCCAATTCGATATCCAATGCAGAGTCCGATCCAAAAGAATATTAAGAAGAAGATACACCTCTATCATCAGAAGAATATGAAGAAGAAGAAATAGTTGAATTACATGGGATGTGGGATTTCATTCTTCCTAATTCAGACAGTGAAAAAGAACAAGAAGCCATGCCAGTAAGTACAAGAAGTAAATCTATAGCAGAGCCTGTCCAAACAGTTCCCAAGAAGAAAAGTTCAACTTCGACTACTAAAGACAAATCCCCTGTAAAGAAAACTTCCTCTTTTCCTACTCAAAATCAACCATCATCTTCTAATCCTCCTACAACAACATCTAAGACTCTGGTGATATCAGATCCTATGGATTATAACATTGTTGAAGACATGAAGAAAACCAGAGCGAATATTTCTCTACATGAACTCAGCAAACTTAAATATCAATAGAAGTTGTTATTGAAGAATTAAATGCAACACCTATTTATACTCTACCAATTGGTGTAGTTGCCAAAGCAGCCAAAGGATCAGGTAAGCCACCAGATAAAGTAGATGCTACTGATACTGTTCTTATTGGAGAAAGATCAAATTCTTAGACACCTCCTTTTATTTTGACTTATGAAATATATAGAAGAATTTGCATAACTTCTTAATAGATTCAGGAGCATCATCTAACATAATGCCTACTTCAGTCTGCTCAAAATTAAACATCGAACCCCAGAAATCTGTAGTTCATATTGTTCAATTAGATTGGACTAAAGTGCAAGTTGTGGGAGAAATTAATTTAGTCACCATTAGGTTAGCCTCTAATCCCAGGATAGTCTAGAGAATTGATATATTGATTACAGATATTCATGATTTTTATGGATTAATATTAAGCAGGGATTGGTCTGCAAATATTAATGGCTATATCACCACTGATTATTCTCACATGTGGCTTCCTCACAAAGTGTTGGGGCCCTTGTTTTGAATTATGAATAAGGAACATATTTTGGGTTGCGGATCGACACATGGCAGGCGCACAACGGTAGGTAGCGGAGCTGCCGAGGTTGCGAAGGAACAGGAGATAGATGATGAGGCTGACGCAGATAAGTGCAGACGAAGAGAAGATATGGCAGAGAACAGATAGCGGAACTCATGGGCAACAGAAAGAAGCCGAAAGCAGCTGATGAAGAACACAAGAGAAACTAGAAGTTGCGCTGGCAGGTGAATAAATAGACTGTCACCCAGTCGAAAAGAATGTCATGCACGAATGCAGAGGGATTGAAGAGGTTAGCGTAGACCCCGCAGAAGAGCTCTGTCCCGAGCGCGACATCCTTGTATTTCCTAGGTTTCTATTGAGCTATCATGGCTGTATTATCTCTCTCTATCCTGTGGGATGTCTGTAATATAAAGGGAAAGCTCTTCCTGTCGGGCGAGGTAACTGTGGATCCAGCTGAAGGTTATTAATATACCTAAAGGTTGCTATCTTATTGTATGAGTTACATGTATGAATGATGTTTGTGGTATCTTAAAATTTTATTTGCTTAGTATCTGCATAACGTTCTGAGAAGATCTTCTTTGTATGATGTTATGTATGAAAATGATTCTATGTTAGCTTCGAGTTGCGGATCCATCCACCACTACCAATCTGTTTCCCTTCTGTATGTGGTCACGGCACACCTCGGGTGAGACTCTCTACTCTTCGAAGTAGGGTGAAAATGCCGGTGTGGTTCTAGACTACAACAGACTCCTTTTTTGGCCCCAATCCCCGAACCTGGGTCTTGCCTGCAAGACCTGTTTCCTCGCCAACAAATGGTTCCATTGCTGGGACCCTAAACTTCATTAGGGGAACTAGATCATGGTATCAAGGATCTTCGAAGGAGAAATACGGAGATGGTGGGATAACCACCTGGACCAGTTTATAGCTCATCAAGCGGAGCTAACGAATCAAAAAGAGAAGGTGCTCAAGGATCTAGTCTTTTTCTCGGATTTCGCCAGTGATACCTATGAGATCCTCTGGGGAAAATTCCATAGCGACCTCTATAATTGGTTTCGAAGGTTGCAGACGAAGGTGACTAAGGAAAAATCGTGGAAGATCAACCGCAAGTGGGTGCATGGAGATCTAGTGGCCATGCATCGGCTGGATACTGAGTTGACCTGCGCTGTAGATATTTGGGTAGAGTCTACCTTGGATAGGTATATTGTGGAGTTTGCAGCAGAGTGCTACCAATCCTTCTCTAGAGTCGAGGCTATATTCTGATCCGGACTAAGAGGGAAGCTGCTTAAGGAAATTCCATTGTGGATTAAGGCCCTAATTGTGGACGAAGGGATGATGGAATTCTAGAAATCGGGCATGGAAGCGTAAACCTCCAGTGCTGGGGGAAGTGCCTGAGGGATGAATGTTGCGTGAAATGTGAAGTGGGGGAGTGGGCACAGATCACCACCAGGTGGTGAGAAAGGGTGATGCGGGAGTTGAAATGGCAAGGGAGTAGTCGGAAGGATAAAGAGGAGGCACCTCAGAGGATAGTGGATATGGAAGGCCAGGTGGGTCCCCAGGAGATGGGAGGGACCGTTGTGGGAGTGCGGCGGGTGCATGGGAGCCCAGCCAAGAGGAAGAGGGAGATGATGTATGATGAAGGGGATGCAGATGTGTAGCCTGAAGAAGGTTCCGATGGCGAGTGGTACGTCATGATGTAGTTGTTATTCCAAGAAAGGACGACATTCATATCTCCAGGTATTCCTACTTCTCAAATTTCGAATGGAAAGGATCCCTAACTTCCCCTGGTACTCTATAAACCTTTAAGTGATATTTTCGTTAAGTTAAAAGAGTTGAGTCAATTTCATAACAGTCCATTGTCAGCAGCGACACATGCTAATAGGAACATTACTGGTAGTATAGCAATTAATAGTGGTATAATTACACAACTATGACCCAGAGGGTTCATTCTAGTCACACCTCCGCAAGTGAATATGGCGGGGTCATTCACTCGATACCCAGAATTTTCTAGGCGGGGTAACGACGATGTGGAACAACACTGGTACCTCTGTGAAGCCATATGGAGAGCTCGGCAGATGCCAGATGCAGGAAAGCTAATAGAATTCCAAACCACACTGAGAGAAAGGGCATTGCACTGGTTCATAAAGTGTTTATAGGCCCACCCAAATCTAGCAATTGTGGACGTCAAGCGAGATTTTGTCCAAGAATTTAAGCTACCCCAAACAGACCAGCAAGGTCTATCCGAACTATGGGAGATCAAGAAAAGAGAAGGAGAGAATGCGTGGAAGCTGATGCGCAGGTTCAAAGATGTGATCAGGAAACTCAGCTACCCAATCGACCCAAATCATCAGAGGGACTGGTTCATCAAGGCTCTGCTTCCCTTGACACGAACCCCCCTCACTCAGCAAAAGATCGACAACTTGCAGGATGCTTTGGAACAGGCTATGAAGATAGAGGTAATGGTGGGCTACCCTTAGGAATATAGGGGAGGGCCGGCCCCACAAGACCCATCCCTACTAGGAATGCAACATTAGATTTCCAATCTGACCGAAAAAATTAAGGATATGCAGCCTATAAGACCAGCTAGGCTGAATGTCTGGTGCACACACTGCCTGGTAGAAGGGCACGTGGCAACTGAGTGTCCTCGGTTACGAAGCCTGGGAGTGGGGCCCTCAGTAGTGGCAGTACAGGGGATTCCACCTATCGGGGGAGGCGCACCAATAAACCTGCAAGGGGTCTATCCGCTGCAGCAACTGTATGTAGGGTTCCCACATCAACCAACCCAAGCCGCAACAGAGTATTGCAAAATTTTCTGAACAGTGGGTCATCAACCTCGGATGTGTACGATTTTGCAGAAGTACTCCAATGTTATGAAAAATGTATACTATGAGTTTTGTGCTTCCATGACTCACAACACTGAACAGTGTAGAGCTCTAGATGCACTGGCGGATCGATTAGACCAGCCCTCCTACAGGGTGAATGAGGCTCCCAGAGGCAGAGGAGGCAGTATGCACGGGGGGTGCACAAGGGGACAGGGTCCGCTGAAATGATACAACTATGATCAGGAGGGTCATGTGGCCCATGAATTCCCCCTACCCAGAAGACTGTGGTGTTCCCAGTTCCACATGAACACCCACGCGATAGAGGACTGCCTTGAACTTATCAAGAAGTGGGAGGAACGAGCAAGGTAGAGGGGCACAAATCTGGTAAACGTAGAACCTCGAGGGACAATGAATCTGGCCATGCAGAACGTATCCATAGTGACGTGAGGAGGAAAGAAAACGGGAGAGGACACTCGTGAAAAGGAGCCGATACGAGTGATCAGGCCCGTATCCCCGAAACAACTAATCTAGCCGGAAACATAAAAGAAGTATTTCCAGGAGGCGGTAGAAACGTTTGCCCAGCTGGGGGGAAACAAAGGCATTGAGGTACTCGTGAAGAACGATACCGGAGAATAGAGCGCTACGGGGGCTATTATTGAGGAATGGCTCCACCTATTCCTCAAAATTGTTGATAAAGCTTCGATGCGGGAACAACTCAAGCATACCTTGGAGGACGTATTGCAGGGGAACACATGAATGAGGGAATCTTCAGCCATAGCACCCCAGTATGTACAACGAGCCAAGTGGAACAAAATAAGAATGGGAAAAGAGTTCCAGTTAAACACGCAAGTTGCGGGATTTCAGATCAAAGACACCATGCTCGACTTGGGATTTGACATCAATATCCTGCCTCAAAAGACGTGGGAAGCTCTTGGGCGGCCATGGCTGACTTACTCACCAATCCAGCTCAGGATGGAAAACTAGTACTGCATTTTTTTGATCAGCCGACTCGAAGATGGCGAGGTCGACATCGCAGGGGTAAAGACTTACACGAATTTTGAGGTAATATATATTATGGGAGACAAAGATCCATACCCTGCATTTCTAGGAATCGACTGGGATTTTGAAAACTATGCCATCATCGATCTCAAGAAGAAGCTGATGATTTTTGAAGGCGGAGAGGTCCGAGTCACTCAGCCTCTCGACCCGTATTAAGGTCCGAGATACACAGAGACTGTGGATAACAGGGAGGATGCTTAGATATTGGACAACCTCTATCAGATGACAGTAGGGAAGCAGGAGGATTATATTAACCCGATAGCAACCGGCTCCGTAAGCTGGCGAAGTGTCCAGAGCTCGAAGCTGGGGTCGGAACTAGCTTGGGAGGACTGGCAGCAAGGTGGGTATAAGACCAGCACGAGGAGATGTGCCAATATTGCCAGAGTCCATTGGATTGGAGCTAAGATAAGGGAGCACCCCACCTTGTCCAACATGCAAGCAATAAATACCTTCATCGCAAAGGTAGAATACAAGGTACCAGAGGAAAATAGGATACCACTCTTGGACATAGCACTACAGTCCACATCAGCCAGGTGGTGGAAAAATCACCACAACTCCCTGTTGCGATGGAGTTGTGTGGCGGAGGCTTTGAGGGCGCGGTTCAAGGAAGACGAAGGACCTCGAAGCAAGCAATGGTACCAAGGAACTTCTGATCCGAGAGCCCACCTGAAAGCCTATCAGGAGCAGTGGCGTAGTGTAGGGTACCCGGGGGAGCTGTGGGTACATCGGTTTGTCCACTCCTTGGATACCATCCTACATGCCTGGTACTTAGAAGAAGAAAGAAAGAGAGGGACCACTTCTTGGCAGGAGATTGTGAACAAATTTGTTCAGTGATTTTCATTTTAGGGGAAGAAAGAGCTGGTGTCCCAAGAATTACAGGCCATAAAAGGGGTACTATTCTTCCACGATCCGGGCACTGACGGGAGGCCATTAGTACTGAATCCTAATGGCAGACGTAAGTTGGCTTGCCAACGGATCGATAGCGAGCCAGATGATGATAGTTTAGAGGACCTGAGGCACCTATACTTTGAAGAGACAGAAGGAGAGCAGAACATTAAAGAAGAGCTTACCACTCAAGGAGTCCATCTACTTCCGCTGAAGACAAAGAAAATAAACATCGGCACGGTGGAAAAACCAAAACTGGCTACAATTGGGGACTACTGGGACGAGGAGACGACAAAGGAAATTTTCTGTCTCCTCCAGGAATATGAAGACCTATTCCCTTCATCGATTGCAGATTTAAAAGGCATCAAAGGGGACCTCGGAGAAATGAGAATTGTGCTGAAACTAGATGCCAGGCCAGTGAAGCATCGACTTTACCGGCTGAACCCGTGGATCAAGGAGAAAGTCAAGCTGGAGATCGAAAAAATGCTGAAGGCAGGTCTAATCTTTCCTGTGGAAGAAGCAGAGTGGGTGAGTCCCATCGTCATTCAAAATAAGAAGGACAAGTCAGAAATCCATGTCTGTGTGGATTACCGAGGTTTGAACAATGCCTGCATCCATGACCCATTTCCTACCCCATTCAGCGACGAAGTATTGGACAATGTTGTGGGAAATGAGGCCTACTCCTTCACTGATGGGTTCTTAGGATACCATCAGGTGCGCATCGTAGAAGAGGACAAGACGAAAACGACGTTCACCACCTAGGGGGGGTCTTTTGCATATCACGTGATGCCATTTGGGTTGAAGAATGCCCCTGCTATGTTTTCCAGGATTGTCATAGCTACTTTCCGGGAATACATTCATACGTTCCTAGAAGTCTACATGGATGATTGGACCATCTATAGTTTGCCGAAAGACCACGCCACCCTGCTACGCATAATGTTTGATCAGTGTCGACAATTACAAATTTCCTTGAACCTGAAGAAATGCATCTTTGCGGTTCCGTTCGGAACGCTCCTAGGACATGTGGTGTGCAGGTAAGGGGTCTGCATCGACCCCGCCAAGGTAGTAGTGATCGTTCACATGGAAGCCCCAGAAACGGTGAAGCAGTTGAGGTCACTGCTGGGGCACACGGGTTATTACAGATGGTTCATCAGGAACTATGCGAAGATAACTACTCCTTTGGAAAAGTTACTATGGAAGTCAGAGGTGTTCCAGTGGATGGATGACTGCAAGTTAGCCCTTGACACTCTAAAGGAGAAGCTGGAAACGATGCCCATTCTGGTCCATCCAGATTGGGATAAGCAGTTCCATGTGCATATCAATGCTTCCGGTATTGCACTTGAGGCTGTCTTGGCACAACCAGGGGAGACGATAGTTGATCACCTAGTCTACTTTGCCAGCCACAAATTGTCAAATGCAGGGTGGAATTACACCACCACAGAGAGGGAGGCCCTCGCAATGGTGTACTCACTCCAAAAGTTCTGCGACTATCTCCTAGGAGGTAAGTTTAAGTTATTTACTGATCACTCTGCATTGAAGTACCTAGTCAATAAGCCCATTTTGGAAGGACGGATATGCTGATGGCTCCTACTCTTTCAAGAATTCACATTTGAAGTGATTTTCAAGCCCGGGAGGTTGAATGTCGGGCCCAATCATTTATCCAGGTGGGAGACGGGTGAGAACAAGGGATCTCTAGATGATAAGCTGCCTGATGCTGATCTTTTCCAGGTAGAAGCCATACCAAATTATTTGGCCGACATCACAACTTACCTAACCATGGGGCAGTGTCCTCAGCACTATACCCCGATCCAGAAACGACACCTGGTCATCTGCGCTACTGACTACCAACTAATTGCGAGGAAGTTGTATAAATTGGGCCTCGATGAGATTCTGCGAAGGTGTGTCCTCGAACATGAACGCGAAGCCGTGCTGTGGGAGTGCCATAGCGGCATCGCGAGAGGACACGTGGGGGTGAAACCCACCGCCAGGAAAGTGCTACAAGCTGGACTATGGTGGCCGACGGTCCATGCCGATAGTAAATCATTTGTCAGGAAATGTGATGTTTGTCAGAGAATAGGGAGGCCCTCTCACATAGACGAGCTACCACTACACCTGGTGAATGTGTTGCAACCATTCGAGAAGTGGGTTGTCGACTTCGTAGGACCCATAGCCCCTGTAGCCAGGCATTCAAAGGCCCGATACATCATCACCGCCACGGACTACCTCACTAGATGGGCTGAGGCAGCGGCGGTATGGGACTGTACGACGGATACAACAGCTAGGTTCATCTTTGAATACATCATCAGCAGGTTTGGTTGCCAAGGAGCTTAACTAGTGATCAAGGTACACACTTCATTAATGAAACGATCAAATCGCTGCTAGACACCTTCATGATCCAACATCACAAAATCAATCCGTACCACCCGCAGGCCAATGGCACTATTGAAGCATTCAACAAAATCCTCAAAAATGGTTTAACGAAGATCTGCAATGCCGAGTGGGATGATTGGGATGAACGGTTGCCAGATGCACTATGGGCCTACAAAACAAAGGTGAAGCGTTTGAATAATCAAACACCTTTCCAGCTGGTGTATGGTCGTGAAGCTGTGATTCCCGCCGATTTCACCATACCGAGTCTTTTGATCGCCACCTCCCTAAAGTTCTCGAAGGAGGAATCACTACAGGAACGCCTACACGAATTACAAGAACTTGACGAGGCCAGGTTCCTTTCCAAGTTTCATCAAAAGTTTTAGAAAGATAGGCAGAAGGTGTGGCATGATCACCACATTAAGAGAAAAACGTTCCAGGTTGGAGGTAAGGTTCTCCTATATGATAGCAAGTTTCAGAAGTTTCCAGGAAATCTGCAGATGCACTAGTTGGGACCCTACTTCGTCGTCGAAATTAAGGATTCCGAAGCTGTTCGGTTGGCTCAATTGGACGGTACTGTTTTACCTAGGTGGGTGAATGGCGCACGCCTGAATCCCTACCATGACTAAGTTTTTTTAGCTTTCTGTTAATAACTCTCGCACCCAAGAGAAGTCCGTAGAATAGAGTAGTTGAATAACTCTCCCGCAATCGGGATGAGCGTAGGTAGTGTTATTTGTCCATGCATAAGTCATCGATCATCGCTAGGTTGCGGGGACCACAACGCAACTGATTGTGGTCGGGGCGGGGCGCATCCAGTGTGTCATCCCCGTAGGATAAGAAAACATGTCAAGTTTCAATCCCTATCATTTCATTTATTACTTGTGTCAGTCCGTAGGATCGCCAATATTTGCAACATAAATTGCCATAATTAGAAGTAACCTTGCAGTAATAATTTTGCCATAATTCGAAGTAACCTCAGCCGCCGCGTCCGCCCATTTCACCATACCACCGTCAGCAGATGTCAGAATAAACCTCAACAGGTGACTGATCACACGATTATCGCTGTGGAGGATTCCAGTAGGAATTAATTCGTTATGGGGTCTCATCAACCTCACTCGAGCCGGTTAATTACATAGCCTGCATGAAGAAAAGCACAATAATGCGAGAGAGATCCGAGTTAGAGTCAGAAATTTTTGAAGATGCAAGGGCAATTGGAGCAGAACCAGAGCAGCAGAGGTGTCCCGAAGCAAAGAGCCAAGAGAAGGGGCCAAGAACTATTCTAAAGGTGTATCAACACCGCGCAAAGATGACAAGAGCCAATCCAGTAGTAGTAGAACAGGAGCTCGACAGTCGGATTCATAAAATTGAGTCCCTCGTCGGGAAGTATGATAGTGCCGCCCTCATCGATGCAGACCTTACAGACTCTTTCGAGTTCCCAGTGCTTAAACGCTAGGTGTACATGGAGAGCTATACCACAGAAGAAAAGCGAGCAGCAACAAGGATTTTTCCTGAGTTTCGAGGCATCCAGCAGTCCTCCATACTGCGTTTGAGGAACCTGCCAGTATTCGGGACGACAGGAGCAGCCATGCAATGTACCAAGTTCTTGCTCAGTTGAATTCAGAACAGGTCCTTGTGGTTGGGCAAAGAAATTCCAATCCATGCTGAGGACATTCACTGGTTCACAAGGCTCTCACAGGAAGGCTCGGACGTTTCCTTCGCATGCCAGACCATCTCCAAAAGAGCAAAGAAGTCGGGGGACGTGGATTATTATGCAAAATATGGCACCCGGCGGGGAGGAAAGGGAGCAAAAATGGAACTCATCAACAAGCCCGAAGTCAGGTTCGCGTGTTACCACATTGCCAGTAAGACAATGAGGCATTACACCAAGGGGGAATGTACCTTGGATACCATTTCCATCGCGGAGCACTGCGTCCAGGGGACCAGGATGAACTAGTGCTCCTTCCTACTGAAGGAGTTGTTCGACGCATGCAAGGATAATTACAAGAGGGCAACTGGCTTCATCTATGGATACTTGATAGTCGCGTTGGCCATGTGGAAGTGGCATGCCCCCCTTGTCAGGCTGCCAGCAGAAATAGTGGAGGGTCAGCCTCTGGCAATGAAATTCGTCCCATGGAAGGTGTCAGGAGATCCCAACACCAAAGAGGTCAACGCAGAGGCCTTCCAGAGTTGGTATGGTTTAATTACTGATGTGGTGACAAGCCAATAGAGGATTCCCAGAAATCTGCTAGACGGATACAGCGAGCAAGTCTGGTTCGGGGTCAGCCACAAGCACACGTTCCTCCAACCTACTTGCGTGCTGGAAGAGACATTTCAGATGAGGCTGCTGAAATTTTAACTCGACGACGCAGCCTTCCACAACGAAGTTTGTTTGTGGCCGGGGGTCGTGATGGAAGTTCGAAGCGAGGTATACACATACAATTTCGACAAGATGCTACCACAACAACTGCTTAGCGAATCGGTAGTGGAGGTGGAAAAAAGGGTCTCCAACTTGCAGCTCTTCCCACTCATTCACCAACTAAATACACAGGTACGAAGCTTCAATGAAGTGGTCCAAGTAATCTCAAGCAGTGCCACTCCTTTCCCTGTTTTTTCTAAATTTCAGATTTCTCCGTCCACCTCGCTTCTCCACATGACCTCCATCACCTCCCCCAGTCCAAATGTTTTGTTTACTTCACCAAGTCCAATGACCACCCCGCTGGGGGAAAAGAGTAAGTCCACAAACCCCCTAGAGGCTCCCAAGGCCAAGAGGGCCAAAACCATAGAGTCAAGTCTAGTGGTTGACCTCACTGAGGAGGATCCACCCCGGCAACTGAGCACAGGGATACCCATCCAGGAAGAACCTCTCATCGAGACATGGGAAATAGGCGAGATTCCACCTCAACCTCCCATTGACCCCTCTGACTTCATAAACATCTGTATTTCACCACCCCGTACCGACCCACTCCCACCTACCACTTCATCCGCACCATCCAACTCATTCGCCACCGTATCAAACCCAGTAATCCGGGACCTAATCAATGGGGACCATGGAACCGAGGTCGACTCAAGTACAATAGTGATACCACCAGTCAACCCCGCTGGGGACCCCCAGACCACTTTTTCTGATTTAATCACACAGATGGAAAAAATAGTTGCAGACACAGTTGGGACACAACCTAAGTCTACTCCACTCCAGCAGACCGTCCAAGTAGATCAGGGGGAGCGGCCGGACCTGAATATGGAAGAATCTACACCCCATCCAACTTCGCTGCCTTCCCCTCAAGGACACTCCACTAGATCAGTTTCCAGTGGGCAACCACTGCAGGAGCGCCGGCTAGATCAAGGTACTTCAGGGGCCGAAAGCATGGAGACGTGGGGCACGACTCAGTTGTACCACTTCATTCAAAGGGCAGCCCAGCAGGCAGAAAGGCTCCACTCCGAGCTACAAGAGAGGTGTGAGCAACATCAGCAACAGATAATCACGCTTACTGAACAGCGCGAGCATCTCACAATGGCATACGGGCAACCCCAGGACTAGATGAACGAGGTGGCTAGGGTTTTCACGGGACTATGGCCTATAGTAACGGCTCACTACACTTAGATGCCTGCGGATGTGCCAAAAATAGATGTATTACACTAAGAAATCTACCTCAAGGTGGCGTACACCAACCTCCACCAGGAAAATGCAGAGCTCCAGGCAGCATTAGCAGCACGGCCAGCGCTGCCCGACCTAGCAGTAGTCTACACAGCACAGATTTCAGAGAAACAAGGCTAGGTAACCAAGATGCAGGAAGCTCTTAGTACTGCAACACGAGATGCCTATGACCTTTTGAAAGGTCTACAGGAATTCTTGACGACCCTTACAGTAAAGACTCAGCCCATTTCGGCTCAATTGCAACAACTCTCAAAATAAATTCAGGATGCCACGGACCCCTCACAGCTAGACCAGCTGTACACCAAGGCGGATGCTCTGGAGGTTCAGATCCAGCAGACAGAGGCCAGTTTGGCAATGGCCAAGCAGGAAATTCGAGAGCTTCACCAGCCCCTACAAATCAGCACCCGGACAATGCAACAGTTAGTCGCTGAGGCCGGAACCCAAATCAGCACGGTATTCGGCGCTGTACTGGTGAACGTCGGGGAGGAAGTTGTCACCAAGATTTCCATGGAGACAGACACATTATTACAGGGGTGGCAGCAGGCTGTGGTAACCTTCAATGAGCTTAAGGTTTCAGCATTGAGAAAGGTCCCGGAGTTGGGGCCCTTGTTTGGACAACAAAATGAAGGTGCGCAACAGGAACAGGTTACAGGGTCAGGCGGAGCTATGGAGGTGGAGACAGTGATTTGTGATTGACTCGGGACGAGTCAAGAAACTATGGTCAGGGCCTGTTGGGGCCCTTGTTTTGAATTTTGAATAAAGAACAGATTTTGGGTTGCAGATCGACACATGGCAGGCGCAACAACGGTAGGTAGCGGAGCTACCGAGGTTGCGGAGGAACAGGGGATAGATGATGAGGTTGACGTAGATAAGTGGAGACGAAGAGAAGATATGGCAGAGAACAGATAGCAGAACTCATGGGAAATAGAAAGAAGTCGAAAGCAGCTGAAGAAGAACACAAGAGAAACTAGCAGTTGCGATGGCGGGTGAATAAATAGGCTGTCACCTAGCCGAAAAGAATATCATGCATAGATGCAAAGGGATTGAAGAGGTTAGATCAGACGCCGCAGAAGAGCTCTATCCTGAGCATTACATCCTTGTATTTCCTAGGCTTCTATTGATCTATCATGGCTATATTATCTCTCTCTGTGTCCTGTGGGACGTCTATAATAGAAATGGAAAGCTCTTCCTGTCGAGCGATGTAACTATGGATCCAGCTGAAGGTTATTAATATACTTGAAGGTTGCTGTCTTATTGTATGAGTTACACGTATGCATGATGTATGTGGTACCTTAAAATTTTATTTTCTTAGTATTTGCATAATGTTCTGAGAATATCTTCTATGTATGATGTTATGTATGCAAATGATTCTATGTTATCTTCGAGTTGCGGTTCCATCCACCACAACCAATCTGTTCCCCTTCTGCATGTCGTCACAGCACGCCTCAGGTGAGACTCTATGCTCTCTGGAGTAAGGTGAAAATTCCGGCATGGTTCTAGACTACAACGGACTCCTTTGTTGGCCCAAATCCCCGAACCTAGGTCTTGACTGCGAGACCTGTTTCCTTGCCAACAAAATAATTCAAGAATAAATTCTTGATAGAACGTTTCTATGATGAGAAGACCAGGGAATTCCATGATTTACACTTGGGACAAGTAACTATGGATGAGTTCATCGCCAAGTTCACTGCTTTATTGAGGTATGTACCATATTTACATGAGGAAAGAGCTAAGGTGTTGATTCCTGAGTAGTTTACCCACCTTTATGAAAGAAAGAATTGAGTTCGACAACCCTAAAATGATGAATGAGGCCATCAAGAAGGCGTGAATGTGCTACCAAAAAACCAAGCAGAGGGACTTTGGAAAAATCTGGAACTAGAAGAAAGAACCAAGGAGCTCCAAAAATTTCAAGAATTTTAAGCCAACTCCTAAAAATGCACAGAGAGGTTTAATAAACTGAGGGTTGGAAAAATCACAGCTAAAGTCAAAGTGGCAGCCAGGGCAGATACCCAATAATAAGAAAAATAGAACCAGGGAAGATACCCAAACCTCCCCTTCAATGTTGGGGTTGCGGTGAAGCACATTATTACTGGAACTGCCCACATAAAACAAGAAATGAGCAGGCAACCAATGTGAGGGAAACCTCGGCCATAGGAGATATAGCAAGAAGTATGAATCAAATTAATGAAACATTGGAGGATCGTCAAGTTGAGTATCAACCTTCAATGATAGAATGCGAAGGTAATATTTCTAACCATATTGTCTCTATTTTAATTGATCCGGGTGATAGCTTAAGCTATATCGGCCCAAAATTTGTAGAACTATGCCAATTACCCAACCTTAAATTCCAAAAAACTTGGATGGTGCAATTGGCCACTGGTACCAAGCAACGAGTAACTACAAAAACATAAAACTATTTTATTGAAGTATAAAGTCAGCAAATTCATGTGAATCTGAACATGCTTCCCTTGGGTTCATATGATGTATTGATTGGAATAGACTGGCTAGAAAGCCATTGGTCTGTAGTGGACTGCAAGGAAAAGAATGTCAGTTTCCTCACCAAGGAAGGAATAAGACAAAAGACACAGTGTATAAAGAAAGATATTAAATTGCGACCTATCATAGCCAACCAGTTAGGAAAGTGCATCTGGAAGGGTTTCCAAATCTATGCCGTGCAGGTTGGATATAACAACTCGATGGACAAGATAACTGCACTTGAAAATTTTCCAATTATTCAAGACTTTGATGATGTATTTCTAGAATCAATCCTTGGACTGCCATCCAAATTGGATATTGAATTTATGGTTGAATTAATCCTAGGAGAAACCCTTGTATCAAGGACTCCTTACAGTATGAGTGTGCTCGAATTCACTGAGCTTAAGATGCAGCTGCAAGAGCTTCTTGAGAAATGATATATCCAAACCAGTGTGTCCCCTTGGGGGACCCTGGTATTGTTTGTACGGAATAAGGATGAAACCATGAGGTTATGTTGACTACAGACAGTTGAATAAAATAATTGTCAAAAACAAATACCCGCTGCCACGAATTTGTGATATATTTGATCAAGTAAATGGAGCAAGTGTGCTCTCAAAAATTGATCTTCGGTCGGTTATCATCAAATCTGGATCAAGGAAGGAGATTTCTATAAGACTGCATTCCAAACTCTCTATGGTCACTATGAGTTCGTAGTACTTCCTTTGGGCCTTACCAATGCTCCTGCCACCTTTATGAGTATGATGCATGGCATATTTCTACTTTACTTAGATAAATTTGTACTCATTTTCATTGATGACATTTTGATTTACTCCAAAAATCAGGAGGAACATGAAAAACACCTCAAGATAATGTTACAAACCTTAAGGGAGAATCAACTGTACACGAAATACAACAAGTGTGATTTCTTCAAGGACTGAATTCAGTATTTGGGGCATGTAATATCAATAGAAGGAATATATATATACCCTGAAAAGATCCAGAAAATCATGGAATCAATTGTTCCTAAAAAAGTTACTGACATAAAATTTTTCATGGGTTTGGTGGGCTACGACTGCCGTTTTATCAAGAAATTCTCCAAAATCTCATATCCTATAACTTCCCTACAGAAGAAAGGGAGGTAATTTCGATGGACAACAGAGTGTTAAAAAATATTTGAACAACTAAAACAACTGCTAACCTTAGCCCAAATTTTGAAGGTGGCAGATCCAAAAAAGGAGTTCGTAGTGTGCACAGACGCAAGTCAAGAAGGTGTGGGAGGAGTTCTCATGCAGGAGGATAAGTTAGTGGCATTTGATCTCACGAGCTAAAGGAGCATGGACAAAAGTACTCAGATTACGAATTGGAACTCATAGCCGTAATTCATACATTAAATATGTGACACCATTATTTATTGGGAAAGGAATTTTTTCTACTAACAGATCACAGTAGCCTAAGCAATTTATTTAGTCAGCCAACTCTAAATGCTAGAAAATACATATGGATTGTATTTTTAAGCGAATTCAATTTATATATAAGACATTTAAAATGAAAGGAAAATCGTGTAGCAGATGCCTTAACTAGGAAGGTAAAATGTGTGTACGAGATCCAATTCAACCACATTGAATTTGACATATCAAAGCCACTTGCTGAGGCCACTCTTGAAGACCCATAATACAAGCACCTTTGGTAGCACACCCAAGAATTACAAAAGATGGGAAAAACCAATGAGTATGGAATTTATGGAAAATGTCAATTGACCTTCCGTGGAAGGATCTATGTTCCTAATCAAGCATTAATTAAACAGTTATTACTAGATTGTAGCATCATCGTATCCCTTACGCAGCTCATCCAAGATATTAGAAATTGTTTTTTGCATTGAAAAAGAATTAATTTTGGATAGGGATGCATGATGATATCACATAATATCTATCAAAATGTCTAGAATTCCAATAGGTAAAAGCTGAGCACCATCATCTTGCACGCTTGTTAAATCCCCTCCCCATTCCAGAATGGAAATGGGAAATGATTACGATTGATTTTATAGCTGGGCTACCAAAGACCAAGAAGAAACATGACTCAATTATGGTGTTGGTGGTTAAAAAAATCAATACTTCTCACTTTATTCCGGTAAAGTCCACCTACAAAGCCATAGATATTGCGGACATTTTTATGAGAGAAATATTTTGACTGCATGGAATACCCAAAGTAGTTATTTCCAACAGAGATGTGAAATTTACCTTTGCCTTTTGGAAAGCTCTCTTTATTGGATTAGGCACTCAAATACATTTTAGCACTGCTTATCACCCTCAGACGGATGGCCAAATAGAAAGGGTGAATCAAGTACTAGAGGATATGTTGCGCATGTATGTAATGAACCAACCTACTAAGTGGGAATATTACCTCCACCTGGTGGAGTTTGCATACAAAAATAGTTACCATGAGTTGCTTAAAAGGGGTCCCTACAATTCTTGTATGGTAGGAAGTGTAGGACACCCATCAATTGGAGTAGTCCTGAGGACAAGATGATTTTGGGCCTAGATATGCTTAGAGAGATGGAGAAAGAAGCTGAAAATATTTGGAAGAATCTACAATATTCCTGGAACACACAAAGGATTTACGTAGACAAGAAAAGAACTCATAAAGAGTTCCAAGTGGGGGATCACGTTTACTTAAGTATCAAACCTAGGAAAAGCACCTTGCAGTGGAATGGTTGTGCTAAGTTAGCACCTTGCTACTGCGGACCCTTCCAAGTTTTAGAGAGGATAGGTCCGATAGCTTATCAGTTGGCCCTTCATTTTTATATAAATGTCCATAATGTGTTTCATGTTTCTTTGTTAAAGAAATACATATATGACCCCCGACATATAATTAAGTGGCAAGATGTATAGGTAGGTGTACCTAGTAATTTATAAAAGATAGATGTGTTAAATTACAATAAAATGTAATCACTGTAATGATTGGTAGGTCGAAGCGGACAAAGAGATCAAGGTAGAACCCCTGTGTATTCTTGACAGGAGAGAGGCCATACTGCGGAGGCGAATGGTCACCCAGGTTAAGGTGCAATGGATGCACTTCAACCCAGAAGACACCACATGGGAAGATGAAGAGCTTGTGGAACAAGTTTACCCCAATCTGTTCCATAGCATGGAATGAACATTGAGGACAATGTTACACTGAGAGGGGGAATATGTAACCCCCATGCTATTTAGAAACTATTGGTTACTTAGATTTACTTTGGAAACTTTTTTATTTTTAATCTATTTGAAGTACAAATAAAATATGAGGATATTTCGTATCATTTTAATTTCAATATAAATATTATGTTTGTTTTATCTCAATAAAAGAAAGAGTTGGATGATAACAAAGTTGAGCATTGAGAAATTGGGGCAGTTGTAACCACCTCTCTGCAGATTTATAGGAAATATGGAGAGGGAAAAGGGTTGGCTTTTAGTCCTCAATTCTATGAAGAGAAGGAGGGTCTGATATCAGACAAAAGAAAGTAGACTATTGAAGGTAGGAAACTACCTGAGAGAACTGAGCTGGAAAGGGAGAGCTAGTGGGGTAATCTCTATCTAACTCCAGAGGTTAGACTGGAGTCTTGTTTCTAGGGTGGAGTTGTGTAGAAATTATGTGAACTGCTTAGGAGCCAGAGCTTGGTGGGGAGAAGTGGAGGTGTTTTTCCTTCTCATGGTTGGGAGGTTTAGCCAAGCACGGTAAGGTTGATAGCCTTTCAAACAAAGGAAACGAATAAGTATAAATATATAATCTGTTGGAGACTTACGTTAATCTTATATAGCTAGAAAGGAATAGAGTATATAGTTATTATTTTTCTTATTCAAATGTTAATAGCATGATGCGTGGAAATCCATTGCAATAGAATGAGTATAGAATTATTCAGTTTAGGAATAAAGCATAACTATTATTCCTGTATTAATTATTAAAACTTGCATGGAAAATACCTTGCACGATGAGAATAAATATAAATAACAATAAACCAAAACCTTCTCTGCTCTGTATGGTATTCAATAACCACCGAGGGGTTTTGACCAACCAAGCAGCGACTTGGCCGGTCTGTCCCTTCGGGGTTCCGAAACAACACATTAACCATAAGATATTACAAACACAAGCATAGAGAACCAATGTGTAATCCTATACCAGGCCATGGACTATGAAATACAACACTAAAATCCAAACAATAGACCGTCGCCTGTAGTAGGCACAACAATAGTAATAGAGAAAACATGAACATGAATTTAGATATACAATTTATAATGATTGTGCTGATAACATGATAGGACAAATTCTGTAGCGAACCAAGAACTAGGGCATAGTGCTCGCGGGTCCATGAACACATGGTTAAATTTTATAGAATAATGTACACATGCATAATTACTAAGAAAATTGAAATATACATATAAATTCTGGGTGGACAGATGTCCTCGACATAGTTCCATTCACATCTTAATAGCGACAAGTAAAGTTTGCTACCATAGTATAGAAAATGTGGATCAATATGAGAAGATCCTTATTCTCAAACAGAGACAAATGACAATTGCACCCATTCATATAAAATAAACAAATAATGGACTCCAATTCCAAAAATTGCAATATTACAGTGCATTGATTGACCAAACCCTTGCTGGGAAAATTTAATAAAATTAGAAGTATAAAGTCCCTCTGTACATTTCCAATGACGGGAAATCAGAGAATAGTCTATACTAAACTTAAACCAGACACAAGTAAATTGTTCAACTATGAATCACTCATTAAGCTTATCACAACTTCTACAACAATTATTATGCGGCACTTGGGCCAATGGAACATCGAATTACAAGAACATTAAACAACAAGTTTCCTTGCCAACACAAGAGATGAACATCTCTATTCCAAAGCACCCAACCGGCACCATGGTTTCCAAGCATATAATTTGTGACAGAAACCTGCAAAAACCCAAGCACCGCCTGGTATGCAGAGATTAGGGAAAACAAAAATTGGTCTGAGAATAACTAGAGGGGTATCCGGCCCTTACCTGTGTTGTGGCCGGAAACAACTCCAAAAAACATTGAAGG